>JAQISU010000016.1:3170000-3600000 GCA_029339505.1 Unio delphinus | reverse complement strand
GAGATTATAAAACATGTAAGGTCTCACTCCATATTAAAATCCACGCATGCTTGTTAAAATGAATTTTGAAGGTTGACAGTCATTTTGATGAGTGTGCACAACGATGCTTCACTTCCTGATTGTACATAGTAAAAAACATGACAGCCCCTCTTGGAACATCACGTATTTTTTTCTGGGACAAAACTAACTATTGAACAAGTTAGCTTCCGTGGATTAGTTGATGCGATGCATCAGACCATTCTGTTGACTTGTAATACAAAGAACAACAACAACAACAATAACATCAAGAAAAACAACAAGAGCAATAATAATAATAATAATAATAATAATAATAATAATAATAATAATAATAATAATAATAATAAAAATAATAATAATAATAACAACAACAACAACAATGTATAAGCGACAAAAGCGGAAGGAAGTGAAAGTTTATTACACGCAAGACCTGTCAGCACTAAATGGAGTCTTCTGCTTTCATTGGTCGATACCATGATTTGTAAAGCTCGAAAAAAGTCGTCGTTCGTGGCAAGTACTATGAAGGCGAAGGATACAGGTTGGCTATAACCAAGAAATAATGTGATCGAACACTCTTAAAAGGCAGAATTATTTTTCAAGATGACCGTAATGTTAGAAAATTCTGTCAGACATATTCTTTACATAAATAGTAGAACCTTAAATGAAACCCAGAGTCGTGTTCTGTTTATCAACAGTGTACCTTTTTGTTTATTTGTATCTTTTGTATTTTGTAAGTGGTATAAATGATATCCCACTGTAGGTTGATGCAGTTTACAACCGGTAAGACACAGATGTATGATATATTGTATTACATTTAAAATTAGTCAAATTATATGGTAAATACACCCCATTGCACTATATGAATTGCAAGGCACACTGATTTTTTAATTTCATACTATGTATATATCCGGTAAGACTTCGATGTTCGTTCCTCACTGCAAACACACAGCAGTCTAGAAAAATAGGTAAATAGCTCCAATTTCTACAACATTCTATAGCCAGTAATAATAATTATTATTATTATTATTATTATTATTATTATTATTATTATTATTATTATTATTATTATTATTAAATCACTATATACATAATTACATATATGTAAAACTACTAATGTTATTTTTAAAAATCATGTTCGTAGCTTTTTGGGGGCTGTCTCAATCCTGAATATGTTCATTTTCAACGTGCTCTACAAAACAAAATGGTCATGGGCTGCATCAGATCGTTCATCCTGTGTTTACAAGGACTAGTCCTTGACATTGTTTCCCACTGTAGCACATGTTTCAAGACTCCAAATATTGCTGGCTCTGCTTTCCTGTGTAATATTGTCTTTATTAATGATGATGTAGTCGTGTACGTCAATATTACTGTCCCGAGTATGCTCGTAAATTCCTTCAGTTTCATTTGGTAAAGTCGCCTGTTTATCATTACCAGTCTGCTTTAGACGACCAGAACGAGGCTCGTTACCATGGTGATTAGAACGAGAATATGTTAGCTCACGATTACCGTATACTCGCTGATCAATATGGATCTGGTTAGAATTGAGCGATTGGAAGTGGGTTTCCTCATATTTATTTTCGTTCATCGAGTCGGGATTTTGGGGGTCATTTTTCTTTACAACGTCCTTCTCAGTTAGGAACTGAAACAAACGGTAGATACGTACTTGATACCTTAACAGTTCGACCACTTAATTAAATTAAATAAAATTAGTCTAACTAATTAGTTTTCTACGTTTGTATACATAGGCAACAGATAATTCCTTAATTTTTCTTGGTCACCAGTGCTCTTGTTTTATTTCGCTGTTACCAAAATGCTTGGACGTACATGCCAAAATAATGATGATCCGTCTGTAAAGATAATACGACCCATGTGCAAATCCATGATTCCGTGTACTGACTAAAGTGTCATTCATTACCAAACTTTGAAATGTCTGTGTACTTGAATATAAATTTCATACTCTTCTTTATAACAATGTTACACTTCTTTAAAAATAAACGTTATCAATGCAATCATTTTTAATCATATTCTGGATAAAAAAAAATTTATTTCTTAAAATAAATTTTATCCTCAACTTCTCTGACAGGATAGAGAATTTGCACTATTAAAAACGGAAAGGTTAATGATTTTTATTACAAGAAATGGAGAAGTGATTATGAAGCTAATTTTGAGATTTTTGTAAAATAGGAATCGTATGACATGAACGATCTTATGAATGTTATACAACTATTTAAAATGGATTTTAAGTCTTTAAACATCGTACAAATAATGTCAGAAATTATTTTCTTATCTGGGATTTGAACAGATGTTATTCGGTCTGGTTTTAATTTAAACAGAGCAAAACCATCTATAAGTAAGGTTAATAGTATAGGATAGTGAGGTTTTGATAATATTTAATCCACGTCACCTCCTCCGCCTCGGCCTCCTCTCCCTCGCCCCACCTCATCAGGAGAGTATGGTGGTGAGAGGTGCTCGATGATGAAAAGTTTTCACAAATCTTACTTTCCTATGCTACCTCAATTTCCTATGCCACTGTGTCATTACTTACCAGCAGACAAACTATTTTTAACGAAACGAATTTTATCAGGCTTTCCAAAGAAAAGGTATTTTTTTAGTCATTTCAAAGAAATATATATTTGTCAGACATTCCAAAGAAAATTATTTTTTACTACTTTCCCAAAAGGTTGTTATCAGACTTTTCGGAGGAAAGTTTTTCATCGGGATTTCCAAATAATTGCATCTTATCAGGCTTTTCATGGAAAATAATTTTATCAATTTATGAAGGTTTCCAAGGAAAATCATTTTATCAGTTTCTCAAGCGTTCCAAAGAAAATCACTTTGCCAGGCTTTCCAAAGAAAAGCATTTTATTAGAAATTATTACAAGGCAAAATAAAAATTAAAATTCCTGCACCAGTGACTAAATACATTATCTTAGCCTGTTTGTTTATTTATACTTTCACAACATGTTTTATTTAATTGACCAGTCCTGCTTACAGACCAAGCTCTACCAGAATATCATCAAAACTGTTATTTTTTAAAGTCCACGAGCTAACGAGTCAGTTCCATTTCACATTAACGAATATCATCAAAAGAAGACAGCCCACATCTGTTTACCAGATTTGTTATTATTTTATGATGGTCATAACTCACCATCATAACGCCTTGCTTATTACTTTCCACTGCATTTTTGTAATCAGCAATTCATTGACTTTAGACACCACTATTGGGTGGTGCCTTTGGCGCGTGTTTTATTTTTTTTTTTATATAACATTGCCATTAATCACAGTTTGCTTCTGAGGCCAATGAATTCCTTTATTGGTTCTTAGTTTGTTTTGTTCCTAAACTTCACTCGCTGTTCTCAGGATAATCAGATAAATAAAATAGATCTCTTTCAGAGCAATGTCCGCTTATACATTAGCCATTTTATAATTTGTAACAAATATAATTTGTGTCCGTAAATTTCAGCTCATATGCGGGATATTTAAATTATGCATGTGATATGTTGACATATCTAGTAGTGCTGCTCCTATGTATACTGGTTTCTTTAGTTTTTGATAGTTTCGTCTGCGTTTGATCACTAGATTCTCGTAACAATAAATAATCTCAATACTAGAAAAGTAATTTTGGGCCACAATTTTAATTCTGCGATCTGCATTATTAACCAGCTCAAAATTAATATATTTTCTGAAAGTTTACATTTACATTTATAAGCTTGAATAATTTCTTTTGAAATGCTGTTTTGTTTTTTCCATACCACGTCTAGCAGTGTTAAATTTAAAATAACTTTATAAGGTCTTGCTCTTGGTGAAACTTTAGCAAGCAATAAACATCTTTTAATTCTTCGGCGTTGGCCAAACACTGTTGAAGATTTTATGTGCAGAATTTAACCACGCTTGTCCTGCAGACTGATCACCAGTTTTTCTTTATGCGGCTATTGCCATTATTCAATGATTTTTTTTCTTCTCCCTTTTCTAAATATGCTTAAGAATGAAGAATATCCACAAGCACAGATTCTGGCGTAGAAGGATAATAATTACGTTTTCATGTATGCTGACGGGATGGTCAATATCGCATTTCACAAGATATCACCATTCTTTGGATACTTTTTAATCTAACGCTAGCAAGAACTTCTGTTTATCTATCCACTTTAAAGTTCATGTTGGTACGAGCTAGCTCACTGCGTTGACATACAAATTATTTTGATCCGGATAAAGTATGTAAGAGGACCGCTCAGCAGGGTTATAACTGCTTAAGTACTTATTATTGGCCATTGGGTGCTTTGTGTTATTACGCTTATTTTGCCCCTTATTCTCTTTTCCACAAATATAAACATATTCTTCCTTGTATGTAAATAACGTCAGCATGACGCCTCTGACGGCTACTGCAGCCTGACATTACACACCTGGGGCCATATGATAGTAGCATAGGTTTAGTGAGTAATATTCCAAAGTTCCTTTTGTTGCTTATGATGATTTTGAAAGCCTGCGCATTACAGTATCTGGAGAAAAGCAGAATCCAAACTTTTTCAATCACCACCAAAACCGAAAATTATATTCCATGGGATGTACTTGGGGTCCGTGAATTTATAAACAGGAGAAATTTCAACTATGTGGCTTTTACTAAAACAAATAAACAAATACTGGAAATGTCACCCCAATGATAATCGCACCAGATGAGGTAAATAATTTTCAGAAATATTTTTTTCTGCCACATATGTGTTAAGAGCTGGATGATAATGGAAAGCCTGTTAGATGCATGGATTATTGCCAAATCACTGACAGGAATGCATGGATTATTGCCAAATCATTGACAGGAATGCATGGATTATTGCCAAGTCACTGACAGGAATAGAAGGCCAGCTCATAATATCGGTGGGTTGTAATCAGAGAAGGAAAGAATCTTATCTTGATCTTTTGGTACGGATGTTTGTTTTGCGCCTCCTGACAGTAGTCCAAATGTACGTCTGGGCTTTTTATTTAATCAGAAATTTTATTCCACTATGCACATCTAGCGCCTTTCATTAAAACATTTGAATTAAGTCAAACATACATTTCTACCTTGACCAGCATGTCAGCTGATGTATCTCCGTTGTTTATTCCTTTCTCTAAAATATATAAGCAGTGTGGAAGCAGCAAAACTGATGATGTTTTCATATAAATTATATTTTAAATTTATATTGTTATTTAATAGGCCATCATTTTTCAGAAGTTACTTATTTAAGGTTATAATGACTAATTGTTAGAAATATAGTATACTGTATATGTTCGTCACATTGGCCAAAAATGACATTGATACCCTATCTTTGAAACAGATGCTACACGAGAATGAGTGTTTCTACAACAAATGTTTGAAAATGTATTGTCGTTCATCACCTGATACTGCGATAGTATGGCATATTGCTTATAATCAAAGCATTGATCATATCTATAAGAACAAGTTGAATAAGAGCTCGGACAATCCTCAGGAAATAACAGAGGCGGAAAATGTGAAGCAAAACTATAAGACAAAGTCTCTCAAATTCCACTGACTGTCAGTCTTAGAGAAAGTACATTTTGAGCAATAAACAGTAAGACAGAATGGAATAGTATTTTACCTGCAACTGGTGAGCTAAACTACAGCATGCCACATTCAAGATCAGTATTCGGTACTTACGCATTTCGAATTGCACACACATTAAATCATAATTGACTATATCAATGTTTGACGGGAATCATGATGAGGATTGGTGTTTAGAGCGCAAATATTTACCGAGAATTTGGATGAAAATCGGAGCGAACAACAGGCATTAAGAGCGCCAGAAATTTAGAAATACTACGAAAGCAAATTTATTTCTGCAGGATGAAGCAGATGTGAAAATCCCAAAATGATTTTAAATATTTAATTTATTCATATGCCACCAAAAGATTTGCTTTGTTGACTTATGTATGTATGTATGTATGTATGTATGTATGTATGTATGTATGTATGTATGTATGTATGTATGTATGTATGGATGGATGGATGGATGGATGGATGGATGGATGGATGGATGCATGCAAGTATGTATGTATGTATGTATGTATGTATGTATGTATGTATGTATGTATGTATGTATACGTACGTACGGATGGATGAATGGATGGATATATGTGTCTATGTCTACGTCTCTACACAAGTGTCTGCTTTTCTTTGGAAAGCACGAAAAAATACATTGCTTTGGAAAGTCTGATAAATAAGTCTGAAAAATAACTTTACATTGGCATGCCTGATATAATGCTTTTTCGTTCCAATCTATGTTGTCTGCCAGTAAATAACATGACACAACAGTACAACATAGGCAGGTTTTTGTTCACTTTTTATCACGCACCATGACCGTGTCGTTCACCAGATCACAATCTCAGCGAAGCCATTAGCTGAGCATGGGCGTGAATGAGCGGTCGGGGGTGGGACAAGGAAAAAAGAGATTAGAAGTTCTCAAACTCTCACTAATGTAAACTACTGTGCTATTGACTCAAAACAAGTTTCGCAAATTTCTTACAATTTCAAAAAAAAAAAAAAAAAAAGACGTGCCATAACGAATAATGGAAGGTACATCAACGAAACAATATAAGGTCAGCGGTATCAGCGAAATAAGTAATATTTAAAACAATAGGCATATGCACTTTCTAAATGATGAACTGTCATAATCTCAAGCACACACATCTATGGAGAAAAAAAAGGTGTGTGACTGAGAAATAATTATATGAACGATTCCGTGGAATTTTTGTGGTATAGATTACGATGTAAACCTGTCGTCAACTAATATTTAAATGAAGGTAAAGAAGACCACGTTACTTGTGATAAGATGATTGACTTTCTAAATAAAACTGTTTTCTAAGATTTTAATAGTAAAATCGTCATCCATGCCACTATAATCATCTTTATCATCTTTACTTCTGTAGTACCATCATCTTTATTATTATTGTCATTACTATTATTATTATTATTATTATTATTATTATTATTATTATTATTATTATTATTATTATTATAAACTTAGTATGAAAAATAAGAATAACGACTGTACTTCTAATGGCATGTCTAGACCGGACTGCTGTTTTGAATCCACTTAGGCTTCCTTGACATATTTTGAATTGCCATGGGCATCCTTGACGAGCTTTGTAAAACTACACAAAACAAAGTGAATTGTAACAGATAAAGACTAGGATGATTGCCATTTAGATTAGGTTTTGTATAGCATTATATTGCTAATTTTGAACGAAGGACCCCAAGGGTAGTGTAGTCCCCCAATTCAGACCCCCACATTCACAATCTGGGGGACACACACTATTGTAAAGTGTCCAATCTTACAACATGTTAATTATTGCTAATCTTATATTTTAAAATCATTCCTTAAATAATAAAGTGTGTCTTGACACAAATGTAGCCTCTTCGTTCCTAGTCCACCGCTAGCACCGACATAGACGTGGACGGACATCCACTTAGGAAACGTGGGAGTTTTTAGTGACATAAAATTGTTCCCAGGCACGTGATTTGGGGACAGTAAAAACACTGTGGGTCACTCGCGTTCCTTCTCTCATTGTGCAACACTGACATTATACTCGCCTGATTTTTTTAATATAAATTCATTTCATGCGCGGATGTATGCAGAGTGCTATGAAGATTACTAAAATTAACTCCAACATGTATAGTAGCCACGATTCATCACGTTTGTTCATTTGGATATTTGGATAGAAATTTAATATTACAGCTGACAAAGTCTAGCTATTTATTTCAACTGAACTAAAATGACGCTTCTGAATCATAAATAGTTTCGTGAAACCATTGACATCAAACAGATTTGACTGGGAGCATTAGCTCACTTCTAACTGTATCAGAGATTCTTCTAAAGAATACCTAAATATGCAGGTACCAAGTAATTTTAAGATTTATTTTTGTTTGATCTATTTATATGTTCTATTCATTAAGGTGCTAAATATTTGGAAAACTTAGGAAGAAATATAGACAAACAATATTAAGCTTTTTCCATGATCTAGACAGTATGATTGATGGCAGTGATCTGTGTTTGTTTTATCCAATGAAATTGATTCAGAAAACAATAATTATAGAGAATATCGTTTGTTCTATTGTACACTGAAAATATCACCTGATTACAATTAAAGATGGCGGAAGCAAGATAAGCGTTCACACAAAAACACATAATAGTTTGAAGGTCAAAACTCATACCGAGTGTCAAAAGATCCTCTAATTAATGTTATAACCTTTTCTGTCAATGGACACCATCGATAATACTATAAAATAGACAAGGTAAGTAACTCTCGATCTCTGACTGCTATTCTCGTCCATGAAGGCTTTCAGCCATAATATACGTCTCGTGTTACTCTCTATATTTGTTGCTATTCATCAGTTTATATTCGACATTTCTAATATGCACCAATCTAAAGTTGCATGTCTCGAAATGTAAGAATTAATGCGCGAATTCTGCCTGTCTCGATAAAGGTACTCTCGCATTTACTTTGTCGGCACTTATTGGATTATTCGATTCTATTATATGACACATTATTTCATTAATCCGAGAACAAATATTGACGGAAATGTACGTTGTTACTTACCATTCAGCAAAAAAATCAGCTCAAGTAATCCTTATGGAATGAACAAATTTTGTATATGTGTTTGCAAGTACACACTTCAAACGTGAATTCATGATGGCAAATATGGCTACCTCTTGAGTTAAGAGCGACTTTATCGTACACGTAACTCATGAGCGAGAAATGATCGGCATAATAGTTGTACCTAAATTCGTAACAATCAAAAAAACACAATTTTTCTATGACTAAAAAAATTAATGTAAATGATACGTATTACTATAATTTTTATTTTATGTCGTGACGTTTGATTCAATTTCGAGAGGACACTCAAAGGTTATGAACAATGTATCAAAAGGAAGTAGATATAAAAATAATAAAAAGGTGTTATACCATACTTGGTGTGTCCTCTTCAAGTAGAGAACAAATAACAAGGCAGTTAGTAAAACGCCCAATAGCAAGCAAAGAAAAGCCACCAAAATGATTTGAGGTAATGTGTAGCATTGATCATTCTCTTGTGCCGATGAATCTGAAATATTTCAAGGGATGCATTTGAAAATTATAGATATTTTTGGCATGAACTATAATTATTATTGCACCAACAATAACGGCAACAGTGAAAGAATAGCTAATAATACTTACCGATTTGTACAATTCTAATGAGAAACATCTATTTAATGTATTATTTTCTGTGAGAAGAACAATAGAGGCGAGTCAGTTTTGGACGTAAATATAGTTTTACAATTTACCACGTAATAGCGTTACTGATTTCCCCTGGTCACTGTCCCATGCTTGCTATGAATACAGTATAGTCTTTTGCTTTCATGTAGTATGTAAATATATGTAAAATTAATAATAACATTCTTTCTCAAAATGTCTTTTCATACGTTTGTCTGTTGTCTATACTACTACTACTACTACTACTACTACTACTACTACTGTAAAATAGGACATCGACCAAGATTACATACATGTATAAAATTTGGTACAGCCACGAAGCAAAACAATTCTCGGACTATAACTATGAGTAATTGCCAACTTATATACATTTTACAAGATAAAGAGCAAAATTAAGTGGATATTGATATCATTGCTGATTTTCCTCGTAAAGTTATAATACTTGATTTGATTTGCACATGAATGTACAAAATGCAATGAAGCTTTTCTCAAAGTATATCACGTGGATCATTTAACAGCGAAGTGAAACTCGTCATCAATATTTGCAAAACAGCAATATTTCAACATAAGGGATATTTTAAGCCTACATATATTTACTTTTATATTACTGATATACCATCGCACATTCCTCTTTTCAATGACATTCAGTCTTAATAAAGTGCAGTGAATATTCTCGTTCCATGTATAACGAATGCGAATTTTAATGAAAGTTCTACAAGTTTCAAAGAAAAATTTGCGTATTGAATATAACTCGCGAAAATTATTTAGCACCAACATATGTAATTGCATGGTAGAGCTATTCCTTTAATCTGTTGGAACCCTGGTTATTATTTTAAGGGCATTATATTTAGTGTAACTTTTACTGTCTTCATAAAATTTATGAAATTGTATATTTCTTGACCATTTGTTATTGAAAAGAGTTAAATTTTTTCATTCAAAATGTCAGAGACGTATGATAATAATTAAAGTGATGCTTCTGGTTTAGTTCATATTGTGGAATATGGTAAGGTATTGGCTCTTTAGGCATCAGATTATGAAAGACAACGTCAAAGTCAAACCTTTTTGATGATTGGAAATTAACATAAAAATACGTTTCTGACACTATTTCAGATTCTAAATTGTTATTACAATTTATAGACATCTAATATTATGCAGTTTTATATTCCGGATATGAACCATGCATCGCAAAACATACTAGTAAAACAGATGTTACCGATAATTATGATAATATAAACAAATCAATGATAGTACACCACTACCAACAAATTGAATATATGCAAATTTCTACAACGGTTCATCCACGTTTGTGACATCGCAATACATCTAAATTCTCTTCGTATACAGGACCAGTTACATGTAATACGTGCTTATTCCCTGTCCAATCGATATTGTCCAAAGCATCGGTATGAATGTTAAGTACTTTGTTCAACATTTATACACCGGCACAACACAAACCCCATCCCTTTCGGGTTTCGAGACGTAACATGAGTCCGTCGCAACTGTCTGCGTGTCTTAAGAAGATACTAATGGAAACAGAAACTGTATTTGTTCATTGGTCATTGTGCAGGACTAAGGGTGTGGGTTTGAATATCATTTGGTCAAGGCACTCTACTCAAATTGCTTAGGTGCTGAATAATTTACTTGCGATGCTGTGTCGTAAAACACCAGATATTACATTGAAGTGTTGACTTTTTGAATACGTATAGGAAACCTGTTTATCTCATAAAAAATGGGCACTGGGAGATCCTTCAAATGAGATGGTGATACAAAATATGGGACTACATCTAGTCATATACTTACATAAACAGATCTAGAAAATTAAAAAAGAAATACATAGTAACTTTAAGATAGAATAACTCAGCAACTGCTGCTTGGATTTTGTTTACATTTGGCACTTGTCATACTTTTAGTTTTATTAAATCCTTTAAATTGCATAATTGCTTTATTATTTACAAAAAGACTTGTAATTTGATTTCAGTGGTGGCGAGTATTCATGCGAATTTAGGAAAGTCTGACCTTTGAAATCAATTTAAGTTTAAACAGCTCAACCTTTTATGCAATTATTGCGTATATATTGAAGAGCTATGACTCAATTATCAAAATGGTTACAATATCAGCCATGTTGGTTGTTGACTTAGGACGAATTACATGTATCAAATGATACAAACATATATCATCAGAACCAAACATTGCAGACTCTACTCATATTTCCCCTACTGAAATCCAACTCGCGCTCTGGTCATGACAATATTCTCATCCCCACTCCAAAACATCTTCAAGTTCTGAGGTGATCGGGGTGCGACAAAATAACGGGTGGATAGTTTTTCGACAAGCGTTTCGTTCATAACCTTTAGATTCATTATCACAATCATAGCTTCGAATGCAATATTTGTCTTGCCACGCTCGTATAATATTTGAAGTTATATTTACTATGAAAGATAATTAAATTAACAAATCTTAATCTTTCTGCATCACGCTTTCTTTGAAATTTAATGTGGAATTATTTAGTATCTTATCAATTACGAATAACATAAAAAAGCAAATAGCTTCAAACAAGTTCAATACTTGTTTATGATACAACCTATCAAACCTTAACCACAGAAAGATAATGATTCTTATTATCATGAAAATTAAAGCTCCCACACGCATCGCCATATCAAGAAATAGTGAAAGGGGACTCTAGTTCGACTTTATGTTATGACGAGAACAGAGGAAACAATGTGCACCACAACTGCAGCCCACGTTCCAAGATAGCTTCATAGGAAGTTATATTAATTATTTTCAGTTTTCCTTACAAAACACTAATAATGCTTTAATCATTTGTAGTTACATTTACTTAATAGTTAAAAAGGGGAAATATACCTTACTCAGCGATATTCAACATTCGAAGTATAGCGTTGCTCACTTTATGGTGCAAATATTCAATGTATGCAGTCACACACATACACACACACACGCAAGCACACGCACACGCATACACAAACAAAATACAAAAGGTGAAGAATGCGGGTTATACTGATTTTTCTTAAATTTCATTATACGGGCGAACCTTTAGTGTAGATGGTAGTAATATGGTCATTTTGTGATTGATGGGCTAGTGGCATGAGAAATGGATTCTTCACATGAAGTAATATATAACACGTGCTCTAGTTTCGTGTAACATACTTTATTCAGCCACTCTCAAGTGTCATATATCGACATCCTGTGTCTCACGAATTGTACGCTAACGTCATTCAAATATACAAATCTAGCGACAAAGCTGATGATCTGGCTACCATACAAGGGGTAAAGAAGTGCATGTCCGATGTCAAGTCATGGATGTCATGTAATAACCTGCATATGTATGACAATACAGTGTAGGCCACTCCAATTATCACAAAAAGACTTTCTCAATTATATCCTTTACCTCAAGCAATAAGTATCAACAATACTAACATTACATTTACACAGTCAGCAGGAAACTGTACATGTCACTCTCAACAGCATGGCCGGCGATTCCGCTAGGCGACCTAGGCAATCGCCAGGGCGCTGGGCTAAGGGTTTATTTCATGATGGGCGGGTGGTTGAGGGCGTGAGTGGAAGGGGTGCGCCAGATATCTGATATAGCCTAGGGCACCAAAATGCCTTGCACCGGCCCTGCTCAATAGTACACTCTTATTACAACAACATATAGTAAACAAATGCAAATATGCATGTTTGGAGCTCAGACGCACCAGCTATGCTATATTACGTTGACTGGCTACAGCCCAGTATACCTGTCTGACTTCTCCCATGTGTATATCTTTCGACAATCTTACACTCTTACGATGATCCAAATCTTATTGTTCCCACTGTTAAAACAAAATCGTGCAAACAACGTTCTGTTGCGTACCAGGGCTCTGCTACCTGTAACAAATTGGCAACAGATCGTAGACAAAGACAATTTAATCTCATTAAAGAGTGCTCTTCAAACGCACATATTTCGGCTACTAGAGCGGGCTTGAGGACTTGATGATGTTTACTTACTGTATTTATGTCAGCATGTGTTTGTTCTGTTGTTTAATGGCGTTTGTTCGTGTAGTGTTTTCGTTGCATGTATTTTAAAGGAGACTAGAAATCAGTGGAAATATACAATAATATTAAATACACTGCAGAGAAAAACATGATTCTGAAGCGTCGTGTGCGACCGTACTGCCAATATTGAGATATTGGCATATCTTCTAGGCGCTGAGTTTCCGTGACCTCGTATGCATATTTTCCGCGCCTATTCGGTTACTTTCGGAAAGTGACGTCATACTAGCGACTCCAGCATCCAGACCTACAGTTGCAAGGTTCATTTCATATAGAGTACCATGCCGTTTTGCGTTGCTTACGGTTGTAATAGCATACATAGAAAAGGCTGTGGAGTTCATTTTTTTTCTTTTCCAAATGATAAGGGGATAAAGAAAGTCTGGATACATTATTACAAGCGAGTCGATTTCAATGCAACACCATACAGCAATCCGTGCTCATTACATTTCTCAAAGGAATGTTACCAGAGGGATCCTAAAAACATAGAACCTCTAGGATACACCAATGCTAAGCCTAGACTAAAAGTTGAAACTGTTCCAGACATACCATTGTATATTTTAAATCCTGGTAGAGTGTCAAACGTAAGAGTTACGAAAATAGGCAGAAGGCCGAGTAAGTGCTAATAACAAATATGACAGCCCGACACCTGATCGTGCTGAAGAAATGAGTAAATATTCTTTTCTTCTTCAAGATTACAATCTAAATAAAGTCACCACTATCCTATGTATAATTGAGATCTGACTTTAATCAAATGGAAGTTTTGCTTAAAAAAAAAATAATAAGATTATCAACCCTTGACACGGTCGTGTTTTGAGAAAAACAATTTAAGTAATTTAAAAAAAAAATATTAAATTTTTTTAAAAAAAAACAATCTTTCAGTCTGTGCCTATTACTCGTAAAATGTATAAACGGAAATCTGTAATAATTGGAACTGATATAAAACTGTCCCTTGGACAGTTTAAATAGCAGCGATTAAAAGAAAAGAGATCCGATATAAAATCAAAGTTTCACATTAACTGGCTGACAATAGAAATTTGGGGGAGGCGACTATTGACCCCACCTATTTGCCCCGATGTGCAATTTCTCCCTGTGATACGCCTTATTATACCCCAGGACAAGACCTTTTTTTCATATTCTGGTCTGCATAGTAGTTAAATGTTAGAATTAAGTACACAAACATAATGGCAGTTTAACAAATTAACAATTATTCCTTATCATTGCACTTATGTTGTGTAAAGGACTGGCCCTCTGACATAATTCAAAGAAACCATGTGCTACAGAGTGTGTATGTAAGCACCAGAAAGTCATTGGCATTGAAGCGATGCCGACTTTTGTTGTAACTTCGAGACCAAAGACTTCATTTTCAGAGTTCAAGTCTGCAGTCAAACGTTACCGTACATGTATGTGGCCATTGTTTTCCCACATTTTATATCCCATCCTATTTCCTTTAGTTTGTGTTAAGATATGTAACACTGTTTACTGAATTAAATATTTATTTTGAATTAGTTTTTTAGGGGCACATATACTGCGTCGTATTTTTTTATTCCTTCTTTTAATTTAATCATGGTAATGAAACTTTACATATATATTAGAGGAATGTCAGGTGTTAACTGGCCGAGTTTTTTTAGGGCGGAAATGGAGATTTTATTTGCAGAGAAAATTACGCAGCCTTCATTGTGATAATTTATGGGTTTTAAACTAATTGGTGACAATTTCTTTTTACAAGAAGTACTTCTGTAGTAGTTAAATAATCTGAAATTTACGTGAATAATGTTTAATCTTAATCTATTTACTGAAGACAAAAACTGTCCTGTGATATTAATTATTTCTTCACTACAATATTCACAAGTGATAAAATAGAATATGACATTTGTGGACTGCACACTTGATAAAAAAAAATTATATATGGATTTTCTTCTTCTGAGAAATGAAAATTGAGAGACATACTGAAATAATCGGGAGTTAACTGCGAAAAATCAAGAGAGATATTACGAGATAGGGAGGAAATACCTCCAAAATTGGAATTTATTTTCTTTCTTTCTTCTCCCGGCACCGCTCCGGTGGCCTAGTGGTTAGAGCGTCCGCCGCGGAAGCGGGAGGTCGTGGGTTCGATCCCCGGCCGAGTCATACCAAAGACTTACAAAAATGGTACTAACAGCTGCCTCGCTTGACGTTCAGCATTAAGAGGTTTGTGTTAGGACTGGTCGGCCTGGTGTCAGGATAATGTGACTGGGCGGGACATCATGCTACATGTCTGCGGCATGATGCCCCAGTGCTAGACATCACTATAAACTGCCTCACTGCAGACATCGTAGCGATATGACTGAAAAATTGTTAAAGCTACGTTAAAAATCCTAAACAAACAAACAAATCTTCTCCCGGCTTGAAAGTTAACATATATGAACTGTTCGGGTTTGTGGAATTTCAGTCAGGGCTAGTAAGTTTATTTAAGTCATCAGCCCGGGGCCTGTGCTTAAAACATTTCTTTCAGCACTGACCAGTACAGTACGTACTCTATTTTAACGAAGTATGTATATACTTACAGACTTGTCAATACGCTAACTGTAGCATGCATGTAAAATACACTGTAATTGAATCATAGAAAAGAAGCTTCTTAATGTTGAAATTAATTACGTATGATTTCCTCCTCGCAGATTTATTTGTGGGATGTTGTTTTTTTTTGTGTGTGTGAAAAATTACTTCCGATGAAAACCGTTATCAATGGCCTCTCTCGCTTGCCATGTTTCTGTTTGGAATCGCATCACAATTAATACTTCCAGTTCAGTACCGAATGTAGTTCCAGTCTATTTTTAGAACATTTTTTCCTCTCTCCTTATGGTGGTGATAGAAGAGTTATATTGATGCATCTTTGGTATGGATTTAAAGTTAATTGTTTATTCTTGAGAATAGGAGTAGAGAGAGTGGTTGTCAGTGTGTAATTTGGCGACAGTGCACATGGAGTAATTAGGCCTTAGTGATGATCCGGAAGTGAAATCAGTGTTCTGTGTACATGCTGCTTTGTTTACAGTGCAGCCACTCAACAAAATGCCAGTCAATCCTTGACAAGAACTTCACCGTGAAGTCATCTTTGAAGGTATTTTAGATTAACATATCACTTGGATTGATTGTCACACTGTGGAAAGGTCAGTGCTGAGAAATATATGTAGAGAACATATAGTAAAATTAATTGTGGTGTATGGCCGTTTGTATACGAGGACTGGCTAGTATGACGTCACGAAACCACGTGATTTGTCGTCTCATTAAAACTCGGAAATACTCGGCAATTTACGGAATCATTGTATTTTCTTCGCAATATAATCAATATCCGCACACGAGATTATATTTTTAAACATTATATTCGAATTAGAATTTGTAAAGAATTACATTTATAAAATAAAAAATTTCATTTCTAGTCTCCTTTAATGTCTTGTCTAAAATTGTATATTCTTCTGTAGGTTGCTTATTTGGTATTTTAAATAAATACATAATTATACACTTGCAATATTGTATCTTTGTTTGGCTGTCTAATACTACAATATGTGCAGTTTTATCATAGGCTCCTATGCGTTCCGGTATTCTGATATCAGAGTAAAGATAACTGATACAGTCGTCAAGTAATCGATGCCATTTTCTTGAATAAACTGTCTTTCGGATAAAATACGCTTTTTGCCATGAACGTATCGTGCTTGAAGTTATATCTGATACAAAGGAAATGCAGTTTTTGTTTAATTTCTGGGTTTTTCTGCCACATGGTTTCTTCAAAATGTATTGCTAAATTTATTTAGCAGCCATTGAAATTGCACTTTACAAAAGAATACGAAAGTGATTTAAAAGAAAATTATTTAATATGTGTTGATCACACCACCTCTCCGGAAACAAACATATAATTTAATGTGTCGATCACATCATCTCCCACATGTAGACCTATAATTTAATATGTGTTGATCGCACCTCATAACATACTACAGACGTATAATTCAATGTGTGTTGACCACACCACATTCCACCAAACAGACATATAATTCAATATTTGTTTTATCACACCTCCTCTCACCGCGCATGCATTTAATTAAATATGTGCTGATCACCCCACATACAATTCAATATGTACTGATCACACCACATACAATTCAATTTGTACTGATCACACCACATATAATTCAAGATGTACTGATCACACCACATACAATTCAATATGTACATTCATATAATGATACATGTCATAAGGAGAACAATTTTCCTGCACGTGTCGTCAAATCATGGCGAGTTTTGAGGTAGGTGACTAAGACGTTTCAGTGAATTTCATTTTGTTCTTTTTATAACGTCTCTAGTTCGACGCTTTTATAATTTAAATTTCGATATGTTGGGTTAGAATAAAAAACAAATTTCTTTCTTGATTTATGAGAACTTCTAGCTGACAATGTCTCCATATCAGTGTACACTTTTAATAATATACACTTAGTAAAACACGCAAGACTAACTGAAATACATCTAGTAAAGTATGAATATCTGCGGAAAGTTTTTAAAAAAAGAAAACTGGCAAAGGGTGTGACTGAAGAAACCGAATGTCATCTTACCTGATGTATGCTTTAGTACTGAAACAATGTCTGCTCGTCTGTATCGTTGCTTTCGTTTTGGTTGAAAAAGATTAGAGACATTTGTGTTTGTTAAAGGTGAACGAGGAAGTAGATACCAGACACCAATCTAAGCCTAGTCGTGGTTAAAACCTATTCAACAAACAAGACCGACGGGTTTCTTTATTAGGTTTGCAAAGTGTATTTCTTATGTTTCTTAAAGAATGAATCGAGAAGAGGTTTTCATTACTTAAGATCGAACTAAACTTGATTTTCTGAGAGTATAACAATTAACAGAGAAAGAGACAGAGACAGACAGACAGACACTCAGTTATCATTTATTTTGTAATTTTGGTCGCAAATTTCTCCTTTTTAGGTCCAAGACGGAGTGGTGGGGGTCCCTGTTGATAAGTTATCAATACAATAATTGTTTCTCAATAAAGACTAAGCTCTTGTTGTTTCAAGATCAAATATTCTGTGGAAATGCCTAAATGAAGGAATTGCATTCAGATCGGACCTGTGCATGTCTGATGGTCAGCATTTATTGGTGTGTATGGAACCTAATTTGCACGTGTGTGGTGCACGTTTGTGCCTATGTGTTGCAGAGAGAGAGAGAGAGAGAGAGAGAGAGAGAGAGAGAGAGAGAGAGAGAGAGAGAATTGATTTACGTTTTGAAATGAATGGTACTAAACTCATCGATTAAATTTAACGGATTAGTCTTTGATTGCTACGAATTAGTAAATCAAACTCTTGAATTATCTGTTTAGTAAATCGACTTGTCAGATTACTAAATTGAAAGCTTGCATTTGACGAAAATGTGACGTCTGTCCAAAAAGGTATTCCGCTGTTTGTATAACAAGATAACCGGGCGGGATTTCAGATTTGCAACACAACACAATTGAGGGTGATACAAATACAATGTTTAATGACAAATGTTTTGAATGAAAAATTATTGATAATTAATGTGTGAGTAATTTATGTATATTGTATACTATTTCGAAACAGTGAGGTTGGTTCATCCTATGCCGCTTGTGCGAAGTGGTTTCGATGGGAAGACCGAATACTTTCAGCGCACAGACGATGTATTGCGTAATTGTCTGTGTATAAATGCCTCATCAAAAGACTAAATATTTACATTACGGAACCTCATGTCAGTGAATTGAATACTTTAAGGACATGCACATCTTCAGCTGTAGAGCTGACCAGAGTGATTGGAGTGATGACCAGAATGATTGGAGTTATGACCAGAATGCTCGGAGTGATCAGAGGGCTGGCGTAATGATTTTCAAGTACTAGTTCACTAGTTTTGTCTGTAATTACAACTTGTCTAAATTGCAGAAACTGCGATTCATGTCTACAACAAGAATTCTGCTTCTCAAAAAGTCTTGTACCGAAGGTGCGGTGAGAATACATGTATGGCAAAATCTATCTGTCTACAATCCTGCACTCACAGATTAGTTCTTTGTTAACTCAACGCAACATACAGGTACAAGTAGCTTCTTGAACTCTTCAGTGTGCCGGTAGTCGATTCTTAATATACAAAACTCTGTACCCTGAAAATGAAATTACAACAATTTATATAAGTAGTCTCTTTACGGTCTGAGATTAGAGAAACAAATACTGTATTTAACTAGTTGTAACAATAATTTAGTCTTCTTCCGTCTAACACTCTTCATTCCGTTGGCATGCTTCTTCGCAATAACGATATAATACTTTTGAAATGTACATTAATTAATTTTGCTGTAATTATCTTTGGCCACATATTGCATGGTGTATACTAAAATCTTTTATTTTTTGTTAATCGGTTGTTTTGCTATTTCGACGTTTTTAAGTTTCTCATGTTTTCCTAACAATTTTTGAACCATAACATATAAATTGTTTCTTATGTTGTCTCGTATCTTCTAAATCGTCATCTAATATATCATCTTTCTCATCAAATGAATGTTCAACGGATCATCTAACATTTCTCAACAATGTTTGTAGGAATCATCAGAATATTATGGCTCAGGGATTCCATGAACTGACGTTTCGAATTTCGCTCAATATATTTTCTTGTGAATCGGCAGTATGTCTGATGAAGGTAGTCAGGTTGTTCCATACTTCTTCTCTCCTGAGAACAAATGGGTGAGAAATGCAAAACCGTATTTTGTCTTTTCTGTGAAGAACTGTTGCTTCAATACATCTTTTTTATGCTGAATGATGTACTGGAATATAAAGAGAATTGTCAAATGTATTTCCTACTTACGTTTTAGAGACTTTAATTCTTTTTTTGATGACCAAAGTCACTTTAAAAGCATGAAACTACACAACAGTATACTAGTGGCCTAACTTGAGTCACCATAGTACACTTTCCCTTCACGACCATCCCACACCTCTAAAAGATATTACAACGATGTTTAAAGAATCAGTTTAATGATGCATCCTTCATTGTCTTTGCAAATAATGTCACAAAGACAAACAGTGCAGCATTTGAACATACTTCATCAACACACCATCATGCTCCCCTATACTACATGTGGAATCCGAAACATGGAAAGACGCTTAACAAAATGATTATTATAATGCTTTCTGGTATCTTTCATAATCGGGAAATATAAAAGCAATACATGAAAATCATTCGTACTGGTGATAAAGAGACATCATTGAAATTTTTCCATTTTGGAAAAAATACCGATGAATAAACAGAAGCAACTTCCAGTTCATTTAATATATGCTAGACGTACCAAATCCCCGTGTCCATTTACCTGCTGTTTTAAATTTATATGTAACTAGCCACAGCAAAAGTGCTGAAGGCCATGTGTTTGTCTACTTAGATAATATTGAGTTTCCCAGGATTTATTTTTTCAATCTTGTCAGAGAAAGATATATTTATATTCAGAAAAACTTCAAAGATGTGTTATTTGATTCTGTCAAATCAATGTTTTGAATTTTCTACATAAAAGATCAACCTGCCTGTTTTATTTTGTTTTAAAGGCATGCAGATTTTATTCGCTCCAGTTCAGTGTCTACATTAGTTACTTTGCAAGTGACTCTATTTATAGACGTTAGCATACAAATATGTCTCTGTACAGTTTATCCAGAAACAAACGCAACTGTGTCTGTCTATATGATCCGACCAATGAAAATCTTTCCTGCATTTATCAAATGATGCAACTGCAGTTACCTTTGAATCATTGGTATAAAGTACCATAATGATCATATTTATATAGCTCTCATACTCTCTAAACATGGATGTGAATTTGTTGGAATAATACATTTACAACGCATAAAATAACAAGAAAATGATTTTCATGTAAATAATGTTGTAGAAAATAACATTTTTATATAATAAAAAACAGCCATACTCTAACCAGGAATGAAAAAGTATTGAGTTCCACCCTGTCAGTTCTGCCGTTTACCGTCTCTCCTTCTGGCACAAATCAACACTGCAACTCTGTTGTAAAAGAAAACGCAATGACATCGTAAAGGGGCAAGATGATGAAGCAACATTTAATCTACTAAACAGTGAGTTATTGGGGAGTTTACAGAGACAGGACTGAGACATTAGTAAATGAAAATGATTATTCTGTGTCCAAACGTGAACTTGTTCAGGAAGACAGATTGATACATCATGAGCCTCATGATATACTGAAATTTATAGAAAGTAAGCAGAATGCAAACACTTTTAAAAAGACACTTTTGATGTATGGCTAGTGAATGGATTCTTGCAATTAAAAAGAAATTCAGAGACTTACATGAGATACACCGGTCTGAATTGGACCAGCACTTGAAAGGTTTTATACTCAGTGTTACGAGAACAGATCGATCTGAGTAGGAACCGAACAGCCTAAAAAGCATCATCAGGTCAATTGATTGCCAACTTAAAATCAATAAATATGCAAGTACAATCATGACGAGAACAGACACAAATTCTGCATTAACCATGGAAGCTCTTCGGGCTGAATAAAAACGAATTTCAAATCTAAAGGAAAGGAAAATACACCCAATCGGAGTCAACCAATCACAGACT
The DNA here is from genome assembly GCA_029339505.1 of Unio delphinus. Taxonomy (NCBI): domain Eukaryota; kingdom Metazoa; phylum Mollusca; class Bivalvia; order Unionida; family Unionidae; genus Unio; species Unio delphinus. The sequence continues at coordinate 3,578,109 of JAQISU010000016.1, read as the reverse complement.
AGGAAATAAATGCTTTGTATAGCGAAACACTAATGGAAACACGTGAAACCATCGTTAACACGTTGTTGTTTAGCACCTCAGTGTAATTTGTTTGAGGGGAGTGACTGACCCTTGCAATCAAAAACTGGGGGATGTTACACTAAAGAAAGATGTGAATGGTCACGAATATCTTGAACACAATGAAAGGCAGATAAAAACCAGAACAGGAGACAGTGTCAAGGACATCATGGATATTATTCCTAAGAAAAATGGAAACAAAAATAACAAATTCTAGTAACACCCTCTTGCTATCTTCAAACGGTAAGCTAAGACCAGCAGACATTTATCAATGTGAAGATCCTTTCTATATTGCGTCCAACAATATGCCAATCTCAGTGACAAACCCAAAATGGTTTAGGAAACAAGTCGTTGGAATTAACAAGTCGTTGGGTGCATCATGGGCAAAATGAAAGCAAAAGCAAATATTGCAGAACGAAGGAAATCAACTAACACTATTAGGCGACAATATCTAATTCAGAAGTGAAGTGAAGACAAAACCATTTCCCCAACTGATGTCAAGCAAATATATCGCCACAAAAAATGTAAAGTCTACATGTGTGATGTGATTTTGATTTTGAACGTAGCTTTAACCATTTTTCAGTCATATCGCTACGAAGTAGGCAATTTGGCAGTTTAAGGTGATGTCAAGCACTGTGTTTGGGTGGTGGTGGGGAGTTATGCCTCAGGCATGTAGCATGATGTCCCACCCAGTCACATTATCCTGACACCAGGCCGACCAGTCCTAACATTAACCTCCTAATGCTGAAAGCCAAGCGATGCAGCTGTTTGTATCATTTTTATAGTCTTTGGTATGACACGGCTTGGGATGGAAGTCACGACCACATGCAACCGAAGCGGACGTTCAACCAATTGGACATCGGAGCGGTGTAATGTTTACACACAACTACTCAAACACTAGTAAGAAACAATAATAAACCACATGAGTCTGACGTTGTATAAATAAAGTAAGATGAAATCACCTTTTAAGTACTATTAACGGACACAACGAGTGCAAACGTGACCCCAGCCATCCGCTCAATTCGATTTTTCTCACGCGTTTTTTATCGCTTCAACATCACACGAAGTCTGAAAAACTACATATTATCATTCAAAGGACAGTAACGTATGAACGAAACCCAATCTACGGATCTAACATTAGAGTACAAAATTTGGCTGCTCATACTTCTCGCAAAACGTAAACGAGATCCCTAACTTGGTCAACTTCTTTCAACCATCAAATTCTCAAACAGGGCTCACACAGCAGAAACGTGTGAGAATTTTTGAAAGTGACACGGACAGTCCATTGGAATAGCGAAATATGGACAGACACCATATCAATGAAATATAGTTATGGTTATATGTTTTAACTACCCCTTGTTCCTTCGTTATTTGGATGTTTCTGGCTCGATATACATTGTTGTTATATAAGCAAATGACCTCCATGTTACTGATCAAGGCAACGAACGCTGCAATTTCAATGTTTGCATGCACACTATTTAAACAATTTTGAATGTTAACTATCAGCCATGCGTTTTAATTATTTCATTTAATATTGATAAATGGAACATATGCTAATTAATAGGAATGAAGAGAACACAAAATTATGAATTAATACATAACATCGTTTTTAAGAGTATATAAGTGCACTGTTTAATATTCGTTAGTTTTATCTCCCATAAAATATGAAATCTTGTATGTGGCATAAATTATATATATATATATATATATATATATATATATATATATATATATATATATATATATATATATATACGCTTCTCGACTGTATACCACTCGTTGGATAAATGTTTCGGCTAGCCTTGTTTCCTTTTAATGAAAATTGGATACATCTCGTGTTATATCATTGATACAGCGAACATACTAGATGTATATATACTTGTATGTTTCAAGAAATATAGCCATACAAAATTCTTCAACATAGTCTGATAATTCAATCCCTTGAAACTGCTAATATTGATTAATGATTGGAATGTTTGATGTCATATGCTCATTCAAATCAGTGATTGACCTGCATATCATCAATTCGGCACAGATAGTTAAGACAAATTGCTAGCCTCGAAATTCAAGATAGCCACAAGATAAATGGTTGTATTATTGTACATGGATTTACAAGTCGAACATAATATTTGATTCGAATATGCTCTGTGCAAATTAAGAGATGCAAGAAATACGAGTAACTAAAATGTAATGTGGTTAGATATGTTGATAACATAGCCTCGATAATAAATTTGATATCAAACCCTCAAATGTTTGAACAGCATCAGCACATGTATGTGAGGCTGATTTATTATCCTAGGTTCAATTACGCAATATCATAGTCTTGTAATATTGTTGTGTAAATGAATGGCATCTAATTCATCACGATAAGTCTGGTTGAGAAAATGGCCCTTTATATGGAAATGGCAGAGGATAAGTGAGTGATAAAGGGAAGTGATCTCAATTTAAACCAGAAACGACTAATATATATATATATATATATATATATATATATATATATATATATATATATATATATATATATATATATGAATGGGTTATGACAGTACTTGCTTTGTACGCAAAACAATGAATGCTGATATCTGAAGTTCTTATTGTATCATACATGATATGAAATGCATCATGTTATTCCTAGAAGTCATGGAAGATGCAATCATAATTAAGCTTACATAACTCTGCTAAAGAAATTGTCCTATATCAGCTCTAGAAATCATACAGAAGAGTAGTGCTCTCATATTTGTCAGTGTTTGATTTTGCAAAGGAGCACTCTTATGCTTACCTTAGGTGAACAGTGATGCGTCCCATTCGTGCGAACAATCCAGATAACATCTGCTATGTTTGTGGTAAAGTGACACGTGTCCCATTTTTCTTCATGGAATGTGATCTTGTTGCCTGCATCGTCATCAATGGTGTGATGGCAGACCCAAGCATCGTTCATGATCCAGATGAGTGAAAATATGTTCATTGATTTATGGAAGACGAGTCTTAAATATGTCTTCGGCATAAAGGCTAATGGCAGTGTTTACCATTAATCTATGCAAACATGAAACAACTCTTGAGGTTCATAAACTATGACAACATCAGTGGCAACTCTCTGTCGATACGAATGTTCTTGCTCTCGTGCTTAGTCTGCAGACTGGGTGCACAAACTACTTCTGTTTTCCCTGCGAATGTGATGGTCCTGCGAGTGATTCCACTACAACAAGAGACGTTGCCTACTTCGACAGTCATTAGAGCCTGGGAGGAAAAGTGTTCATCATCTACCTCTTGTGGGATCAACGAAGATTTTGTTAGCACACTTGCGCGTCAATCTAGGTTTGATGAAGATCATTTCGTGCACGTTTCGTCATATCACGCACTAAGCAGATTTCATGTACCTCCGTGATAAATTTCATTTCCAAGATTAAGTGATGCTAAGATTCAGGAAAGTGTATTTGCTGGTCCTCATATTCTTGAACTTCGCGATGATGTATTTGACCGTGCACTGCATGGCAAATGGACGACGGCATGGACAACCTTCCAGTTTAAGGCAAAAACATTTATCGGAAATAACAAGGCAGACAGCTACAAGAAGTTGGTGGAAACCTCCTTAAGGCATACAAAACCCTTGGGTGCAACATGTAACTAAAGATACATTGTCTGCACTCTCATATGGATATTTTTCCACCGAACTATAGACCAGTGAGAGACAAGCATGGTGAATTATTTCATCAAGACCTTGTAACAATGGAGAAACGCTATGTTTGCAGACTATTGCTGGACAATGCCAAGAGATGCTCCATTTAATGAACACAAGAGACACAAAACATCAGTTTTTTCAGACACAATATTTTGACATATTTTTAACCAATCATCCCTAAATTTCAGGAAAATATGTCACAGTTGAAATTAGAGATTTAAAGAAATAATTAAAGAAGGATATTGTATGTATTTTTGGAATTTAATAAGGCATGTTTATATCAAAAAACATATTTACCATAGAACTCAATGGAGTACCTCCGTACAGTTAGCTGCAAATAATCTCCTTGTGAAAACGCGACGTATCGCTGTAATGATACATCAAGGAAGTATTCGACTTCCCTCTCTGCAAAATATATCTGTCTTTGAAGTGATAAAGTACTCAAATGCGCACTATGCAAACAATATTGTATTATACATATTTTGACATTCGATATTCATGCTTGCATGGTTATGGTCACACAAAGATCATTAACTTTAGCTATGTTTTTGGAGCGACTGTTGTGCATGTTAGAGGTGTGTAGTTCGAATGTCCTGTAATATATTTCCTGTTTTACTTTATTATTTACCTTTTAGAGGCAACTGGAGTCGTTTCACGTTATATCTTCTTATGCAAATCTCTTCCGATTATTCTAAATATGTTTCTTTCTGTGGTTTTAAAAATAGACAGAGATTGATTAGAAATATTGCAAGATTTTTGTCTGATAATACAATATGTAAAGCTTTTACGTTTACATATTATCCTGTATACGGATGTCATGGTTATATTTAGCTGATAGTAGCGTCAGATAATGTCAACAGTTAATATAAATGCTTAATCGATAATATTATCTCGACAAAACTGTTTTTCTTCTACTTTTAGATCCATTATTACAGTTATAGCTTCGAATGTAAAATGTATCTTGCCATGCACGAAAAAGGTTTCTGAAATTATATCTAATATAAAGGACAGTTGTTTTTACTTCCTGATCTGTCTACTTTGTGTTTTCTTTGGAATCTAAAGTTCGAAGTTTTTAGTACCGTTTCCAATTTCGTAAAGAAGGGAACAACTTTAAAAAAACGATATGTTCAATACGTGCTGATGAGACATCCATTCAACCCTTCACGACTCATTTCAAGATGGTTTTTATTATGAAAAATGATTTTCCTGTACGTATCGCCATATCTAGAGAAAGTGTTTGGGACACGTTTCCGACATTGTATGTCGAGAACAGGCAAAGATATTTAGCACAAGTGAAGCTCAAGTTCCGTGATGCCTTTATAGGAATTGTGTTAATAATTTTCAGTTTGCTTTACAAATGACTAATTACGCCTCAATACTTGTAGATTGATGTATTTAACATTAAAGAATGTGGAACTGTACATAAACAAGCAAAATTCAACATTTCAGTTTAGAGTAAAAAGTCGTATATTAATGTTGGAAATATTTTAGCATCAACCATGTATTAAATCCCTCTCTCTCTCTCTCTCTCTCTCTCTCTCTCTCTCTCACACACACACACACACACACAAGCGCGCACGCATACACACCATCACCACAATCATTATCTATCTTTTGATTAAAGCGAAACACAAACATTGTAGGTTATACTGATGTGTGTGAAACTTCTTTATATGGGAGAACATTTCGTGTAGATGGTATTGATATGGTAACTTTGTGTTTGATTTACTAGCGGCACGTAAAATGAATTCTGAGAAGGTGTAGTATGAACAATCTATTCTAATCCCGTGTAAGATATTTTTATCAGCTTCTCTCAAGCGGTATATTTCGACATTCGGTGTCTCGCCAATTATACGCTGATGACAATATACAAATCCAGCTGCAAAGCGGAAGCTGTGGCTAATTCATATAACAAAAACGTAAGTAGTTACAGGTGATACTTTAGGGTATATGAAGTCCCAGTCAAAAATGAACTATTGGAATTTAACATGGGAATGGCACCTGGGGAGTTTAACATATGTGACGTCACGGTGTTTATAGGGTCATATATATTTACAGGGTGAAATGCATTGATAGCGATAATTGTTGACAGGATAAACATAGTATTAGAGAAACAAACAAATATGCATTCCAACAACGAAGATGGAAATAGACAGAAAAGAGGATAAGATTGTTCTAAAAAAGGACTCCCATATAGAATAGACTCACAAAGGACAAATCTAGTGTATGGGTACAAAACATTTATTCAAGTATATACATAAGCTATCTGGCCTGTGCTTTTGTCTCAGCACTATCCGTTTAAAAAAAAAACATTTGGATATGAAACAAACCTATTTACGAATTATTTCGTTTATACTTTCTAAATTTAAAGTTCAAGCCTTTCTTAAAATCATTACATATTGAAAGTATTTACATTAATTGTTCATTTATAAGAAAAAGCTTAAACAAGACAATTAACAACCAATCAAAAAGGACAAAGTTCGTGTTTCTCTCTGTATGCGTCACATAAGTTGTTTAAAATTTGATTAGCTTCTAATTGTGTCCCATCATAACTGTTTACCAAGACGTACTCACTTTCAATCGTAAATCTGCTGTTATGTCCATCGTGGTAGGCACATTTACAGGTAAACAACATCACTTGCAGTTATCGTCTTCTCCCCATCGTGGTACAACGTATGCCATATAAATTATCACTTTCCCATCGATGAAGTAAAAAATTTCTCTCATCGTCTGCACGTCTTCAATAGCCCGCAAAAGTTTGGAATTCGTTAATTCTGCAGGTGTGCTAAACCCGAGACATATAGGCGAGTTCAAACTCTCGTGATACATAGATAGGCTTGAATGACCCCGATCTTTGACTTGGCGCTGATGTTTGAGTTCCTCTAACAGTGAGACAAGTAATTCCGTAATGAAACCTGCTACTTCCTCGGTTGGAAAATCAGACGCAAAGTCTTTAAATTTCACCGTGTTAGTTGTCATCCTAATTTTCTTGAGGTCGCTGTCTGCGTCAGTTGGAGGATAAAGTTCTCATTTAGATCTATTGAATCCTTTCCCATCTTAGACGGACATGGCTGTCACGGTATGATCGTGACGGAGGTTAATTATGTTTTTTTTTTCTTTCTGTTTTCATGCATAGAGTGATTTATCTCTCTCGTCTCTTGTCCTCGCAATGAAGTGTCGTTCTTGGAAGTTGTCCCTTTTCATCCTTGGTGATATCAGCATTTCCATTACATACAGTCATGTGGTATGAAAGTTGCACTGTTTGCACGAAGATGTTTATAGCGTTCGTACGTAAAGAACTGATATGTGGTACTGAATTGGTGATGTGATCGTGTGAAATAGCATCACACATGAGTTTCTCTGTCGAATTAATTCGTACGTTCAATAATTGCTGTTTGAAAGGATTCATCTTTCTCAGCTGTCTTTTGGTGTAACAATGAACTAACGGTCTTGAACGTTGTCCCTTTCAATATGCTGGACAATATCGACGTGACCATACGGTAAAGTGAAGTAGTTAGGAAGCCGAACTATCTTCTGGAACACGATTTAATGGACTTTTACAAGGGTCAACTAACGATTTAGTTTGTGTGTAAATGTACAATTTTATGCGGTTCCTAGGTGGTCACTTTAAAGTTTTCATCCTGTCTAGACTGCAAGATTTCTTTTAGCACGTCAAAGTTCACCACTCGACTGTTGCAGTAATTGAGAGTCAATCCTTTTACTTTACAATCAGTGTGCATTTCTCCTTGTTTGTCCCGGTATTCGTGACCATAATAGTTGGGACCACCACTAGCAAAACGTAGAATCTTGTCGTGGGGGTGCTCATCCGTCCAAGCTCCTAAACGATCTTCTTCTATGCCAGGGTGACGTTGACCCAGACGATCGATGTAAATGCAACTGTCCGTGTCAAAGTGCAGGACGCGATCACTTAAGAGTTCTAAAGCTTCTTACATTTTTAATCGAGCATGGACTGTCATGTAAGTCGCTATGATGATATTGTCATGTTCGTCGACTTCTACAAAGCCCAGGTCTTCTTCGTAATTGACTACGTTCAAATCCTCACGAATAACGTCCATATTTGGTTCTGTAGTAAGTAGCGAGGAGGTTCTGTCAAAAACTCCGTTTTGTGTAAGCACGGACGTTGTTGCATTTTACCCCAAAATCAATTTAATATCCCTTTTGTAAACGATAGCCTTCTTTCTTTTTTTTTCAAGTTGACTAAAGTGATGCCTTCCTGCTCCCAGTATTTCTATTTGAATTTAATTTGGTCTTCGGAAGTGTGGCACCAGAAATGATAGCCGCTGTTCAAAACTGTTTGTGGCTTTAGGGACAATCTAACTAGTGATGGTAATGCGTCGGCTTTCCCATTCCTAATTTATATGTGGCTTTTCGAGCGTGAGAGAGCTGCAACCAAGAGCTTATCTTTAGTCAGCATCTCTTGAGATACTACACAGAACAAATTACTCTGAGCATCAAGAGTTGTGGTGATTTCAGACTGTGACACAGGAATGTTTGATTGTTGCTATTACTGATTATTTAGAAACATAGTACATGAATGCACAAAACGGCTCCAGTGGCCTAGTAGTTAGAGCGTCCGCCGCGGAAGCGGGAGATCGTGGGTTCGATGCCCGGACGAGTCATACCAAAGACTTACAAAAATGGTACTAACAGCTGCCTCACTTGGCGCTCAGCATTAAGAGGTTAGTGTTAGGACTGGTCGGCGGGGTGTCATGATAATGTGACTGGTTGAGACATCATGCTACATGTCTGCTGCATGACGTCGCAGTGCTGGACATCGCTATAAACTGCCTCACTGCAGACATTGTAGCAATATGACTGAACATGTTTTAAAGCTACGTTAAAAATCCTAATCAAAGTAACAAACAAACACGAAAGCACAACAATTAATTTAAACTGATACATGGAAATATTATGAGAATAAAGTTAATGAACTGATTTGTTTCACTTCTCTATATAAATGTGAAGATTTAGGTAGCGGAATGTAACATGTTATAATACGGGAAAAACAGGTGAGTACAATAACACTTATTGTGCTCGTTTCTCATTGAATTTGAAAGGTGTTCTTGAGAAAATGTTAAATATTAGATTCATTAGTAATTGGTGTTGCTTTATTTTCTCCCCACCAAATTGAAAACACTTTTTATAGAAAATGTCAACAAAATTATATAATCTTGTATATATAATTAGCCGACACTACTTTCCTATACTAAATAAATTAAAATAAAACGGCTAGTAATATTATAAATTTGGTCACAGAGATCCCGTTCATTGACGATCTTGATTTATACATCTCAATGCTTCACCAAATAAACTTAAAGATATTGTCCAGGCTTTCAAGATATATGCTTATCATTGATATATTTACTTTAATGAAGTAAATGAGAATGGAAGCTGAAATGGCACTTTTTATTTAAAAACTTCCTCAACGTTTATTTTAAATGTACGTAACTATATGTAGATTAATGAAAAGAGATCCAAATTTTTGTTCACTGTTAAATTTACCATTTATAATATTCATTTTTCCAAAGACTCTTAACATTGCTCTTTCACTGTCAATCCTTAATTTCAAGCCGACAAATAATACAGAGAAAGATGAAACATTTATGGTATAAGGGAGGTAATTGCATAACAACTCTGAGCTATATCAGCAAGACGCATGCTCCTAGAATTTACAGCTGAACTACACTTTCAGACACTTTTAATGGAACTCGAAGGAAATAAAAAGCATTGAATGAAACAGAATTATATTATAAGTGATAACATTAAACAAAGTGAAAACGAAACAGCTATAAGCTATATTGTCAGACAGAAAAAGATTAAATGTATTTCACATGTCCGAGAATCATTACATAGGCTTTCCATAAAAATACATGTTATTTAATGATTGTATTATATCCCGTCCCCCGTGCTTAAAATAACATTTGCAAAGACGAATCCAACAAGTTTGCTTTCCTGTTAAAGCTCTTGTGATGTATCAGACAAACATCATGACAAGTAAAGGTTGTATAAAAAAAAACGTTTGCAAAACAGAATAATGCGACTATTCATTCATCACGAAATTGCTGAATATGTACCTAAAATTAGTAAAATTTGCACAGATTGTAAATCATAAACTTTTATTGTCAAATACACAATGAAAAGGGTGTCTTGGTGAGTGAATGTTTTACTTATGCCACAAGTAATGAGTTTTAATTGGTTTTACGCATATATATATATATATATATATATATATATATATATATATATATATATATATATATATATATATATATATATATATATATATATATATATTTTTTTTTTTTTTTTCTTTTTTTTCTTCCGTCTCAACCCTGATTATGTCCATTTTCGATTTGCTCTAAAAGAAAATACTCATGTGCTGCGTCCGATTGTTTGTCCTCTGTTCCCAATGTCAAGTCCTTGACCTCATCACCCACTTCAGCATGGGTTTCTGGATGTCGCAGATTCCTGTGACATGTTTTCTCTTTCAATGACGAAGTAGTTGTGTCCATCAATATCACTGTCACGACAATATTCGAAAACACCTTCATTTTTATGCTGTAAATTCGTTGTATGGTCGATCTGGTTTTGATGACCTTGACGATCGGAACGAGCCTCATTCACTTTAAGTTCGTCGTATGCTTGCTGATCATTACCGACCTGGTTAGAATTGAGCGATTGGTACTGAGTTTCTTCGGCTTTATTTTCGTTCTTCGAGTCCGCTAATTTGGGGTTATTAGGGTCATATTTCTTTACAACGACATTATCAGTCAGAAACTGTAAGCAAAATGTAGATGCATACTGGATATGTTTCGCTAGCTTTTCTTGCCATTCATTTTATTTATTTATTTATTTATTTATTTATTTATTTATTTATTTATTATATTTGTTGTTCATTTATTAAAAAAATATAACAGTGAATTCCATACTCTTGTGGGCTAACACATTTTATGGACTTAAATGTTACTACAAAACGCGGATTTGATGGCTTAAATAACAATTATCCGTCTGTAAAGATATTACCTTGCCATTGTCTATTCGTAAATATAAGTGATAAGAAATGTATGGAAAACTTGGATATTTCAACCTAGATTAATTTAAATTTACGTTAGTTTCTTTATGACGAAGGGAAAGTTTTTGAAAAATAAACTATATCAATATATCCATGACATAATTTCAAGTGCTTCTATAAATAACATTATCGATTAAACCTGCTGATTGCAGGTATATATATATATATATATATATATATATATATATATATATATATATATATATATATATATATATATATATATATATATAGATATATATATATATGCTTGATTACAATTCCTATATTTACTAAAGATACACTTACCTGCATGTCTGGTCCAGACTGCTGTTTTGAATCGCCTTGGACGTCCTTGATATGTTTTGAGAAACTAAACAAAAAGGAAAGAAAGTAAATTGCCAGAGCGAAAATTTAGTTTTGATTGGTATGTTTTATAACAAGATTGCTGAATCATTGACCAAGTATTATATTCTTTGTCACCATAATTTATTTAACGCATATATACATACGGAACATTTAAACGATGTTGACTAAATGCAACTCTAAACAGGTGGAGTGCAGACAAATTTAACACATTTCTTCAATGCTCTTTGGATAAATATTTCTGGCTACAGCCGACAAGTCAATATATTCACTTTAAACAGACCTGAAGGCGCTTGATGACACTAATTATCGTTTGCTTGTATATCAGGTTTGTAGAATACATAAATATGACCGCTGAACCAATTTTTCGCAATTATGTATTTATTTATTTATATTTTTTCGAGACCTATATATTATTTAATCTTGCAGCGATATGTGCTTGATCACACCCACGAATCTATTCACACCACATTACTTGATTATAGTACGTGTAATGTTGCACATTGTAAGCAAGCAAACAATTCCATTAGCTCAAATTGTTGTCTTTAGATCGCTCCTCGCAACCCATAGATGACACACACGATATTTGCTCAGCCGTGTGAGACTGTGTTCCATCCCATCGAATCAAGCCTATGGAGTAGTAGGAAGGGTGAATCGGACAACTTTATAGAGGTGTCCATTTAGCAAACCAAGGCTTCCTCCAAAATCGAAAAAAAAAATGGAATTTTAAGTCTGCTTTTACCAAATGGAGCCTTAGCGATTTAGCACAAAAAGGTGCTACGGAGACAGAGCCTCTAGATAAATTGTTTAGGATTTCCGATATGATATCTTGTAGGGTCATGCAAATGTATCGTTACAAATCCATGTGGGATTGACTGAGCGTGACTAAAGAAATTTCTAAAGAGATTATAATCAATATCACTGTCGCACCAAGTTTGCCAAATATTTCGTAGCGTATGTGTGTCAGCTCCATTAAATACAGCAAGAATATTGCAGTTATCTCTAATCACTTTTGGTATTTGTGTATATCGTTCAGTGACATATATCACATCAGTATTTTTATGCCTACCTCTGGAAAATATCTTAGCGGGATTCGTTTGATTGTCTAGCATGACATCATCATATACGACTACATTGTTAATACTTACATCAATAACATCAATGCTCGGTAATTCCTCAATATCGGTTATAAATGTAATAATATCCTCATCAATTTCTGATATTGATTTCTCGTTAAAATCCTTTAACACCTCGTAACATCGCTGATTGTCTACACTGGGGGCCACTAAATGCAACTTGTCCCATTTCATCCATATCGTTATCAAATTAAGTAACAATTGTGTCTTGCCACTTCCAGATGGTCCGATTATAATCATACCAATAGAATTTGGTAGCATTGCATGATGCTTAACTGGTTCTCGTGTTTTAGTCGCCGAAAAATCAATTACATTTATATTATTATAAATAAATTATGGATCTATATTGTGTGAAATGTAAGAAGCGTACCAGCACAAACGACTTGACAACAATTACAACTAAAAATAACAGATCAGCACTTGCTGGTAAGTGTGTACAATGTGGTACCAACAAATTTAGATTTGTTTCTATGACATCTGGAGATGTTTTTAAAAAAAACGAGGAGATGATATTGCAGCCAAACTAGTAAAATTACCGGGAACACCATGGGCGTCTCAATTAGTGAATTTAGCCACTGCTTCTCGATGTTTTACATCTGTGTAAAATGAATCAGTGGCGACTCTAACCGCGGTGTCAGAAAATCTATTTATCATCGATAGCAAATTGATAGAAGCATAAGCCAGCATAGACGCCCTTAGATGGCTATATTGGCGATTTTCTCCGTCGTTGTAAGTAACAATTTTACCGAATTTTGTTCCATTGGACAAGAAAGCGTCTTCACGATTGACATATCGTATTTTCCACCCTTGGTGAATTTACCAATTATTCTTTTATCAAGATTTTTTGCGTGCTTATTTCTAACTTCAAAGATTTCTTTGGACCACCTACCGATATATTCTTCGTCGAGTGAAAGAAAATGTTTTTTGTTTTCGCTGATTATACTATCTAGACTATTGGGTTGTGGTAACCAGATATCAGTTATGATATAATTGCTACACTGACAATCAGAGATATCAGTATTTTAGAATCAATCATATATACCGTAATGACACTATTGACATCCAGTGTTTCTCAGATATATGTCTACCAAACCAAACATAACAACATGGATGAAGTCCTTTAGCGATCTTCTTTTAATACCACACGAGCGAATCCGGTTAGATCAAAATCGGGCAGCGGTCCATTAATCGCAACACGGGTCATCTCATATGTGGGCTGTCCAAATCGTTTAAAATACTCAGAGCATTCTCCGTACCCGAGAAAACTGGCCGGATAACACGCAACCATATCAACCAAAATGACACTTTTGGGTTCATATTTGGTATTCCATAATCCACTATGACCGAGTTCAACACAACTGGCTTCGACATCTGAGAGAAATTCAAATCTTGCTGGTTTCCATAGATTTTTCTTTCTCGCGAGCTGCAACTGATGAGATTCTAAAACAGTTTGTTAGTAATTGTTCGTCGTGTTCCGTTTTAAAACCACGCGCTAGTTTTCTCATCTCGCAGTGAAGAGCCTCAGTACGATATATTTCGCCGTTGGGTCTTACAAATTGATCGAATTTACCCTCTTCGTCTTCAAAACCATGAAGTAACCATGCTGACACAAAATCGTTTTTACTTAAGTCGTAAATAAAATCAACCAAATTTCCCCCAGAGTTTTCTGGGAGTAGATATTTTTTGGTTCTATCCCGTGGAAGTATTGTTACCGCGGAGGTACACGCGTGTGAATTATGATCAATAATTTTGATTGGAGCTCCCTTTGATTCATATTTCGATTCGTGTAATACCTCTTCTGTTATCGTCGTTACGATTATTGGGAATCTTAATGATGTTTCTAATTCAGCTACTTTTTGAATTGTTGCACCTCTCTCTCTCTCTCTCATTTTTATTTCCCATTCATTAATTTTTTTGCGTCTTAGATCCGTCAGTTTGTTTCCACGCAACGCATTTGTAAAATGCTCTATTATTCGTTCGGCTACACAGTTTATCCTCCCTGACTGTTTCAGGGTTTTTTATTTCTCAATATTCGGTTTATCATATAACAGATAGATCCCATAAACAACCGCGGTCAAGGGATAAGCTTTTTCATAATACGGTTTGTCAATCCCAGTCAACATTCCTGGTTTGGAATCATGACTCACAGTGACAGTTCTATTATCTTTTAGGATGGGTTCAAATTTGTCTCGTATAATCCAATTTCCCGTTTCTGAGCGGATAATGAATTTCACTCTAAAAAAATACTTCTTTTAGTCAAGTTGCGAGATTATCACTGCTGCTTTTTCGTCGTTCATGGTAGCATCAACACTACCATCAATTCGAAATGTTGACCAATAGTGAGATGCACCATCACAATTGAATTCATTAAATGCACCAGGGATTTTATCTATCATGCTTCTACCACTTATTAGACCCTTTGGTACATCTACAGAGGCTCTATCAAGATGGAATTTAGCATTTTTCAAGGGCTTTTTTTTCTATAATCACTCGAACACCTCCATATTATAATTAAACAAGTATTTAAATAAAGAATAATGTAGATAATGAATCATTGCAAAAAAGTCTTTTGATAGAATCAGTAACCGCTTTCTAACAAATCATGCAAAAATGAATTCTGCGGATATAATTTACAAAGCGTACGAATTGGTAGTTTTGATCCTTTACTCTGCATAAAATGTGGGGTAGGTGTGATGGGGTAAGTCACAGTTGTGTCTCAATTGTGGTGGTAAGCGATATAGGGAACTAAAGTGCTATTATGATAAACGAGTTAAAACCTCCATCAAAAATTCCGTCAAGAATTCTGACTCCCAAATAATAATTAAACCAAATAACCAATTAGACAAATACATACTTATAAAATAAATAAACCAAGAATTTCAACCACATCCCGTATCATCAATTATGAGGCATCTCGTGACGGTATTGTCAGACATCGCAGACTGAAGAAACCCGTAGGGGCGGACAATGATCTTGGGTATTTTATGTTTAATACTGGTGGGAAATCGTATCTTAATCACAGAATAATATATGAGTGTTTCCATGGATTGATCAAAAATGGATTTGTAATTGATCATATTGATTCCAATCCTAGGAATAATTCCTTGGCTAATCTACAAACTATCACACAACGTGAAAATACCAAACGGGAGAGAACCGGTACTTGTAAGTCAATTGGAAAGAGGTCTATAAAATTAAAACATTTTCATACAGGCAAAGAAAGAATATTTCAATCAATGAATGAAGCCGGCAAGTATTTTGATATTTGCGAGTCTTCGGTACGATATGTTGCAGAACGAATATATAAATCCGCACTTTCCAAGCAAACTGGAAATAGAATTCATTTTGAATATATCTGAATTCTACTTTGTACTGTATATATGTAACATTAAGGGGAATAACTTGTGTGAGTTTGTGTATATAGTTTCTGAAACAGAGATAACTTTTATTGTTCAGTGATCTCATGGACACAATCACGTATTTGTTCTGTCAGAAAACTAATCGAATAAATTTGTATTTACAACAACAGTATTCTTTTGTTTATACCTTTCTCAGGTATCTGGACTTGTTTAGATGCTGTCAATAATCACAATTAAGTAAAAGAGAGAGTAAAAATCACACACTGATATAATCTCCGTGTATTAATTAGCTTATATAGTCTATTATATTATTGGGCTTTGCGAAGATCAACATGAACCACTCTAGGTCACACCGTCACACGGTATGAAAGCTTTTTGTTTTCAACCTGGCGTGATTTTGTGGGTTAGAGTGGTTGAGTTGAATGTAGCTTATAGCCTATTGTGTGTATGTGTTGTGCAGTCTTCCTGTGCCGTCCCCCTATAATCCATTGTTATATGTTGTATTGTTTTGTGTTGTACTTATACAAAAAAAAAAACTGGGATCAATTTTAACTTGTTTCCGTATATATGTACTTTATAAACCTGCCATAACAATCGAATGTGGTTGTCATATATGTGACTTATAAACCCGCCATAACACTCGAATGGGGGTTAAAGGTTGTATTGTCGATATCATACAGAAATGTATATTATGTGACGTCATATACTAAGCACTCTCTCTGGGGTATTAGATCGTTATTTGGCGGGTTAAATCCTCACATAGGGATGTGCTTCGTAATGCCCCTGGGTCTGCTCAGATGTGAGAAACACCTGAAAGGCCCGCATGGGGTTGTGTTGTCTTATATATGTGACCTCAGGGCCTCTAACATACGAAGGTATTTTAGGGGTTCCAAATGGGTTTTTCATGTATATCTCTAATGGAGATTGTATTGCCATATATGTACCTTATAAACTCGCCATAATACTCGAATGGGGGTTAAAGGTTGTATTAATGTCTTATATGTGTCTTATAAACTCGCCATAACACTCGAATGGGGGTTAATAAGGATGTATTATCTATCATATATCATATATACGAAAACGAGTTAGAATTGACCCCAGTTTTTGTATTATATATATATATATATATATATATATATATATATATATATATATATATATATAATGAATTTCGAAAATATAAATGACATTATAAATGAGATTTCAAATTTGAAAAATCAAAAATACAATTATCAGATTAATTAGATTGTAATCAGATTCTCTCTGATTTTCAAGATATTGATGATATCGTTCATAATCATAAATACGTCTTACCGAGGGCTTATTCCTTTATCAAGAAAATTCAACACTCTATTTATGAATCATTTGCATATAACAACGACATAAATAAATTCGTTTCGCTATTTACCGCAGTTGTAAAGGTCAGGACGGAGCTCGGAGAGCAAAATATCGGGTTAGACGCACAATAAATTTCAAAATAAAACTGATTAGAACTATTATTAAGGAGAATAATACACCTTTCTCTGCGACTGTTCCTTTAAACACTCTCCTTGTCCTCGTTATACCCTTGTACAACTACTACATGTACACGTTACGTGTTTTCAAACAGACAAATATGGATTATAGTAAAGCTCAACAGGTATGAAATTATTAACACAAAATGAAGTATTTATTGACAATTTGTATGGAGTTGAAATTCTATACTCAGTGATAAAATATCCATTGATAAAATCACCAGTGATAAAATCCCCAGGTGTTGCACTGAATCAATGGCAATGGAAGTAATGTCGCATCTATGTGGTCCGTGTTGAAATTCGGAGGGTGGGTGATCGTAGATTTTTAAATTAGAAAATCCTCTGAACTTTTACAATAATGGTAAATGAATCGTTAACAACTAGATCAGCGCGCGAGCGATTGGCTGCAATAAGGAGATTTATTCCTGTAAGAAATTCGGTTAGGGACAAATTACAAGCGAGACAGGAATTTCAGACTGATTTACTGCTGGTACTGAACAATTATTCAAACCTGTTACTACAGCAACTGAGCGAGCTATATTGGGAGAGATTGTTGACGAAGAGGATAGAAAAAAGGATATTCTCCCATTATTTACACAGATAGCTTTAGATAAACAAGAAGAAGGTGATGAACAAGAACAACAGGATGATGTTGATAAAACAAAGGGTGTTTCTCTTATAGATAATTTAACCGATGAGGCTAAAAAATATAATAAAATAATTTCAATTATTAAAACAAAAGGATTATCATGCATTTGGCGATTTTGCCGTTAAAAGCTATAATTCAAGAAAAGAGTTTTTAAAAGAGGGGTATAAAGATAATATAATAACTCGCAATGTATGGGTTAATTGGTTATATACATTTAACAAGGGGATTGGTCGTTTAAATACAAAAAGAATTGGGGTATAAAGAATTTAAGAAAGGGATTGATAATTATGATATACAACAACAGGAAAAAGAACGACAAAGACAAGCAAAGGAACGAGAAATACAACAAGGGAGGAAACGTCAAACACCAACACAGAGACAAACACGGAGACAAAGAAAACAACAACAGGAGTATTATATACCAGTTGATCGAGAAGAAGATGATGATGATACACAGGGCGCAATTGGTTATAGTAGTGGAGAGGGTTTTTCTCAGAGTGAAGTTCCAAGAGGGGTTTCAGGTAGGGGTCTTCTTCGTTGTCCCAATAATATTCTTGGGGACATATCATGATTAGAAATTCTCGTAGGAGGGAAACGAGCTGGAAATAACTCACCGGGAATAATTAATGAGGCATCTGATATCTGCAGACGACTATTTGAAGGTGGTATCATGGATATTGGTGTATACCGAGAGTTTATTGATGAGCTAGCGGACGGTTATCATAGTGATTAATTGTCACCACATTAGATAAATGTCATTTAAATAAGATGATAATACACTACAACCACAACAAAATAACAATGGTCTCAGTAAACTCAAGATTGTCTGTTTATAGGGCACATTACGGAGATAATAATAATAATAATAATAATAATAATAATAATAATAATAATAATAATAATAATAATAATAATGAGGACTTTGTATAGCGCCTAATCTTTCGGATCTTTAAGCGCTTTACACCATCAATAATGATATGACTACACTACAGAACAACAAATGACAAAAACAATGAAATTGGAAAACATAAAAACATGCTGAAAACATTTAAGATACAAAACATGATCAGGTCGCTAAGTTTGTCCCTGCAGTTGAAACAGGTGTCTTGGGAGCACTCTTAAAAGGGACCACTGTGTCTTTGTGTTTAATTTCAATGAACAATTCGTTCGACGTCGCCAGACCCTGGTATGCAAACGAACGTTGTCCATATGACTCTGTTTCCATCTTTGGGAACAATGAGTATACGATTATCAGAAGAAGATCGTAAGGATCTAGGTGGTGTATACACATGGGTGAGGCTGGGTAGGTATGTTGGACTGGAGTCTGTCATTGAGATATAGCACAGAGAACAAATTTTGTGTTTGATTCTGTATCAACTTGATAACCAGTGTAGGGTACAGAGCAGTGGTGAGGTGTGCTCTGATCGAGGTACTCTAAAGATGATCCGTGCAGCTGTGTTTTTGAACTTTTTGAAGTTTCTGGAGTAAATATTGTGATGAACCAGACAGAATTGAGTTACAATAGTCCAGTCTTGAATGTACTAATGAACACACAAGTGTTTTTGTGTCATAAACTGAAAGATATTTACGAATGGAACTGATGAGTCAATTCAAGATATGCAGCCCTGCAGATGTTCATGACATGTTGGTACAATGTGAGAGTACTATCTAGAGTAACGCCAAGATCCCGTACTGACTGTGAGAATTTAATGTTGGTGCTGCTGATATTTATTGTCTGAGGTAAAGGATGTGAATGAGAAAGTCTTTGTGTTGGGATCAGAATAGCCTCAGTTGTATCATCATTCATCTGCAGCTTGTTACATGTCATCAATGATTTCACATCCGAAATGCACTTCTCTACTCCATGGATGGTAGCATCAACTTCAGTTGGGTGGCTAGACTTGTATATTTGGGTGTCATCAGCGTACAATTGGTGCGACACTGGGTGATGATCTATGACACATGAGAGCCGCTGAGTGTACAGAATGAAGAGAACATGCCCAATAACAGATCCCTGTGGAACACCACAACATACGTAAACTGGGCTTGAGTGTATTCCATTTGCAGATATAATTTGTGTCCTGTTGACTAAGTAGGACTTGAACACTGTAAGGCTATGTTCTGAATGCCAAATACATGCTGGAGACGGCGAAGTAATATATCATGGTCTGTTGTGTCAAATACTGCAGATAAATCCAGGAGAGTGAGGATTGTAATCTTTCCACTATCCAAAGCAGAGAGAATGTCACTAAATACTTTCAGAAGAGTAGTTTCCGTACTGTGGCAAGGGGGATATGCAGACTGTACATATCTAAAAAGACTATTTGAATTCAAATGAGATACAGGTTGAGTTGGTCTTGGTAATGTTATTCAAGGGTTATTTGCAAGGATGGCTCCAATAATAGCACAAATCGCAAAACAATTATTAATGAAAGCTATTGATGTTATTCGTGATAAGGTTATTAGCACTATTGGTGATGTTGCCGGTAAAGCATTTTCCGCGGCTAAAGAAAAATTACTGGCATTAGTTCGGCGACAAAAGAAAACACAACAAAAATCCCTTGGATTTTCGACGAAGTCATCGGGGCCACTACCATCTACGAAGATTATGCACGCGAGTATCAGTAAAATAATAAATAACGCGGTGGAGCAGAATATAGCATCACAGATAAATGATCAGAAAAATATTACTGCAAATATGATAGCGGGAAGTGGCCTGACAAAGTCATCGAGATCGCGATTTAGATCAAGAAATATATAATAAAATGTTCAAATCGTCACCTGATATAGCGTTCGATTTAGATGCCCCAGTACCCAAGAATGATTCTGTACGCGATTATCAATTCCTATAACGCAGTAGAACCAAATAGTCGATCAAGAATTGAACTTTAAGTCCAGGATACCAGCAAATATTTTCTAGCCGCTGAAGGATTTATTGAAGTAGAAGGAGAAATTGTAAGAAATAATCCTGATGCTAATGATCCACCATATGACTTAAATGTCCGAGTTGGTTTTGTCAATAATGTTATCATGGCGCTATTTGAGAGCGCCAGATATATGATTGATGGAAGAGAGATTGAATCCATAGAGCATGATGTTGATGTTGCCACAACAATAGTTGGCTTAGCAAAGATATTCTGATGATTATACAAGATCAGCAGGTCCATCTATGATGTTCTCTAAGGATATTACTGATCACGCTGATCATATTCAATATGTTAAATTATTGACACCAGTAGCTACTGCTGCTGCTGCATAACTAGTCGACGTTGAACATCAAGTTAGACCAGCTGCTGACTTTGCTGTTATAAAAGGGATTGATAATGATTACTACCTGGGATTTGCAACACGCGTATCAATGTTGCAAGGACAGCGTAGATTATTCTCATGCCCGATTACACTATCTCATATATTTGGATTTTGCAGAAATGTTAGAAAACTTATCTATGGAGCGAAGCATACAGTAGTACTCGTGCGAAAGGGTACTGATAATGATGCAATCTGGCATGGTGCTGCTGCTCCTGGTGCAGTTGCTCCAATCGCTGCTGGTAGAGTAAATATATCAAAGCTATCATTGTGGATGCCAGTAATGACTCCATCAATCACCGATGAAGTAAAATTACTATCATTTATGGATCATGGAGGAAAATCATTGCTATCATGGCTAACAACAACGATGGATATTAAGGAGGATGATGTTAATGGTGTATTTACATGGCACATGGCATTAAAACAAGGAGTTTCTGCACCATGGCATATATTTATTTCGTTACAGGATAGGGAGCGATTAAATAACCAAACACGCAGCCATATGATATTTGATCAATTGGGTGTTAATGAAGTTTCGCTGAGGATAAATGGCCAACAGGAACCATCTGAGGATATTTTACTTAATTACGATCAAAACCAAATAGCACGCGCGTATCATCGCCTGCTGACATTTATGTGATGTGATAGTATCCGATTTATTACTTATCGTTGGAACATCTTGATTTAACCAGACAATTCGTCGTTAACATACGTTTCTGAGCTCGTGTAAACCCTCCTGGTGGTACTAATTACAGAGCAATTGCTTTCATTCTCAGTGATAAATCAATGTTACTCGAAGGTGTTGGTGGACGAATGAGGGTAGTTGATGCGCCAGTATAAAACATGTAGACATTTAGATCAATCTATTTTTAAATAAAATGTCATATTGTCATGTTAATGTCACGTTGACTCCTGGTCAAATTAAAAAATAACAATCGGATTCAGCTAAGAAATGTAGAACTAACATATCGCTGAAACACAATCATATGTCTGGCGGTCAGATTAAACTGTCATTGACAGCTCGTCAGATTAAACACTTCAATGATTCTATCAAGGATAAAAAGGGTGTTCAGGTCATTCTCACTGCGGTTGCGATCAAAGACATGATAAACTCTGATCAGGTGGTATATTTTCACTACTCGCTGCGATTTCAGCACTAATTTCAGCCGCTGCCCCAGCGATGGCGAAAGCTGCTGCGTTAGGAGCCGTTGGTACAGCGGCAGGGATGGCACTAAAGAATACATGGACAAGGATACAAAATAAGAAACGATCAGGAAAGGGTCTAAGACTACCAGGAACTCCGTATTCGTGGCGCAGCGGAAAAGGCCTGAGACTAGGAACAGTTTTTACTAACAATATCACCGACTGTTCCAATGTCAAATTTTTATTTACTCGATGCTACTAAAAAACTAGCGATTAAAAAACTTTAGAGGCGTTTTAATGCGAGATCAATTGCCACAACAACCAAACAGCGGTGAAACCGGTATCATTAATTTCGATAACAGCACCAGACCTGGAACTCACTGGGTTGCATACGCGATTGATCTGCGTGAAATTGTTTACTTCGATTTATATGGGTTAGCGCCGCCTTAAGAATTTATTTGCTATATACACCACTTAAAAATTCCTATCTGGTATTCCACGTCACCCGCAAAGAAAATGACCGACCCACCAATATGCAGCATAGAAGTATTAAATGTCGTCGACGCTATATTTCATCATCGGGAAAACCGCCCCATAAAACCATACACGAATATATGAGTAATCGCTTTTTAGAGAGATCATAACATATAATGATTGATATTTGGGTTAGATCTCTATCAATGCTGAGAAAACCCACCGAGGAAATAACCGAGATGATAAACCTCGCAGGTGTTGATCAAAATGAAATAGTCATATTTCAAGATCATCAGGGTAAATTGAAAACGAGTAATGTTTCCCTGGATGATATTTTAGTTAAACAACTCGGTTTAACTGAAAATAATATCGCGGTGTTTTCAAATAAGGGTAAACTCAAACCAAGTGTACTTGTTTCAATGATCACAGATAAATTAACTGCACTCGGTGACAATTATTTTTTGACGACGGAATCATTAAAAACCCTCGATGATAAATTAAATTCTCAAGTAAATCAACTTGCGGGAGTACAAAAATCCATCACTGAGGTTCCATTCCCAATCGCTAATTTATGTGGGGTTCAGCCGGTGACTACATCGAAGCGCACAGAGATAAAAACATCGATGGATGATTTAATAATGCTAAATTACGCGTATGCAGCGTTACGTAGAAACGTCATCACGAGTTTCTTTGGGACTCCAGCGGTGACCATACCAAAACTCGCGGATATTAAAATAATCTCTCGATCATCTCAAAACAATCAGCGACGCCATCAAGGATGACTTACCGAGGTTGATATCCGTAGTTGAAAAAAAAAAAACACCTCACAAAAAAGAAAATATTGTAAAAAGCGTGTACACGATCCAACACGGATCATCTGCGTGGACACAACTCGCTAACACACTAAGTATCACTGCAACCGTCAAGGGTATTTATTGACTAACACTAATATCACCGATTCAGTTTATTATTTCATCGACGAGTTCAACCGGGGTTAATAATACAATATCAACAATCATATATAACGATACAACTGAAAGATTCACGATAACAACCACCGGATTTGAGTAAATGGCTTATTTGGAAACGGTAGCGTTGGAAAGTCCCAGGACTTACACGTAAACGATTTGAAATTACTTAATTAAAAACATTAGTGTTTTCAGAATAAAATGTCGATGTTGACACTAACATCAACATAGCAGCAGTATCGCTATGATCAAGTCCGAGAATTTCAACAAAAACTCAAAACACTCACTGAGGAGTATCAAACAAAGATAAAAAAAATATCGACGAAGAATTACCGCCGTTGACGTTACCGTATAATCGGTATCAGGTGTAATTACCGGAGCTGGTATTATACTCTCTTCGGTGACAATGGTTGCTCCGATAGCTGTTCCAATTTGTATATCAGCGGCGACAACAATCGCGGGAATAATTTCAATAATAACGAAAAAATATCATCATGTAGCCAGCATAAACTCCAGGATTATACAGTTAAGCTCCATTTTGTGTCAACCGCTTACTCGCAATTATCTTCGATGATATCGTCGTCACTCGATGACACATTAATATCCGATAGTTAGTTTTCCGCGATGGTACGTGTTTATGATTCCACGATGACAAAATTAGAAAAACAACAACAATATAACAATGGCAACATCGCAAGAACTACGCAACCTCAACGAATCCTGAATTGCCAATTTCCCTACTGCGATTTCCGTTAAAGATATAGCACTGGCAAAATTACGAGTATATCACAGTTGGCCTAACATTAGATCAAAATCATTTGGTGGTCAGCAACCGAATAATTCCTTAGTGTTTGCGAGTAAGAACAAACAAGACGGAACTACAGACTGGAATGTTGTTTCGCTACCATCTGGGTCTTACCAAATCGAACAGATCAGTAATGAATTACAGCGTAGAATAAACTCCATTATGGGAAAAGAATCAAAAATCGCTATTACAGTTCATGAACCAACACTATCATCCGCGATTGAAATAAACTCACCCGGTTATGTCGTAGATATCTATCAGAGTTCTATAAGAACAATAATAGGATGGCCTGAAAATCCACCTCAGGCATCTTATCAAATAACGAACCCAAAAAATCCAATTATGGCACAGACGAAAAATTATACTATGAAATGACCCCATCATATCGAGATGATTTGTATAGTATAAAAAATGCTAAACTAACCGATAGATTTGTATTTATCGATAACAATAACATGCAATTGGATTTTGTTTTTGAGAAATGTCTTGATTCATTCGTAACCATTGCATTTACGTTAAAATACATCATTGATTACTTTAGCAGATTAATCAATTACATAAAACACAACTAGAAAAACTACAACGGAATTTACAGGAGCATCTCTCTGATATAATAGAGCCACGTGATGAGATTTTAAAACATATTAGGATATTAAATCAGCTCGTATCAGATATGGAATATATCAACAAACGAATAATTCAAGTAATAATTAATGATAATAACGGAGATAAACAAAAGTTCCTAACTGCATACAACATAAAAGAAGTTGATTTACCCGATTTAAATTTTCCTGGGTATAACGCAAATGAACTAACAAAATCTTATATCGGAAAACTTTTCTCTGATACTCACCGCTTGGAACAAAATACCACAACCACAAACAACTATACTCAAACATAATAATGACCCAGACGGGGGTGGTAGGCATATCGCTCCTCATAATGTGAATATATTCTCGGTGGTTGCAGTGAATTTAGTGTATGATGTAATTGATGGAAGTTGCCAAATAAATCTCGAAAGATCAAATCAATCCCAACAAGGATATATTTTATATTCATTTGCACCAACAGCTCCTCCAGGGTTTCTCATCATTGACGATCAAACTAATCCGGTGTATATGCGATGTCATAATAATTCACTAACAAAAATTAATTTCAAACTCACTGACCAGTCCAATAATTTGATTGATTTACGAGGAGAGATTTAACAAATTAGCCTGTTTGTGAAATCCTTAAGGATTTTCGTCTTAAGACTTTTATCCTAAACAATTTATCTAGAGATTCTGTCTCCGTAGCACCTTGGTTTTGGTGTGAAATCGCTAAGGCTCCATTTAGAAAAAAAAGATTTAAAATTCCATTGTTTTTTTCGATTATGGGGGAAGCCTTGGATTGCCAAATGGACACCTCTACAAAGTTGTCCGATTCACACTTCCTACTACTTATGATTTTTACAATAAGGCAGTATATATATATATATATATATATATATATATATATATATATATATATATATATATATATATATATATAAATATCCACACATACACACTTCTAGTTTTTATATATGTGGGTCTGTCAGTAAGAATAATTAATGTAACTGGTGTTTGTGACCAGCAACCCTATGGATGGTCTTAACAATCAATGCGAGCGGCAGGGTGACATCCGTTTAGAACAGTGCGTAATATTCCCATTCCAAGGCGACAGATACCTTCACCCCATCCCAGCTTACAATAACAGTTTTGAGTTGCTTTTGTATGTCAGGTTTGTGTGCCTTTATAGCAGTAATGACCTTGGCTGGGTTGGGCTTGTGCGCATGAGAGCCGGTCAGTGGGAACGAAAATATCAACAATGATATTTATAGTTGACGAATTACTGCTGCATAGAATACATATCTAATAAAGGCCATAGCGCGCAGCAGCAGAGAGGGTGAACCTCACAACTTTCCGAGCGTCGATTCGGAAATCTGAGGCTTCTGCCAAATAGTAAAAAAAATGGCGTCTATTCGATAAAATAAGATTTCCTTTTATATACGCCAACGTCGTTGTCATCCACCCTCTCTGCTGCTGCAAATGTTTCATTTGTGGTTAACAAAAAATAATAAATGATTTCAACCAAATATTTGATCGAGTTTTTAGGACGAAAATCATTTATGATGAAAGTCCTTAGGACTTTACAAACAAACTAATCGCTAACACCTCTTCTTGTAAATCAATCAGATTATTTGACTGGTCGGTGAGTTTGAAATTAATTCTCGTTAACGAATTATTATGGCATCGCATGTAGACAGGATTAATTGGGTTTTCAATAATTAGGAATCCTGGAGGAGCTGTTGGTGCAAATGAATAAAGAATATATCCCTGCTGAGCTTGATTTGATTGCTCTAGATTAATTTGATAGCTTCCTTCAATTGCATCACATACTAAATTGAGCGCAATCACCGTTGAAATATTCACATTATGAGGGGCAATATGCCTACCGCCACCATCTGGATCATTATTATACCTGAAGAGGACAGCTGAATCTGATTTTTGTAGCGCCTTGATATCGGTTTTAACAATTCTTGCTAGTTCATCAGCGTTGTATTTGGGAAACTTGAAATTACGCAGATTGTCCTCTGTGATATTATAATCGGTTAAGAATCGTTGTTTATTGTCGCTGTTGTCATTAATTATTGTTTGAATAATTAGTTCATAGATATATTTCATGTCCGATATAAGCTGATTTATTATTTCAACGTGTTTTTGCGATTTTGTTTTCCGTAGTTGTTCTAGTTGTGTGTCATATAATTGTTTAATCTCATTAAAATAACCACGGACGTCAGTTAGCGTAAATGAAATAGTAACAGATGAGTCGGTTGTTCTTTTAATGATAAAATCCCATTGCAATGTGTCTTTGTTGGTAAATATAAATCTATCGGCGATTCTTCTTTTTCTTATATCAGATAAATTATCTCGATAACTGGGATTGATTTCATGATATGATTGTATGTCCGTGGTTAAGTCGGTGGCGGATTTTTCCGGTGGTTTTTCAGGCCATCCTAACACTGTTCTTAACGAGCTGTTATATATATCTACAATGTATCCCTCTGTGCTTATTTCGATCGACGACGAGAGCGTCGGTTGATGAAGATTAATAGCTATTTTTGATTCTTTTCCAGTGATTGATTTTATTCTACGCTGAATTTCAGCATTGATTTGCTTAATTTGGTACGACCCAGTTGGTAACGAAACTGTTTCCCACTCTGGAGTACCATCGGGTTTATTCTTATACGAGAACACCAGTGTGTTATTGGGTTGCTGACCACTAAATGCAACCGATCTGATATTAGGCCAACTGTGATACACTCGTAGTTTTGCTAGCGCTATCTCCTTCACTGGGACCGGAGAGGGGAAATTCACACTGAATTCTGGATTCGTTGATGTTATTGATATCATACTCGTTTGTACTGGGTTCGTGTTCTCCACTATTCGTTGAAGTAATTCCATCGGTGTCGTCATCGTTGCTATACTCATGATTTATTTCTAATTTTGGTATCGAGGAATCATAAATACTGACCATCACTGAGAACTCACAATCTGGTAATGTTGATATTATTGAGATCATTTTTTGTTTTTTTGGGTTCGTGTTTTCTGATTCCATCGGTGTTGTCATTGTTATTATATTCATGTTGTCGCTCTAATTTCGATATCGCGGAATCAAAAATACTGACCATCGCTGAGAACTCACTATCTGATATAATTGTATCATCGAGTGACGACGATATCATCGAGGATAACTGCGAATATGCGGTTGATGCAATATGAAATTGAAGTAAGTAATTCTGCAGTTTACTCTGGCTGCATGATGATATCTTTTTTGCTATCCCGGTTGATATACCCCCGATTGTAGCCACCGCAGAAACGCAAATTGGAACTACGACCGGGGCAATCATTGTAACCGATGCAAGTATTATTCCGGCGCCAGCGAGAACACTTGACACCGAGTACATAGCAACATCAATTGCGGTGATTCTTCGTCGGTATTTTTTCATTTTTTTTTGATACTCCTCAGTGAGGGTTTTGAGTCTATTTTGAAATTCTCTGACCTGATCATAGCGACATTGCGTCGATGACAAAGTCATTGTTGTTATTTTAAATCCGCTAGTGTTTTCAATTATTTGTCATCGTTAGCGGGAATTGCTAGTACTTCAGTCGGAAAAATGAGCTACGAGTTCTAAACACCAGGCTATTTTTGATCTAATGGTGGAGCTATCAACCGCGACGACATTAAAGTTTTTTTTGCGACCATCCATAATTAACGTCGCGGTGCCACCAGAGTAGGTTTTACCGTCCGCGATCATATTAAATTGATCGATAGAGATCCACGTTAGCCTGTAGATACCATCGACCCATGTTGGCTTGTAGTCAGGGCCCACTATGCCGGGGAGACCCAAGATACCGATGGATAATGTAGTATAACCGTCTCTTATCCAATCCATGGTTCCATGATTAACCGTATACACGATATTTTTAACGCCCGTGTAGTGATGTGGAATCTTTACCTTTTCAGATATTCTTTTCAGGTTAAAAAGATCGTCGAAAATATCGAGATAATTTACCCTGATTTTGGTAGGATCTATTGTTTTTCCACTCTCCTCCCTGTTAGAGAAGAATAATGAAACCAGAAGGTCTTCAACTTTAAGCTCTGCTTGGGTTTTAATATGGTTGTCGATGTTAGAAAATTTCGTCGTGATATCTTGGAGGCTACTGCCCTCAAAGAACTTATTAACAATATCGCTGGTGTGTTTTTGTTTGTCAATAGCGCTTTTAATTTCCGCGAGAGTCATGCCTGTCAACGATGTGGTTTCAGACACAGGTGTTCTCCCTAAAAATTTATCCACGATGGTATTCAGTGTTGTTTGTCTCACCATAAACATATTAATATCTTTGAGAGTCATTGTAGATGTAGCCGGGACACCAAAGAAATTATTAGCGATGTAGGCATTGTGAGTGTACTTGCCGATAAACTCACTGATTTCAGCGAGAGTCATGCCAGCCACAAGCGGGGTTCCAAAGAACCTACCAACAATGTCGTTTGTGAGTTTTTGATCTTCGCTTACTTTAAAAATCTCGAGATAATTTGCCTTGATTTCTGAAGCAGTCATCATCCTTCCAGCTTCCTTGTTAGCGAAGAATGAATTCAACAAGTCTTTAATTTCAGCGAGAGTCATGCCAACCACAAGCGGGGTTCCAAAGAATTTATGTACGACATTTTTGCGAAAACTATTATAACCTCGTATAAAATCATTCAGCTCACGTTCGTTGGTAGCAATCGCGTCGGTGATCGTAGACACAAGTGCGCCTGGTTTAAGTTGTCCATCGTTGGAATACAGTGCAATAGAGTTTTCAGCGGCAGCGCGATGCCGTATCAAAATGTCATTCACGGATATATTACTGCTTTTCAATTTACCCTGGCGATCTTGAAATACAACTATTTCGTTCGGGTCAACACTTGTTAAATTTAACGTCTCAGCGA
Organism: Unio delphinus; assembly: GCA_029339505.1. Classification (NCBI taxonomy): domain Eukaryota; kingdom Metazoa; phylum Mollusca; class Bivalvia; order Unionida; family Unionidae; genus Unio; species Unio delphinus. The sequence goes on along the minus strand of JAQISU010000016.1, from coordinate 3,548,064 downwards.
TTTCATCTTCTATTATTTTTTTTACATCCTCGATAGAACCCGCAGATGTTTCCTCGGTGGGTTCCAACATTGACAGAGGTTGTCCCCAAATATCGATCATTATTGTTAGCGTAACTTGTGTTTTCAATTTATTGATCCTTGTAATTTCCCACTCGTGTATTCGTTTACAATAATATGAGGTGGTTTCCACGGAGATCCAAAGGATTTTAATGAAATCTCCGCGAGGACATTTAATACTTCACGGCCGCATATCGGTGGATCATTTAATTGTTGTGTTGGCAGCGTGGAATAAAAAATCGGAAACCCTTTGAGTTTCATCGAGGAATTTATATACCGCATAAACTCGCTTGGCGGAGCTAACCCATATGAATCGAAATAGACAATCCCACGTGGATCAATCGCGTATGCAACCCAGTGAGTTCCCGATCCGCTGCTGTTATCAAGATTGATGATACCGGTTTCAACGTTATTTGGTTTTCTCGGTAATTGATCTCTCATAAAAACCCCTCTGAAGTTTTTTATCGCTAGTTTTTTAGCAGCATCAATTAAATCAAAATTGGACATAGGAACCATAGGTCCCTCAACTATAGGTTCCTCAACAATTGGGCTTTCAACTAATAAACCGTTCCTGGTATTTTTCTTAGACCCGATCCGTTTACGGATTTGCCGCTGTACCATGAATACGGGGTTCCTGGTAGGTACAACCCCTTTCCCTTTTTTTTATACCCGGATCCACTTGTGGATCTACCGCGAGCGGATCCACCAGTTGCCTTTTTCAACGCCATCCCTGCTGCGGTCCCAACGGCTCCCAACGCTGCCGCCTTCGCCACCGCTGGGGCAGCCGCTGCAATCAATGCTGGTATTGCGGCTAACAATGGAAATATACCACCTGATTTTATCATGTTCGCGACTGCAGCTTTCGAAAATTCTATTTGAACTCCTCGCTTATTTTTCATTGCATCATTGAAATGTTTTATTTGACGATCCGTTAATGATATTTTATGTGTACCTCCGGACATCTCCGCTGGTTTTAACGTTATTGTTGTTCCACATTCCTTAGCGGATTTTGATTTTAATTTCTTGACCTGACCATCAGTCAGCTTGACACTAACAACACTATATGGCATTTTATTGTAAAACACATTTATTCTTTCAATTGATCTAATTGGGGAAATCCTATGGAAACTTTTCAAGTTTCATTTACAGATTTTCCACTGGTGCATCAACAAGTCTCATTCGTCCGCCAGCCCCTTCTAACAACATTGATTTGTCGCTGAGAATAACAGCAACCGCTCTATAATCAACACCACCAGGATCTATACGAGCCCTAAAATGTATATCAACAACGGATTGCCTTGTTAAATCAAGATGTTCCAGTGAAAAGTAATAAATTGGATACAAGTTCTTAAAATCGAGCTGAGATATTTGCAAACCAGTATCAACATTTTGATCACGGGCCATAAATGACAGCATCCGATGATACACACGTGCTATTTGGTTGTTTCCGTAATTAAGCTGTATATCCTCAGATGGTTCTTGTTGTCCGTTTATTCTCAGTGAAACCTCACTTACCCCTAACCGATCAAATATCATATGACTGCGTTCTTGGGAACCTAATCGATTCCGATTCTGCAGCGCTATAAATATATGACGTGGAGCTGAAACGCCTTGTTTTGATGCCAGGTGCCATGTAAATGTACCATTAACATTATCCTCTTTAGCATCAGTCGTTGTTGTTAGCCAACTTAGCAATGATTTACCACCGGTTTCCATAAACGAAAGTAGCCGCTCTTCCGTGGTAATTGATGGAGTCATTACTGGCATCCATAATACTATTTTACTCAAAACAACTTTACCTTCATTGGCACCAGTACGCCAAATTGCATCATTGTCATTGCCTTTTCGCACTAATGCGATTGTGTGTTTGGCTCCATAGATGACTTTTCTGACATTTCTGCAGAATCCAAATATGTGATGGAGTGGAATCGCACATGAAAACTTTTTCTCTTGTCCTTCCAATGCTAATTTTCGTGTTGCAAATCCTAAATTGAAATTACCATTAACACCTCCGAGAATATCAAACGCAGTTCCGGGTCTAGCTCGACGTTCTGGATTAATTGCTTCTCGTTGATTATCAACTGAAGTGTCTTGCGGTGTTAACACTTTAATGTATTGAAGGTGGTCAGCGTTATCAGAGGTATCCTTTGCAAACATCATAGATGGACCAGCCGATCTTGTATAATCATCGGAGTATCTTGCTAGTCCGATTATTGTTGTTGCAACATCAACCTCGCGGTCTATTGATTCAATTTCTTTTCCATCAATGAGATATCTTGCACTTTCAAATAACGCCATTATACCGTTGTTGACGAAACCAACTCGGATATTTGAATCATTTGCATATGGGGTATCAGCTGCATCATTTGTTACAAGTTTTCCTTCTACTTCAATAAATGCTTCACATGGTAAAAAGTATTTACTGGTATCTTGAACTTGAAGTTCAATTCGCGATCGTAGGTCGGGTTGTATTGCATGATAGGAATAGTATTGATAATCGCGGTCGGAATCATCCTTGCGCATTGGGGCTTCCATATCTAACGCGGGATCAGCTGTTCGTTTAAACATTTATAACATTACTAGCGTTTTCAATTGTGAAACTCGAAGAGTTTAACGCTAGCATTTTCATCTTTGTAATCATCGTCGTTGAAAATTCCTCGAATTTCTTTTTTGTTTCAAACCACTTCCTGCTATCGCGTTCATGATAGCGCTATCTGTTACCGGTGGTGACGAAGTCAATTGCGCTAGTTTTTCTTCCACTGCGTTATTTATTACTTTGCTGATTTTTGCAGGCATCACTGTAGTTGATGGCAGCACTAATGACGAAGTCATCGATGACGAAGTCATTCGTGGTTTCTTTCGCACCAATGATGCTATTTTATCTTTCGCGGCAGAAAATGCCTTTCCTGCAAGATTTCCAACGAAATTGATTCCCTTATCACGAATGATATCAATGGCTTTCATTGATAATTGTTTAGCTAACGGCGCCACCTTGGGAGCCATTCTTGTAAATAACCCCGCAATGGTATTGCCGAAACCATCTCCGTACCAATCGCGATAAACAGGCAATCGTGAGTTCACCACGTAGACACTTACGGGTTTATCATGGTTATAGTGTATAATCATCTTGTTATAAAACTAGTAGTTTTTCAATTAGTGGTCAATCGCTTACATCCATAAGATTTTCATCGTTGTGATTTTCAACTAATTCAGCAATAAGTTCTCGATATACATTAATGTCCATGATACCACCAGCAAATAATCGTCTACAGATATCAGCGGCCTCGTTAATTATCTCGACGGAGTTATTTCCGGCTCGTTTCCCTCCGATGAGAACCTCTAACCGTGATATATCACTGAGAATGTTACCAGGACATGTCACGGTAGAGTCAAATACATCCTTTGGATTTTTAATCGAATATCCCTTTCCGCTTGTTTTCTCAGTTGTACCAGTTTCATCATACTCTTCAATTCCCCTTCTAAATTCTTTATATCCCAATTCTCTTTTATTTAAACGGCCAACCCCCTTATTCGTTTTATACAACCAATCAGCCCATTCATCTCGGCTTATTCTACTGTTTTTATACTCGTCTTTTAAAAAGTCTTTTCTGGAATGAAAGCTTTGGGTGGCAAAATTTCCAAAAATCTTATAATGTTCGGATTTTATTAATTCAGGTCGTTTGATTTCTGCTATAGCTCCTTCGGTGAGTTTGTCTATAAAGGAAACACCTCTTGGGGTGACGACATCAACAGGTTGTGGTTCAGGAGTGGAAACTCTTTGAGTTTCATCATCAATATCAGCTAGTTGTTCATAGTCGCGCTGAGTTTTTATATCACTGGATAACTGTTGTATCCCTGCGCGTGTTTGTCCGGTCTCTGCTGCTATCTTTTCAAGCACACCAAGAACAGGCACTTCTCGTCGCTTGCCTTCCTTAGGAATATCTCCGTATATTGCTCGTTCAGTTGCTGTTTTCACATCTTTGGTCGCACTTGTTATCGGAGTAAACAGTTGTTCACTTGACACAGAAAAGTCAGTCTGCGCTTGTTGTCGTTGTTGAAGTTTCTCGCGAAGTCTGTCTCGAACCGGTATAAACTTTTTAATTGCTGCTAGCCGCTCTCGGGCTAATTTAGTTGTAAGCGATTCACCAACCATATATTGTTTGTGAACTAAATTTTCAAATGTGAAATCCGGAAGGTTTCCATCATAATTAAAAGCTTAGTTATTAAATAACTTAGTTATTAAATAATGTACCATCAAGCTAACGTATTCATCTTCGACAGGGTTAAACTGTACGACGCTATCCGCGAGTGTTTCAGAAATAACATCGCTGGGGATTTCAGAATTGTAATATCTGAGAATGGCGATGAACGATTTGTGTTAACGACGCGGCAACAAGAACAATTACGTGAAAATGGAGGCGTCGCGGTGATTACTTGCTACTACGACCAGATCATCCATTATGCACATAACTGCATGAGCAAGTCCAGACTGATGAGTATCCTTTCAGGAGAAAATCCTATGTAACAAGGGTTACAAAAAACGCTAAAAAAAAATAAATAAATTATTTAAATTATTTACGAAAGCCTATATTATTTTTTAGTAACACTCACGTGGTTAAGATACGGGTCGGTCCTCGTTTAACATTTTTCTAAGATCACGAACTTTAGAACCAATTTCAGCTCGTTTTTGATATTCTTGGCCGAGCTTTTGACGTATTGCTTCAACGGTGCTAAATAGCGTTATAAATAAATTAATGTCGTTACCGTACAAACAACCATTAATGGATTTTTGAATTCCTTTCACGAGCCTGTACTGTACATCCTAGGTAAAACATAACGACCCTTACTAGACAGATATTCAATATCTTCATATTCCGAGGTAATCTTGTCAACGTCGAGACTTTCAGATAATAATACCCCTTTATTATTTAAATTTGAGATTTCAGCAATTATAGCATTTACATCATTGATATCCATTATTTATATTTTTATATAAATATAGTATACTGTATCTCTAATTAATAAAAAAAAACATATATGACAACACATCTTTGGAACTCCTTGGGTGCCTTCGCATCCAAGTAAGCCCAAGGGGGACCCGAAACATACATCTCCGGAAGGGAGGCCTAACGTGGCAAACGCCATCTTAGACCGCCCAGAAGATATGCTTGGGGGGGACGTCACAACATGGACGGCACAATGCCATATATTTCCACTCGAGTGTTGTGGCAAATTTTAGGCATAACATTAATTAACTTAATTAAGGATGGATTATAATTCAATGGAACGATGATGGTATGATGTGGGCGTGGTAAACCAAACCAACATGGCAACCCATGAAATCGAATTCATGGTTGCATGAGTTAGAAAAAACACCAACCCACGCTACCGAGAATGAGATAGCATGGGTTGCCATGTTGGTTTGGCTGAGGGGGACCGCCCCTCCCCCCCAATTAATAGAAAAAAACATCTTCCGTTTCGCCATCAAATAATGTATCTGCTATGGGGACCGAACACGTAGTTGATAGATCTATGTTTACAAGACAAACACGATACCATTACACCACGGACTAGTCATACAGAATAGAGATTTTTTAATATATATATATATATATATATATATATATATATATATATATATATATATATATATATATCTGATATACTTAACAATAAGAGATTTTTAAAATAGACAATGTTACTGTATCCATCGTATTTAGGAATATAAAATACTAAGTACACAAAAAAAAAATTAATTTAACTGTTTGTAAATATCAATCACGCATGCCTGCGTCAGTGAAATACCGATCATACAGGGTGGGAAACAGAAGTGTGTACTGAAGGTCACATGAATACCGATAAATATAGAGGAGAGGGAAGACATGTATACTTAACAATAAGAGATTTTTAAAATAGACAATTTTATGCTGCAACAATGAGAAATATTTTAAACAAAATAATACAGTTGTTTAATAAAACAGCGTTTTTATACTCTGTTATAATTCTCTAGATAAAATACATTCACATACAAGGAATTTTAACCACGCCCACATACTTCAATGAATAGGAAACACTCGCGTTCCGGCTGAGCGAACATAGGTAATGCGTTAATTATAAAGAATTTCTGTACTGAAAGAACGAGTTAGCTGTCTGCTTTACTGCTAGTCCACCCACCCCACACATGAGATATGTAGATAAATAAAACTAATAATGCAGTTTTAGCCCACAAGTGACAATAAAAAGTTTTATTCTCTATCGAAAACTCATGCATTATATCTCCATTACAGTCACGTGGGCGCCTAGTCAAGTACAGGTAATATAGCAGGCGACAAATTCCTTTGACGTCATAATACAAGGGAACTTAGTAGGTAGAGTGTGAATTGTAGTGCGGATTTATCCATAAAGGATTTATCTCCCTTAAATAGTTTCAGTGTATACGAACTTTATTTTATGACCATTTTTTTTAGACAGAGATGTTTTAATGATTTTTTCAGCAACAAATCGAATTGAAGTACTACAAATATCGAAATATTTTCCAGCCGCATTTATCGACTGAAAGCTTCTCTCTTCATTATTTTCTAAATCAAACGATTTCACACCCTTGGGATGTTTTGCGTGCTTACCAGCGTTGCTTTTTAAAAGGTTATCGCGCTGCGAGACGGCTTGAAGATTCCCAAGACAATTATCAGTCTTCACGCCATTTATGTGATCAATCACAAGACCGTCTTCGATTAATCCGTAAAATGCTTCATAGATGGCTCTGTGACAGAGATACTTCTTCCTCCCAGCTGAAAACATCAAATATCCCATATTATTCAGATACCCAACAGGTTCTTTGAGTCTGCGGTGTCTGACAACACCATCACTAGAGGCTTCGTAATTAGCAAGCACTGGGTGAGGTCTGAAATCTTGGCTCATTTGTATAATAATACTACTTGTCTAATTTATTATCTGCTTTAATTATAAATCTCTGGATATAATCTTGAGGGGTTTTTATTACTTTGTCCTTGATTTTATCAAGGATGACGGAGTCAATGATTCGTTTGTCATAGTAGCGTTTTAGTTCCCTGTATCGTTTACCCCCACAAGCAAGGCATAATTGCGATTTTCCTCTAACACCCACCCCACATTGGAGGCATGGGAGAGGGCCTTTTGAACCGTTTCTCACGCTTTGCATATGATACCCACAGAATTCGCTTCTGCATGATTTGTTACACGGGGTTGTAGATCCAATCATTAGCCACTTGCAGTGATTCATTATACTATATTTTTCTATTTAAATACTTGTTTTAATTATAACATGGAGGAGTTCAAGAGATTATCGAAAATTAAGCCCTGGAAAAATACTAAATTCAATCTTGATAGGGAGTTCCAAAGATTATCGAAAATCAAACCTTGGAAAAATACTAAATTCAATCTTGATAGGGAGTTCCAAAGATTATCGAAAATCAAACCTTGGAGAAATACTAAATTCAATCTTGATAGGGAGTTCCAAAGATTATCGAAAATCAAACCTTGGAGAAATACTAAATTCAATCTTGATAGGGAGTTCCAAAGATTATCGAAAATCAAACCTTGGAGAAATACTAAATTCAATCTTGATAGAGTCTCTGATACACCAAAACGTCTAATCGGTGATAGAACTATACTCGGTAAAATCAGGGAGTGTTTTAATGAATTCTACCGAGACGGTGCAGCATACTGTTGGTCGACATTTCGAATTATTGATGAAGATGTCAATGTACCCATCATCGATGCTACTATGAACGATAAAAGAGCAGCTGAGATAATTTCACACCTTGGCGAGAAATCCAAAGGATTTCAAGCAAAGCAATTTCCATCCAAAGGGGAAATTCAAAGATGGAAATCCAAAGGTGGAAATCCAAAGGATTTCAAGCAAAGCAATTCCAATCAGAAGTATTTTTTCAGAATAAAATTCATTATCGAAGTCGAAGGCAAATGGATTATTAAGGATAAATTTGAACCAATCCTCAAGGATAAAAAACTGTCATTGTAAGTAGAGATTCCAAACCAGGAATTCTAACTGGAATTGACAAACCATACTACGAGAGATCTTATCCCGTAACAGCAATCGTTTATGGGATATATCCGTTAAATGATAAACCCGATATTGCAAAACTAGCTCCTATGAAATATTCACCATTGACTTCGTCAAGGCTCAATTGTGTAGCAACACGGGTAATGGAACACTTCACAAATGCATCCCGAGGAAATAAACTAACTGATCTGCGACGTAGGAAAATAACAGAATGGGAACTGACAGTGAAACAGCACGGTGCAAAGATTTCTGATATAGCTAAATTAGAGACATTATTAAAATTCCCAATATCAGTAACGACAATAACCGGGGAAGTATTACACGAACCGAAATATAGATTACAAGGAGCGCCAATACAAATTATTGATCATAACGAACACGCGTGGACACCTGCGGTAACAATATTTCCACGAGAACGAATCGTGAGATATATCCCCCCGGAATTTTCCGGGGATGTTTTCTATGAAGAGAAATTATTTGATGCTATTCATGCGTTGTGTAAAGATGATCCTGTGTCAGTGTGGTTACTTAGTAGTGCTGGTTCCGAATCAGGATTTGATCAATTTGTAAGACCAAATGGTGAATTATATCGCGTTGAAGAATTAGATAACAGAATGAGAAAAATCGCTAATGATTTTTCACCAGAGAGTTTCCATGAAAAACTACTCACGGATAGTTTTACTATTTCTTCAGTGGTAGCTCACTTCGCAAGAGAAAAAAACTCCTGGCGTCCAACACGAAGTGATTTTCTCGAGGACGTTAAATTGAGTTGCATCGAATTTGGTCATGGAGGACTGTGGAATACAAAATACCATCGTGACGGTATGATTTCAATTGATATATCCGCGTGTTATCCTGGAAGTTTTCTCGGGTATGGAGAATGTAGTAACTATTTTAAACGATTTGGACACCCCACGCATGAAATGACTCGTGTTGCGATTAATGGACCATTACCTGATTTTGATTTAACCGGATTCGCTCGTGTGATATCATTTGAACTCGCTACAGGGTTACATCCGTGTAGTTATGTTTGGCTCGGTAGACACCTATCTGAAAAGGCCTGGATGCCAATAGTGTTACTACGATATATGATTGATTGTGGCATGCTGATATCGTTGATTGTTTCCGAAGCTATTATATGCTATCGAGCTCAGAAAGAAGTTTGGCTACCACAACCCGATCTAGATCGTATAATCAGCGAACTACGAAAACAGTGTCCAGATTTCAATGAAGAAGAAATCATAAATTGGTCTAAGAAGTTATTTGAAAGTAAAAAAGAACAAGCAAAGGATTTTGGACGAAAAATAATCGGTAAATGTACCCAGGGTGGAAGATACGACAATGCAAAATTTTCCTCGCGGTTGATCATAGACGTCGCTGAATACGATTTTCTTGTAACGGATTTAACGAAACAGGGAAAACTTGTATCCCGTAAGGATGCTTTTCTATCCAATGGTGAGAAATTGGGTACGGTTGTTACCTACTGTGATGGATATAATTCCCAGTACACACATTTGAGAAGTTCTATGCTAGCTTATGCTTCTATCAATTTATTTTCGATGATAAATAGATTTCCTAATACCGCGGTTAGAGTAGCCACTGATTCGATGTATATACACAATAAGTACAAATCAGCTGTAGCGGCATTCACAGATCCGGAGGAAGCGTGGGGGCGTTGGCGATTTAAAAAGGAGATGCTACATGAGTATTGTGAATCCGCAGACGTTACCATGGATGAAAAGTACTTAAAATGTGATGAGATTCAATCAGAATTTTCTAATGCACCACCGGTATCTGATCCAATATGTAGATACAAGACAGTTTATTTAAACGGTTGTGGTGGGTCAGGAAAGACAACTCGTGCAATTGAATTATATCGTGGTGGTGGAAATACTTGTATTTCTACTAACATGATTGTGTTAACACCGACTCACAGACTCGCCAGAGAGATGATACAGCGAGGGGTAAATGCCTGTACTTATCATAGTTTTTTTCGATGGAAAGGTGACAAATGGACTCCTGAGCGTATGGGTGATAAATTCATTCCTGAAATCATAATTTGGGATGAAATATGCACAGTGTCATTAGATGTATTAAAAACATTTCTTGAGTGGTTGTTAAACAAAAACACAAAAGTCGTCATGTGCGGTGATCACGGCCAACCACCACCATTTGTCGGTGGATCTCCACATGAATGGCTAAAGGGTTCTGTAGACTATTATGAAGAAATTAATACCGACCATAGATCACTTGATGAACAATTACGCGAGTTCAAAGCACTGCTTAGATTACAACCGGATAAAATCCAATGCGAAATAGCGCGTGAAATAATTTCAGAAACTCCTATGAATGATTTCTGGGAAACGTGGAGACCAAATGATTTGATAGTAGCAAGTAGAAAAATAGTCAGAGACACACTTCAGATGAAGTTATTTGAATTGCATAAAGAAAAATTTGCAACGCTTCCAGTACCGTTGTGTTATAGGCCTTCGGATACACGAAAGCAGAATATAGAAGTTGATATTCCAAGCCTGACAAAGTCAGGAAGTGAAAAGCAGATTCTCGTGTTAAATGATATTGTGCTGGTTGATATCAATGTCGTTGAAGATGCATTGCGTGCTAATAAATCCCCATGGACGCTAGGATACGCAGCAACAATACACTCTTCACAGGGATTGACTATATCGGATACAATTGTTTGGATGGTAGATAATCGCATCGAATGGTCGAATTTAGTCTATCTCGCAGTATCCAGAGTACGAAGAATAAATCAGCTTCGAAGAATTGTTGTTGGCGAAGCCAGTGGCGATGATGAAATCATTGGTGATGATAATGACACAACAATAAGTGATATTGATGTTAGCATCATTAATAAAAAACTCTCCGGTTACAAACAACAGGACAAAAAAAAACAACGAGAATTTGATATTGATGCTAAATTAATAATCACTTTGAAGAAACAACAGAATAATCACTGCGCGAGTTGCAATTGTATAATGCGTTGGCAGTATTCGGATAAGGATCCTCGCCAATTCACCGTAGACAGAAAAAATAACAATCTCGGTCATGTCAGAAATAATGTGATGTTGACTTGTCTTGAGTGCAATAGACGCCGGGGTGCCAGCACCCAGGGTGCTAGTTAAGACCATGCGGTGGCAATTGAGTATCCTCGGGAATCACTTGCAGTTGTTGTCGAGTAAATCCTCGCTGAGGAGCAGTTGAATCCAGTTTATAGATTGCTGGTCTACCAGTTGATCGTGTTATACTAGATATCTTATGCGTAGTGACGCTCCAAATAGGATCAGTAGCCCTTTTTCTACCCCCTTCAAGCTCTCCTGGTTCGTATAAGTACCTCACAATGACACTACTACCAAGAATTGGTTGGGAAACGCTAGCGTTTCTAGGGAAATCTTTTTGTGGTTGTACGGGTATTGACTTCTTTTTAATCGCGTTGATAGGTTTCATGTTGATTGTTCTAGTAATCTCGTTATTCAGTGCAGTAATCACAGATGGTAATCTTTTAACCCATTCACTGGATCGCTTTTCTTGAATGAATTCTTTTGCGTATTGATATCCAAATAACCGCTCAGCAATCGTCCGATTAAATCGTTCGACAATGGCCTGATCGCGATGTAGCGCAGTATGCCCTCGTCGTATGGTGACATTATGATTTTTCATTGTAGATAGAACCGCACCCTGAAATTCCTTGCCAGGATCAACCTGCAATAGATTCGGCCAGTGCAGAGGACCTCGTCGATAAATCCTTTCAAATGCAGAAGCAACTTCAGTGGCTGATTTTGTTTTTAACGGTTCTGCTTCTTTGTATCGACTTGCAATATCAACTACGGTTAACGCGTATTTGTAACCACGATCATGTGGCAGAAATAATATATCAGCCTGATGAACTTCATTAGGAGCGGTCACATCAAAATGCGAGAATTGAATTTGTTTAGGTGGTGGTAGATAAATTTGCCATAGTGCCTGTTTGGATAACCAATCCGCCGCTGTAGTTTTTTTTCACTTTTGCAGCGCTAGCGAGTTTATGGACTGCTGATTTACCCCTCCAGTATCCTCTTGGGGAATAATAAATTGATTCCATATTATTAATTACCAGCACCCATCATCAATTTGCCTTTCATAGCTGATTTTACCAACCACGAAGCCAACTTTTCTTTAAAAGATTTATCAGGAATAGCATTTAACGCATGAATTAATTTCACATCCGCGAGATGCCTGTGTTGCAGGTTGCTGCTTTTATAAGCAACATCATGAAGGTGACAGGCCTTATCAATGGCGTTTATTGGTTCTTCACCGGGTCGGGGTTGATTTTGGTCATCAAGTCTGATATCTAATCGTGTTCCGGGACCACAGTAGCTATATCCTGGAAGGTGCTTTTCTCCGGGGTACTTTGCCCATGGGGTTCCAGGGAGCTTTGTCAATTTGGCTGCGATATCACCTCGTCGTTTTTTTTAAAAACATCTCCGGATTGTAAAATCTTTGATTTTGTAGAAATAAATCTAAACTTTTTTATACCACATGTTGCACATCTACCAGTTAGTGCTGATCTGTTATTTTTAGTTGTAACCGTCGTCACATCATTTGTGCTAGTACGCGTTTTACACTTCACACAATATAGATCCATAATTTATGTATAGAGATATGAATATAATTGATTTTTCAGCGACTAAAATAAGAGAACCAGTTAAGCATCATGCAGCGCTACCAAACTCTATCCGTGCAATTATAATCGGGCCATCTGGATCCGGTAAAACGCAATTGTTGCTCAATTTAATAATGAGATGGATGAAGTGGGATAAGTTGTATTTAATTGCCCCTAGCGTAGATGATCAACGATGCTATGAAGTGTTAAAGGATTTTATCGAGAATGCATTAGAAATTAAAGGTGAGAATACCATTGATTTTATAACTGATATTGACGAGGCGCCATCCGTGGATGACCTTGATGGGAGCATTAACAATTTAGTCGTATACGACGATGTGATGTTAGACAATCAAAAAAACCCAGCTAGAATATTTTCCCGGGGGCGTCACAAAAACACTGATGTGATATATGTCACTCAACGCTACACTCAGATTCCAAAAGTGATCAGAGATAACTGTAATATTCTTGCTGTGTTTAACGGCGTTGATACACATACGCTACGAAATATTTGGCAGACATGGTGTTCCGATATGGACTTCAATCAATTTAAAAATTTCTTTAGTCATGCTCAGTCAACCCCGCATGGATTTGTAACAATAAATTTACATGATCCTCGGACACGATATCGTATCGGACTCGATCAAATATTTGGTTGAAATCATTTATTATTTTTTGTTAACCACAAATGAAACATTTGCAGCAGCAGAGAGGGTGGATGACAACGACGTTGGCGTATATAAGGAAATCTTATTTTATCGAATAGACGCCATTTTTTTTACTATTTGGCAGAAGCCTCAGATTTCCGAATCGACGCTCGGAAAGTTGTGAGGTTCACCCTCTCTGCTGCTCGCGCATAGACTATGATTTTTTCAGATGTGCTATAAAAAGAGTCCAAATTGAAAAAATAGTCCACTTCGACAACAAAATTTTGTTTTCCGTTATTACAAAAAGACAACATCATATAGAGGAGTAGCGCTAAGGGAAGGCCTTGAGTCAGAAAACTGTTGCTCGAGCCTTCTTTTCGTTTCAACTAACACCACATAACTAATCATTTCTCAAAGTGATAAATTTCTTTTCGGCAGAATATTGATTCTTTTCATCTGCCACCTAGTCCATTACAACCGAAGAGCATGTCTTGTACGACGAAATCCGTATCTAATGTTTCATGTTTTGTATTTGTCGACTTCACCGAGGGGAGGTTTAAACCCTATTTGGAGATGGAGTTGTCACAAAATGTCTCAGATATATGGTGTGAGATGGAACTAGGCTTTATTAAGAACGTCGCTTTTATTGTGCTTTCTAGCTTTCATCGTTATAACTGCTGATAATGTTTTGAGCTTCAGGAATCAGACACATCATAAAGCTACTATTTCAAGGACATTCGCAATGTGGCCGGCAATGATTGTTGACAATATTCCATGATCCGCCATACCAGTATCCATTATTGGGGTGTCAACACTATCCACCACCTTTACGTATGCTTTCGGGAGCTGACACGCCATTATTCAGCATCTGCCTGTATGGAGATTTGAACTTCGCAGGTTATATTATGTCAAAATTCTTTTTGGTCTTGGAGCTTGTAATAGCGACATGTTATAATAAGAGGATGAATCTGATCTAGTGAGTACAGTAATAGAGATGCATACCCCGATGAAAAGAATATCGTAAGAACGTTTAGCCAAATACCTCTTTTCCATAACAGTAGCCATCGCGATCCCACGAAAGCATAATCACAATCACCCTCATTAGAGCACGAGTGGGGGCAGATTGTTTTGGATTTTGTTTTGCTTTTCTTCTTGGTTCATGAGTGGTTTATATTCCTACAAACACTTGTTTTGAGATGTGTGCCATACTCTGTCGTCGATCTCAGGATTAGTTTATTATGAATAGTATTCTACTTGCGTAAACTAAAAGAGGTTAGAGCCCCCGTTGAGACATTTTAGCTATTTGTGTCCTTCTTGGCAAACATATATTCAAAGCATTCCATGAAAGGACATGGCAGTGGTCAATGAACTGGAAGCATCCGAGCCAAAGTCTTACACGATACTGACAGATTGTTCATGGATCGAAATGCAAGGCCAGTGTCAGTTTGTTCAACACATACAATTCTCCAGCCGCGGTCTTATATTTTAACTCTTAACTATGCGTCTTTCCCAATTATTTGTGTCGTCTACACAATGAGGTTGGGTACCCCACCTAAAATGCAATTGCTAAAAAAGCTGATGTCGTCAGTCGTTACGAGAAGGCAAATACCCTATTCCAGCAAAGAGATTCCTAATGTTGACAACGATTGACACGTTGAATCCAACAAAAAGCTTATGAGCTCTGTGCTTTAGCTATTGAACAAATATTGTATTGTTACGTAATAAATTTGGAGTATGCGCATTTGAGAGCGCCCCGTTTAAGCAATTCTTAGATTTGTGTGATTATTGGGATTCGGCGCCATCGAAATATTCGTAGCCAGAAATAATTAGCCAATTACTAGGAGCTAACGTCACGGAGTCGAGTGTTAGTGAGTTTGAACGAAAATGACTGAGCGGTCGTTTGCAAACCGCACATCTGAAATTAAGCCTAAATGCTTACTGTAAAAAAAAAAACAATTACACCAAAATAAAGAAACTTAAATATTTTAATAAACGTATACAATAATAATAACCAGGATCAGCCGATATGAAACACTGGTAATTTGTATTCATTATCGATTGAACACAAAGCAAAGTACGAAATTGTAAGGCGGAACCGTAGGCACTAGTACGCTAAGTCGATGCTAATTGTAGGCAACAGAGAGCAAGACTGGAAATTATAACATAAAGAGGGTGCGACGGTTGCCCAACATTCTTACAGCCCCAAATGGTGAGGTAAACACGGCTCACGGGAAAAAAAGACTATTGATACCATTTGTTCAGGCTGAAGATTGTGCATGAAGATATTCAACTGACATCTGAGGGTATTCTCGGCTCGGAACAAATATCCATTTGAGGTACCTGCCCTCATTGACGTCGCAGACAAATGACGGCTACAGAAGGATGGTACTTGGAATTCTTGGCGGACGGTCGGAATTACAGTTCCATATATTTTCGCAGCATACTTGGAATGTTGCCTACACGCTACACTACCTTATGGGTATTTGAGTAGAGATAAGTTATATGTGCATTTTTATTCTTAGCTATAGCTACGTGCTCTCTGGCTTCTGCCTTGGCCTCAACCATTATTAAATAGTTGCCGTATGCCTTTGCGTATAGTCCACTTCTTCTTGTCCAACAGGCTTAGGATGCTTGGCGTTCACCTGTTGATGAAACACATCTCTATTCGCAAGGGCATACAAGTACAATTTGTACCATGTGGTCATGCTTATGACACCATTTGAAACACCTTATTTACCCTTTTACTCATTCTTTGATATCTTCTTGTTCTCCTCCATGGTCTTCATTGTGTACTGTTCAATCGACTTCATGTCCAATGGGAACTCTTAATGGGAGCGGTCTGATTTATTTTTAATTATATGCATCTTCTGACAGGACACAACATATCCCAAGCGATTATTCTTCTCGTCCTCAACTTCCTACCTCACCAGATCCACCATGACCCGCTGTGAAGAATTTAAATGGTTTTCATAAAGATCGAGTTCAACGTTTGCCATGATAATAATATCAGTGGTGACATGGGTGTATAGTACGATCTCCGTCTCTTGGTCAAACTGCAGTACCCATTGAACCTTTGTGAAGAGCATCCCGAGAGTAGTGTAGAACTGAAGGTCACATAAATAGCTTTATACTTATCCCCACCCACCCTTCCCACACACACTTTTACTCACCTAGCCGCGCCTAGAGTAGCTCAGTTAGCTCTCTTGGATATACAGTACCGCATGCCAAAGGGTAGTCGCTGTGCAAGTCATGGCTTTTCTGCGGGTAGGTCAGATCGACATCAAGAATGTAAACATTTGGTGTATCAGGTGTTATTGGTTTGAAATCTGGTAGATCGACAAACATAACTCAGCCAGCTGGAAGACCAGAGCAATTTGACTCAGCTATAGGATTTTAGTTTAAGGTTACTGAAGCTTTCTAGATCAAAATATGCATGTCGAGATTTTGAAACAACTTGAGCATGCCACCAGTCGTCTTCAGAAGAAAGAAGACTCAGCAAGATCCCATATAACTGTAATAAATGACCCCGTCGAGACCAACGTTTCTCAGTGAAGGTTCCCGAAATGAGATGACGCCAACGCAGAGGTCAGCAGATGCACATCGGTAATCGGTAATCGGGTGTAGGTCTCTAAGACTCTAATGTTTAAACATCTTGGAGACATTCTTCGTGTTCTCATCTCAGGGTCAGTCGTTTTCATCCCTCTTATGGTTTATTGACCAGATGAGGCCTTCATAGGTGTAAGCTGGATTTCTTCCAATTGCTCCCATCCACTGATGTCTTCATAATGGTAGACATCCCTTTCGACGAGAAAGCTTACATTGTTCTCCGAGTAAGTTCGATGTTTGTGGCGGAACAGTTGATTTGGGTGCATGCCTTAATATCATTTCACATCTACTCCGTTTACGTCGGACTGGACCAATAACACCAAGAATCTAACATAACTTATAAGGGCAAACATAATTTATCATTTGACGCAAGTCATTTGTATAGGACGACAGACGAATATATGTAACAACAAGACTGCGATGTGTATAACTGTCTGTAAATACATATTAACTGTTAAATGTGCGATCTAACACTGCTTTGTTTATGGTGAGGATTGGAGATTCGTTCTGAATATAACTATCATTTGTGTTAAACAAGCCTTTTTTCAAGCATTTGAATCAGTTAAAATGGTATCATGTTGCGCAGAAAAGGAAAAATATTTTAGTGCATGACACCAGTAGAGAATTAATTGTATTCATATTCCCCTTAAGTCAGTTTGATAATATTTGTACACATTGGTTAAAATATAGTTATTTTTTATCAAATATTTTTTATTATTTATATAAATATTGATAAAACTAGGAATTATTCTTTATGTTTTACGTGTTGCGTGAAGATTTAAAATAGATTATATGTTATATATGAAGCCCCATCAAAATTCATGCAGCGTGTGATCAATTTTCAGGCATCATTATATCTTCCAAGCTGTACAATATTACGTTCAATCCCTAAATTATAAACATTATGATGATTATTCCAAAACACAATGAAAAAAATACATTCTATACGTTAACCTTTGTGGTTGATATGTAAGGCTATATACGTTACACACAACCGCTATATTATTTTCGACAATGAATTATCGCAATAGAAACATATGAGTATGGACTATGACTTATAATCTTTTCAAAACAACAAAAAGGTGACGAAGAGTTTAAAGCACGAAGGTGGAGTCTTGATTAAAATAGGGCGACCACTGAATCTCAACCTTTCCATTTCAGGTTCTGTATGTACAATAAAACAAATAATCCTAGAAACATATCTAATCGTGGCTTGAAAATACTTTATATTACTAATTGCTATCGATTTAAATATGTCTGTCGATAGATGTATTCTTTCAACTTTAAATTTTAATTATTTTGTTTTAAAGTTTACGATCTTTTCGGATTATGGTAGAGAATGAAATGAAAGTTATCTTTAGAAATCAGCTAAATAAACATATAATGCCTTTCTTGGTAGTGAAGTTTGAAACTTTCAGAAGAAACTCAAAAGGTTAGGCATGACAGGAAAGCCAAGCCGATGTTACATCAAATTAGGTCCTTCACATAAAATTGTACCAAACGAAATATCTCACCATCCTCGCTGTGACCTCTTCATGTAGAGAACAAATACCAAGGTAGTTAGGATAACGCCCATTAGCAAACAACAGAGAGCCACCAAGATGATTTCAGTTAATGTGTAGCGCTTCTCAGCTTCTTTGCCATTCTCTTTTTCTGTTGTAGATGAAGCTGAAATATTTTATAAGATACAAGTGGAATGAAGTGCTACTGTTTGATGCAGAAGAGTTATCGAGAAATTTTTCACTATATCTGCTGCATTAGCAGCTAGAGTGGGAATACTAATACTACTACTAATAATAATCATAATAATAACCTGCGCCATCGTTATCACATCCGTTCAGTTGCTGTATATTTTCTATATTTAGCATCTTTTTTTTTCGTTCAGTTTTACGTTTACATCTCTCCATCAAAAGTTTAGTGCAATGTGATTTGTATTTCTCTTAGGCACATTTTCAAAGTTGTATAACATGTTAACATATCTTCATATTAGTATATTATTTGCCATTTGTTAGCCATTGTAAAGAATTATTATCAGTATGATCTGGTGAAAGCTGCGGTGTGAAAAATATGAATGGATGCTAAATATTCACGAAAGGTACAAATTAGACTCTATGTGTATAAATCAGACTGTGACCATATATGAAAGATGTTACCTAAGGGTTTATTTCTAAACAATAATAATTAATAAATATTTAAATAGTTTTGATATTAATACATTTTACAAGTTTTAATAATAAAACATAACTAGTATTTTGGTATATTATTTATTTTAATTATTCTTCCGCTTTGTTATCTGTTTTAGGATAATACCTTCCTTTCTTCATTAGAAAATATTAATGTATATGCGTTCTCACCTGGTATGCATTTACTTATTTCAAACGATGAGCCGTTAGAAGGTACCAAGCACTCTGACTGATTACTGGGACATAATAATGATCTGTGCTTATACCCTTCTCCTGAAGTTATACACTCGCTCCAGCTTGACCAACTGCTCGGGTCGCCTAAAGAAGAAACGAATGCAGGTCTTGTTATGTTATTAAACCGTATCTATTAAACTTTTTGCTTACAACACCATCACAAAAATGTATTTTAAGTAAACAAACTCATATTCAAAACATGTTGTGACACAATTTATTTCCTATATTGGTGAGATTAAAGTACGTCCAAAGTACAAATTTGAAACTTGACATTTTAGGTTTTCTCCTAGGATATGGTACAAATACCTCGTTCGGTTAGTTTCGGCAAATTGTTAATCTACTTATTGAAAAGATATACTTGCTACGATGATCATATACTGGATTCGACAGTTAGGAAGTATATATATATATCCGGTGGGATAAGGACACAATGAGAATTTCTAATTCAATATTCTTTACGTTTTTTTTGCCAGACATTTAAGGGAGCTAAACGTTTAAGAAAGTTAAAGTTGTGAATCTACAAAAACAGAAGTCGGAATTATAAGACATTTAGGATCTTCTTAACTTTGGTGTCTAATCAGGCACACGTAATATCACGTGCTAACGAATATACCAAACTCGGAGTATGGTTTGGGATTCCAAGCTTGAGCTCAAGACTCTTGTTGAAAATGTTTAAAGAACACAACAATATGTTCACGGACAAATGCACGTGCCCAGTATTTCAACTATGTACCTATGTATCAGCATTGTTCGCTGAGTTATGAACATATCAAAGAAGGCAGCATAGCAAACTACACGTTTATCAGAAATACAGTATAACATTAAGAAGTCTCATTTCATTCTGCCGTGCAGTTACTGGAGCTCATTTTTGTAATATGGGTTTCCTAACAGTGCAATGTAAATTTTGTGCTGAGAATGTGACGTGACGTAAGTGTGGCGCCTGGTCTTGAGGACATCAGTATTTATGTGACAAAACAAAGAATAAATATTAAATTCTGATTGACTAGTATAGAAACACTGACCAACCAGATGTAAGAAATTTATATTTGAGTATGAGGCTCCGAATTCTCGAAAGATTTTGAACATGAAATCAGGGTCTGACCTAATGTAAGATACGATGTTTTGGACTACAAATACGTCATTTTACATTTGTCAGAGAGTTACCAAAGGAAGAAAGATCTTGAAAGTTCTACGATTTAATCTTCGTTGTGATGAACGTTATTTACGGTTATAATTTTCTGACTTATATAAATTCAGCTTGAATGAAATGTTCAACATAGTTCGACTCTCTGATCAGGTTTAGATCTTCCGATCACAATATAAATCAGATCATAACGAATAGAAATACAATATCTGGATGAATAAATATAATTTTCATGTCAGTTTGACCAATCAAAAAGTCAGAATCTAGACTACCTAAGTGGATGTGCATTTTGAATTTAGATAATTTAAGTATCGTTCCTTGACACGGAATGGAAGAAAAACAACTATGCTGTAGCCGATACTTTTCTACTGTTAAATATATTTTTGTAATGATCCCTTAAAATGTTAAAGTGTTTGAATATTGTTACGAGCATACTTCCGTCGAATCGTTGCACATGAGATATTCTGAAATATATTCTGAAACATAAGACCTTATAAAAACAAATGTATCCTTTTGTGTGTTGCATTAGGGTTTAAGAACTGGCTCTCGAATTTATTTGGGTTTTTGTGTCTTAAGAGTAACTTGGGCACGTTTTGAGAATTAAAAAAAAAACTTTAAGAGAGGGGGTCATTATAGTAGCCTGTGTTGTGTACAATAAATACAATAGATGCGACAATGAGGTAGACGAGATAGAATGTAAATGAGCTATGGTGATTTCCAGTATGCGGTTTATCAGTCATATATCAATACAGTAGCATTAACGCATTGGTTTGGTATGGCACATACAAATTAAGACAGTCCACTTCATCGACCGCAATGGAAAATGTACAGTACGTACTTTGATCCTCCCTGTGGTTCTGTCAGACGGTTTTTGTTAGATCTTAATCCTCTTCCATCTCCAATAGGTATAAGAGACCCAATCAAAAGAAGTAACAATCAGATCATACTCTGCATATTTACAATCTGTGAAACTGAGTCTTGTGAAATATGGACACATGTGTACAATTTAAAAGTTTGCCTTAATCTTGGTCAATAAACGTAACGAATACAAACCGTATGACGAATAGCAGTCCTGTCAAGTGCACTGGAACCAGCAAGGAATCACGTGTGTCAGAGAATGATTATGATAAATGCAAAAAGACAAAAAACAGTGGAAAACTAGTAACTAACTAGCACGATATCTTTCGGCTCTTAATGAGTCTTTTTCAAAGTGGACTATAAAACATAGACAAGAAAAGCAAATTAAACAGAAAAACCGTTGTGCTTGCAAAACTTTACATGGCTGTTTCTACAGGAATTAAAACTTTAAACGTATAATGTTTCAATTATATGTTTTCCAATTTGTTACGGATGATGTAACCTATTTTATATTATTGTATTACTTTATGCAACAGACCAATACAGCTGCAATGTTCTCTGTTTTTCGAAAAAATAAATCCCCACCGTTATCACTAAGCTTTGCAAACCGCATATTTGTAAACCATATTGTTGTAGGGTTTAACCCAATTTTTCAACAGGCGATAATCTATAGAAGGCGGCCAGTATTAATGGTGGACGAGAAACCCAGGAAAACCCCCAGAAAGAACCAACGACCCACGAGAAGCTACTGGCAAGCTTATTCATATACCGACATTGGCCGAATATGAGATGCAGATAGAGGT
The DNA here is from genome assembly GCA_029339505.1 of Unio delphinus. Classification (NCBI taxonomy): domain Eukaryota; kingdom Metazoa; phylum Mollusca; class Bivalvia; order Unionida; family Unionidae; genus Unio; species Unio delphinus. The sequence continues at coordinate 3,525,813 of JAQISU010000016.1, read as the reverse complement.
GAGATGGTAGTGATCCGTAACGGAGAGCACTTCTGACCACTCGGCCTCTCAGGGCCCATGAATCATATTAGGTGTCAGCTTTGACAATATTTTAAAATGAAATCTGCCCAACCATTTGAAAACGCAATTAAGTATGCAGACAGGAACATGCGTCAGGGCAATTATATGTTGTTAAATCAGCGAATATTAAACTGTGCCAATAGTTGGAGTTTTCAATGCCATTGAGAAGTATGATCAATCATCTAGCTTACAGACTTACTGAAGTAAACAAAAAAACAGACATGTCGTATTATAAAGAGTAGTTTGTAACGAGAAGTACTGATTTATAATGAATTGGATTGCGATTTAACCCTCGTGTGTAGCTTTTTAAACACATTGACGCTCACAAAATGTTTGAACTCAACTAAATGTAGAATTACAAAAAATTACCGATTTCATACCACTCATGTGAAACAACGCCATGATATGAAACGAACTCTACTCTGCTTCAAATAAGAAATTTTTAAAACTGAATATTCAAGCTGGATTCAGTCATATGTTGCATGCATTAAACGATGAGTAATAATCGAGTTCTTTTAAACCTGTGAGACTAGTTGTTCAAACAAAGGGTCATGTTCGAACCTGGTTACTGTATAATAAATGTGAACAATAGTAGACAGATAAAAGGTTTGTGACCAACGTGTATGCCAGAAAGAAAGCTTTCATCCAAGGTCATTCGGTAGCGTGGGACGAGCGTGTCATGCATGGTTCCTCCCTGATCATTCTTCGAGAGTCATGGAACCGGAATATGTGATGGCCGTCGTGATACATGTGTTCCATTTCTTGAATGAACATATTTTGATTTTAATATATGGCTGACATTTCGTATTGATCATATTTGTTTATAAGTTTCATACAGAGACCTACCCGGGGAATCAATTATATGTATTTGTATGCTCCATATATCAATTCTTAATAGATAATTCGTTGATGGTTCTCATTTTTCTGTTAAATCTTTTGTGCGATGTATCTACGAGAGCAACGTGTCAAATTCATTCATTGTTCACTAAAAATATAAACCAATTTAATGCACGAAAATGCGTTCATTATCTTCGCTCAATCCGATCCCAGCTCGGATTTGTCATTCAACGCCTTTATTGTTCCAAAGTTTGCGAGGGGAAATATAATTTTAGTTTTAAAATAATGTGATAAATCAGAAATTAATGATTAGTAAACAGGATTACGATGGCAAAGGGATGTTTTAAAACAGAAAAGAAAATGAGACCTAATAACTAGGCATCTGACAAGCACTTGTTTGACTCGATCTTCCGGTTGCAACTACAGACAGAGTCTGACTGAGGAGAACATGGGATTTGGTTTAGAGGATGGCAGTTGCTCCATAATGCCGGTCAAAGGCAGGTGCATGTTGGGAACTACTTTGCACCTAAAATGTTCATAGTATGTCACATTCACCTTTGTGTAACGGTGGCAATTATTCAAACAATTTATATTTATAAATACAGGGGTTACATGAAATACATATGCATACTTCATACTGGGGTACAGTGTCATAGCAGGATCTAACGCCATATTTCAGCACACGATATACTATACATGACGGCCAGTATTAATGGTGGAGGAAGAACCCGGGAAAACTCTGAGACACGAACCCACGCAGACAGAGGTGAGATGGCAGTGATCTGTAACGGAGAGCGCTTTAGACAACTCGGCCAGAGCCCCCTATATATGTTCATTAATAATGGATGTCGTTCAATGTACATGTCTTTATTGAATAGATCATTATATATTTTTATAGATGGTCCAATATTTTCATGAAAGTTTAATATAGCTTATACGATTCCAACTTTAATATACAATGTGACGGAGGTAATTATTTAAATTGAAAGCACTTAAAATACGTGTCGAAACACCCTCAATGCCAAATTAGCTTCTGTACCCAAGTCATTCTGCACCCTCAACTCAATCATAAAAGCTATAACAAAATTATCTTGAACCTGCAGATATTCTGCACATAAGGACTGCCAGAAGCAAATTTTTAATGGTATCCGTAAGTTACCTGAGCACAAAATCGGGCAGGATATTTCCCTTTCCTTACACAGTATTATTGTTTTTTCGGACTTCTTAGCTGAAAAGAAAATCAACAAGAATAATAACTTTAAATGCTTATAAATTCATGGCCGAACACATTCATTTTTCATTATTACCATTGTTGGATAACATAATGACTTCATATCATTAAAAGTATAGTTTTGAATTTCAGATAAATTCTTTCAATTAAAAAAACATGTCTTGATGTCTTTGAAAATATGTATCTAGTGATACATCTTTGATGTAATTGTATTTCAGTAATGAAAACCGATACTTGCGTCAGGCACACCTGAACTTACTTATAACATTACAAAAGTACTGCTGCTTGTTCGTTATGTCGGAAATGGTGTCACTTGTAAACTCCAGCCTGAAATAAATAAAATGAACAGAGTGAATGAAGAAGAAAAATAAACTGGAAGGCAAAGAGTTGCTTTCAGTGAGACTGGCAATAATCAACTAGATCAAAGCAGCTTCGGTTTGGGACAGCTTGATAGCAAAATAAGGTCTGTAATATCTGGCCAAGTTGTACTTCCCTTACCACTTGCTCGGTAGAGGCAATTAACTTGATCGTTGTTATCTTTGGAAACGTCTTTGTAAATTTTCATCTGCCTGATGTAATATTTGAAAAGATGGCATATACAAAGCCAATGCTCTCTCTCTCTCTCGCACCCCCTCGTACTCTTTATCTGCCAATTTGTAAATATGGATATATTATGTATTTCGCGATTTTTTTTTATAGCTGCACAGGGCTTCATTACCTAACCTGCAACCTGACTCAATGCAAACATAGGTCAGCTCCTTGCATTTTCTAAAAATGAACCAACATGTACTATTTCTGCTGGATATGTATTGAATATGGTCCTTGGGTAAACTAATGAAGAATGTGGTTCCTATATAAAACTTTTACATTATGGTGGCTCACTGGGATCCTATATGAATGTAATATTATGACGGGACTCAGTGGTCCGTTTTGGGAATTTAAAAATATGATATCAAGGCCCATGAACGTTAACATCAATGGTACCAAATAGAAATCTAACATGAAAATGGTACCAGGAATTTCCCAAGGTAAAGCAGAAAACAAATAAAAAGTGAAGATGATTTGTGTCATTCCCCCAGTCTTCCATTTTTATTTAGGGAATCTATTTATGGTGTCAATTGATGCCTCTGTAGTTGTTGCAGTCAATGCTGAAACAGCCGCCATTATTCCGGCAAGAATAATTGCTGCTCCTGCTCTTTTTTTTAAAAGATGCATTCGCTTTTGTTTATCTCACTTTCTCCTCACGATTTTATTTTATCGTTGTACTAATCCCTCACATGGTATGCTGCCAACATAAAGTTCAACATGCAATGTTTCATATATATTTTATCGGAATGCAGCTCCGCTTCTTGCAGCAGGATTAGAACTTGCCCTGGCCTTTTCTAAATGAACAACGATACAGTTAATCTGCTGCATAATTTCTTTCGTTTTTGTTTTATCCGTTTTTTTTCGAGTTCTTCCCTACCATTTATACTGGCCGCCATATATAGTCTATCTTATGCTGAAAAATGGCGTTAAACCCTACTACAACAAAAAGAGGTTTCCAATTGACGTATTAAAAGCCCCAATACGACTGACATTTCGGTGCATATGATTCAGAATGATAACTTCTCGAGTGGATAGCTGCAGGGTCCACTCTCGTAGCCCAAACTCTCCTACGGATGTGCTTTGTTTGAAGATGGCTAGGTAGTCAATGTAATGCAGACTAATTCAGACTACTGTTCATGCGTCGTCTTTCGTCACTTGCCGTTTCTCATCTACGCTCAGGCTTCAAGGGGGAGAGTAGGGGATAGATCGACCATTGAGTTCATTGGATTTAGATCGCAAACACTTTCTCCCCTCCCACTTGCAACAGTTTGTTTGGCTGTGTAATCATCCGATATTCTTTCTCTGTGGAAATCGAGGCGACTCTTTCCTATACATTTGACTGATAGGAGCTTTAGAGATCCCCTTCTCATGTTTTAGACAGCCAGAAGCATTGATGTATGTCATTTCCTGTCGTTCAAGGTTTAATTCGTTATGTCCCTAAAAAGCAACTACATTTTGACGTCAATCATGTAGAAGCACGTTTCTTATTTATTTCATTTTAATTTTCATAATTGGGGTTTCTTGGCGTATACCCTATTTTCCTCAAGCACATAATCATGTTGGGTTGCTTTTCTTGGTTATGTTCATTTTAGCTTCCTACACTGAAACGCCAGCGACATTTGTACTAAAGGTGTAATGGATATTTGACTATGTTAGCATTGTCTCCTTGGGTGTAGGGTGCCGTTTGTGTTGGCATTTGTTAACGGAGCTTTCTTATGTGCATGTGATGGGTTTATGTATGCCACATAATGTTCAGCTCATTTTATCACTATGAAAATCAGTTTCCTAAATATTACTACTTTTAATTTGTAACACGAAAACGAAATCATATTGTATGGTTAAATTATCTACTATGGCATACAAATGGTCACATGTGTAATCTAAATAAGCATTTATTTACCAGTTGCTGGTCGTTTTAAATTAGTGGGAGGTGAGTGTCTTTTTTTTTGTAGGCTTGGCAAAAGTTATTGTAAATTATACTCTAATCTCTGGTGTAATACATCCCCTGTGTCCAGAGTAAGACGCACTACCGTTGGCAACGTACCAAATCTCATTTTCTTCCCTCAAGTGGATACACATTGTGAAACAAGCACAGTGCTCATAGGTGTAGACAGCTCGACCGCTATATCAAATATGTTGTTTGACCCCAGCATTCCAAACTTTGCCACGGACAAGTGGACATTCAAAGAAAGGGCATTGAGTATGTATGTATGTATGTATGTATGTATGTATGTATGTATGTATGTATGTATGTATGTATGTATGTATGTATGTATGTATGTATGTGTGTGTGTGTGTGTGTGTGTGTGTGTGTGTGTGTGTGTGTGTGTGTGTGTGTGTGTGTATGTATGTATGCATGTATGTATGTATGTATGTATAAACCCCGGATATGAAACCTTTTCCATTAGCGTGTGTGTGATGGTGTGTAAGTATGAAAGCAATAATGCTACCTTACCGCCTTACATTTGCGTATATGATGGTGTGTTTGCATAACAGAAAAGGCAATAGAACCTTCCATTGCATGTTTTTGCGTATGTGTGACTCTTTCTCTGTATGTATTTACCAAAGTCAAATAGTTCCTACTTACATTCTCTTTCCTTATTGTTTGATTGTTTTTGTTTTATGTATGTCTTACTGTCATAAATGAAATTTGTCGTTAAAACTACGTCATTGATTCCGAATCCATTCATCTCTTTGATTTTGTTTCAATGTAGACACATCTTTGTATTTGTTTTCCAGTCTTTCCCAGGGACAGTCATTTTACATACCTATGTAGGAGCAAGAAGGGTGAACAGACCAAGTTTTCAAACAAAAATAAGGCCTCTACGGAGACCGAAACTATTTCAGACAAACCGAAACTATTTCAAACAAATTAAAAAAAAATGACAGTTTTGGTATCAACCATTGATTTTTTAGTAAAAGTCTTCAGATGAAAATCCTTTAGGTAAAAGTCTTTAAGATTTCACATACAGACTAATTTGTAAAGTCTCATTCCTTAAGTCAATCAAATTATTGGACTGATCAGTGAGTATAAAAGTAATTCTCGTTAATAAATCATTACGAAATCGCATATACACTGGATTTGTTGGCTCTTCAATTATTAAAAGTCCGGGTGGAGCCGTTGGTGCAAACGAATATAAAATATATTACTGCTTGGCCTGATTTGATCTTTCGAGATTTATTTGGTAACTTCCATCAATAGCGTCACATACTAGATTTATTGCAACCACCGATGATATATTCACATTAGCAGGAGTAATATGTCGCAAACCATTGTCTGTGTAACAGAATTGTTACCGAGAGGAGGGTGGATTAAATGAACAATACAAACACAATTTGTGAAAGAAAATATAAATTTATGTAATAAATTATAAATGAAAAAAAATACAGATGTAACAACACAATAATTCATGCACTCAACCCACAATTAAACTCACAATCATTCACAATACATGAACAAATTAAATAACAATACAAAAGGAATCACAAATGTAAAGGAATCTCTTGGATTATACACAGATCCAAGAATCCTTTACGAAAGTTAAATAAATGCAAGTATGATTTACGAAAAAAATAAACACAAACGACAAACTATCTATCGCACGATGGATTGCGATAACTAGCACGATCATATACTTGTATTCAATCAAGCTGCTAGCTTTTATTGATATCTATGTGATCACTTGAAATATTATTGCGATCTGACATAAACATGCAAATACAACAATGTATTAAATTATATCACAATTTCAATACACCTATGTGTCTCCCCTGTATAACCGCACGATTCAGCAACAGTTGAATCGTCTCCCAGTTTCCCCGAGAACCGAGGGTTGACCAATACTATTATCGGACGTTTCCCTACACGGATCCACCACAGTTATACGTTCAGACAGCATACAACATCTACCAGAACCAACGGTTCCTCACTACCCTAGATGTCGACCCGGACGTTTTACAACTCTAAGACAGCTCCGACACTCGGACTTCTAGCTTTCCGGATATTTACATGTTACACAGATGTTGACGAACAGACAGTTCGACACACAGACAGATACTTCAATTCCGTTTGCACAAATTAACGGCACAAGCACATTCAGATATTTATACAGAGATGTTCCAGAACAAACAATAGATGTCCCACAACAAATCAGACGATATCAAAGACGTTTATCAAAAGATGGTATCAGATGTGTTAACAGCTACGGTATCAACGATGTTATTAGCAGCTACGGTATCAGATACATTGTAACAACTACGTTAGCAGCTACGGTATCAGAGACGGTATCAACGATGTTATTAGATGCGCTATCAGTGATGTACTTCTACGGTATCAACGATGGAATCAACGACGGAATCAACGACGGAATCAGCTATAATAAACAAAACCAGACTAATAATAGTTGTCTCAAAAATAATCTAAGCCGTAGATTACGATATTGTATTTAAAGTCTAAAAGTGACTAGTAATTCCAAATATTCCACGTTTAATTGCAATAAAGGCATCATTATACGAAATGATAATCTGAATAAAATTCACAATACAACGAAATGTAAATTTAACACTCACCCCTTTGGCTGGAGATTTGCAAGACGAGGTTATCTATCCTTCGATTAGATATTTTAGTTCCCGTAAATAATAATGAGAAATCCTTCGCCTTATATACTCTCAATAGGTGAACATAAATCACATCGAGCTTGCCGTGCACCACGTAAAACGAGTATTTCGGATTTCATGTAAATTACAAATTGGCACATGCAAATCGTTACACGCCACTTAATCACCCCAAGTAATGCGTGTACGACGAAATCAAGAAAATGGTGAGTTTCGTTTGCAATTCAAGTACAGCAAAAATCAGTTCAAATTTTCGCCTAATTCTGTGACAATACCTCCCCCTTAAGAATAAAAATGTACACATTTTTAAAACTAACACAGAATAGAAGAAAAATAACTACTGATGATATCTTACAACATTTACACTGGTTATACTACAAACTGGATTTTATTACTGGGCAAATTCATACAAATTTCCCATCATGCCCTACTCAAGTAGTCTGCGCCTATATTTTCAACTCCCCTTATTGACATTGTCGCTCTGTCTCTTGATGTATAACTTGAGCATGTTTGCATGGAATGTCTTTACATTACCGTCCATGTCAATTTTATAGTCCATGTCACCTTTTACTTCTTTAACTTCATATGGACCTTTCCAATGGACTAATAACTTATTCGAACTCGTTGGAAGAAGCAATAGCACCTGATCTCCCACAAAAATTTTCCTATTACGCGCTCTACGGTTGTAATACTTGGCATATCTGCGCCCCGATTTAATCAATTCGTCACGTGCCATCTGGCATGTACTCTCAAGTTTGTTTCTTAGATCTAACACGTACTGGTAAGTCGTTTTTATTTCCTCGTTCGCGACATCACCAGTCCATAGTTCGCGTAGTATCCGCATCGGGCCTCGAACTGTTCTACCATACAACAGTTCAAAGGGCGAGAACCCTAAACTTTCCTGCGGTACTTCACGGTACGCGAACAGAACAGCGTTTAAATAACGGTCCCAGTCTTGCGGACGTTCCGCGCACATCTTTCTCAGCATGCTTTTCAGGGTACCATTAAACTTCTCTACCAGTCCATTGCACATCGGATGGTATGGGGTAGTGTTTAGCTGTTTGATGGATAACAGCCTACTTATTTCACCCATGAGGTCAGAGGTGAATTGGGCACCACAATCAGTGAGGATTTCCTCTGGCACCCCTACCCTACTGAAGATATCAACTAATGCTTCAGCTACCCTTTCCGTTTCAATAGTTGGTAACGCTACGGCTTCGGGGTATCTGGTTGCGTAATCAACCAGAGTAAGTATGTACCGATTCTTTCTTTCGGTAACCGGGTGTATTGGTCCTACAATATCTACTGCCACTCTTTTAAACGGTGTATCTATTAATGGCATTTGTCCTAAGGGCACCCTTGTGACCCTTCCCTTACAAACGGTTTTCTGACATACGTCGCACGACCTACAGAACCGTGTGACATCGCCATTAACACCGGGCCAGTAGAATTCAGCGACTACCCTGCTAGTGGTCTTAGCCTTACCTAGGTGTCCTGCCATGCTTGACTCATGCGCCACCCTAAGTACTTGAGATCTATATCTCTGGGGTACGACCACTTGCCAATACTTCTTACCCTCCCGAGCGCTAAACTCCCTATGAATTAATCCGTTCTTGCGTACGAATCTAGAGCTACCCCCACGCTTGCAATGTTTAATCGCGCCGGACGTGATTTTCTCAACAATTGTTCTGATGGATTCATCACGTTCTTGCTCTTGTTTGAAATCATCACGGGAAATTCCTGAGATCGATTCAGGGACTATTAATTTATGAAACGCGGATTTCTCTCGCCGTGTTTGCGCTCGCGTTTCGACTGCCTGGGCCAAAGGTATTTTAAAATCGGCCATGGTTGGAAGACGGGAACCTTCAACATTACCGATCGTCAGATCGTAAATAGGATTGTCCATACAAAGGGCATCAACAGTTCCCGTTAAGAAAGGTGTTTTTACTGTGATCCTTGCTACGGGAATGCGACCCATCGTCTGATCAAGCAACATACATGGGGATTCCCACCCGAGCATTTGGTTATCCTGCACGAGACTACGTTTGATCACTACGCCCGTACAACCAGTATCACGCAATACCACGACTTCTCGACCGTTGACAAACCCTCTCGCAGTTGGTACACGCGCTTCAGGAAATAAACACGTGCCAAGTGAATGAATACAAGGTTCTACATGTACGTTGTTATCGGATATACCTTTACTTTGTATAGACACTGCTACCTTATGTATAAGTGCCTTTCTTTTAGGACAGTCTTTTTGAACATGACCCAATGCATTACACAAGAAACACCGCACACGCTGAAAAACTGGATTCCCAACTGACCTTTTTACCTCAGCTGATTTTACAGGCTCCCTAGGCATAGGTCTTACAGACTGGTTTCCAGACTTAAAATCTTTTAAAACCACGTTCTGGGTTCCCCCATGAGCTTCGGCAAATAAATCGGCTTGCTTAGCCATATCTTTTACGTTTGTGAAGACTTTCACCTTCAGAAATTGATCTAATTCTCGCCCAACTGTATTAAATAATTGATCTCTGAGCAAGAAATCAGTCAACCCTTCAAACGTTTTCACCGCTTTGCCGCATTCAATCCACCGCTCAAAATAGTTCGCAATTCTGACGGTGAACTGACCAAAGGTTTCTCCCTTATCGGGCTTGCTATACCTGAACTTTTTTCGAAAACCTTGTTCAGTGAGCTCGTACCTTTTGAGAAGTGCTTCCTTTAGGACGTCGTACTTAAACACATCGTCCCTAGGAAGTCGCGAGTATACATCCAGTGCTTTACCTTTTAATAAAGCACTCAGATGCAGCGCCCAGTCATTTTGACTCCACTTCTGGTTTTCGGCATACCGCTCAAACCGATGAAGATAACTATCTATGTTATCTTTTTCATCGTCAAAGGGAGGTAATTTGGGGCCCCTTAATTTGCTAAAGGCAGAATCGTGTTCTCTTCCAGATGTCGCTAATTCTATCTTACGCTCATGATCCCGTTGTTTTGCTTTTTTATCTAACTCTATTCGCTTTTGCTCCGCTTCCATTTCCCATCCTATCCTATCCTTTTCCGCCTGCTTCTCTAATTCTATCTTTTCCCTCTCGGCCTGCTTCTCTAATTCTATCTTTTCCCTCTCGGCCTGCTTCTCTAATTCTATCTTTTCCCTCTCGAATTCTATCTTTTCCCTCTCAAAGGCCCATTTCCTATCTTCGGATTCCCTTTCTAATTCCCGTTTCCTTTCATCAGATTCCCTTTCTAATTCCCTTGACCTTGCCCTTTCTTCCCTTTCCCGGGCTTGTTCTTCTTGAATAAATTTCCTTAGACTTTCACCTTCATACCCAAATTCTTTGCCTAAGGCAACCAAGTCCTTAAGGGATGACATGACAATGACAATTGTAATATGAATATAGATATATAACCAAACCAATACTTTGAACACGTTTATACTGGACTCACGGACCTAGGTAAACCAAACAAAAATAAACTCCAACTAGAGTATTATCTTAACAGAAGGTCACGCTCGAATATAAACATTAAATGTATACCTTCACAAAAATGATTGACAGTTCACTTAATCCAACGATCCCACTTCTGACACCATTGTAACAGAATTGTTACCGAGAGGAGGGTGGATTAAATGAACAATACAAACACAATTTGTGAAAGAAAATATAAATTTATGTAATAAATTATAAATGAAAAAAAATACAGATGTAACAACACAATAATTCATGCACTCAACCCACAATTAAACTCACAATCATTCACAATACATGAACAAATTAAATAACAATACAAAAGGAATCACAAATGTAAAGAGATCTCTTGGATTATACACAGATCCAAGAATCCTTTACGAAAGTTAAATAAATGCAAGTATGATTTACGAAAAAAATAAACACAAACGACAAACTATCTATCGCACGATGGATTGCGATAACTAGCACGATCATATACTTGTATTCAATCAAGTTGCTAGCTTTTATTGATATCTATGTGATCACTTGAAATATTATTGCGATCTGACATAAACATGCAAATACAACAATGTATTAAATTATATCACAATTTCAATACACCTATGTGTCTCCCCTGTATAACCGCACGATTCAGCAACAGTTGAATCGTCTCCCAGTTTCCCCGAGAACCGAGGGTTGACCAATACTATTATCGGACGTTTCCCTACACGGATCCACCACAGTTATACGTTCAGACAGCATACAACATCTACCAGAACCAACGGTTCCTCACTACCCTAGATGTCGACCCGGACGTTTTACAACTCTAAGACAGCTCCGACACTCGGACTTCTAGCTTTCCGGATATTTACATGTTACACAGATGTTGACGAACAGACAGTTCGACACACAGACAGATACTTCAATTCCGTTTGCACAAATTAACGGCACAAGCACATTCAGATATTTATACAGAGATGTTCCAGAACAAACAATAGATGTCCCACAACAAATCAGACGATATCAAAGACGTTTATCAAAAGATGGTATCAGATGTGTTAACAGCTACGGTATCAACGATGTTATTAGCAGCTACGGTATCAGATACATTGTAACAACTACGTTAGCAGCTACGGTATCAGAGACGGTATCAACGATGTTATTAGATGCGCTATCAGTGATGTACTTCTACGGTATCAACGATGGAATCAACGACGGAATCAACGACGGAATCAGCTATAATAAACAAAACCAGACTAATAATAGTTGTCTCAAAAATAATCTAAGCCGTAGATTACGATATTGTATTTAAAGTCTAAAAGTGACTAGTAATTCCAAATATTCCACGTTTAATTGCAATAAAGGCATCATTATACGAAATGATAATCTGAATAAAATTCACAATACAACGAAATGTAAATTTAACACTCACCCCTTTGGCTGGAGATTTGCAAGACGAGGTTATCTATCCTTCGATTAGATATTTTAGTTCCCGTAAATAATAATGAGAAATCCTTCGCCTTATATACTCTCAATAGGTGAACATAAATCACATCGAGCTTGCCGTGCACCACGTAAAACGAGTATTTCGGATTTCATGTAAATTACAAATTGGCACATGCAAATCGTTACACGCCACTTAATCACCCCAGGTAATGCGTGTACGACGAAATCAAGAAAATGGTGAGTTTCGTTTGCAATTCAAGTACAACAAAAATCAGTTCAAATTTTCGCCTAATTCTGTGACAGTCTGGATCATTATTATGTTTGATGATAGTTGTCTGTGGTTGTGTTATTTTTTTCCATGCGTCGAGTATCAACGGGAAGTACTTATCGAGGAGATCATTGGTTGATATTTTAGTTTGTCTGTATTATTCTTGGGAAACTTAAATGCTGGAATATCGTCTACACGTATATTATACTTCTTCGCAAATTCTACTCTCTCAGAACCATCTTTGGCATTTAATACTATTTGAATAAGTCGTAAATTAAACAGTTACATATCTTATACAATCTGATTTAGTATTTCCGTGTATTTGATAATTGATAGTTTCGACGATAAATCGTTAACATGTTCTTTAAAGTTCTGCCGTAATTTATCTAAATATTTCTATGCCCTTTATTAAGGGAATTACAATATTTCAAGACAGCAGCTAGACTCATTCCCGTCCACCCCTGCCCATCCCCCCTATCAAAACCCTAATCCCAATTTATATATAAAGCCTGATTTGAAAAAATGCCCCGCTGATGTTCTATAGGAGGAATATCATGATATGGTTTATTGTCTGTGACATAATCAGACTTTTAGGTTCAGGTATATTTTGAAAAGGTCTTATAGAACTCTGATAGATATCTATAGCATACCCGGGTGAGTTTATCTCAATCGCGGATGATAGTGTTGGTTCATGAACTGTTATAGCAATTTTTGATTCTTTTCCCGTAATGGATTTTATTCTACGCTGTAATTCATTATTGATCTGTTCGATTTGGTAAGACTCAGATGGTAAGGAAACTATATTCCAGTCTGGAGTCTTGTCTTGTTTATTTTTACTTGCAAACACCAAGGAATTATTCGGTTGCTGACCACCAAATTGTTTTGATATTTGGCCAACTGTGGTATACTCGTAATTTTGCCAGCGCTATCTCCTTAACCGGAATCGCAGTGGGGAAATTCACACTGAATTCAAGGTTGGTTGAGGTTATCGAGATCATGGTTGTCTTTTGCGGCGTTGTGTTTGTCGCTATTTGTTGAAGTAATTCCGTTGTTAATGTCATCGCCATTGTTATTATTGTGTTGTTTTTCTTTGATGTTGCGCTGTGGTAGATGTTCACGATCGCGGAGAATTCGTTATCTGATATTGTTGTGTCATAGAGACTAGATGATATCAGCGACGATAATTGGGAATATGCGGCTGATGCAATATGTAACTTAATTATATATTCGTGTAGTTTATTCTGACTGCATGTGGATATTTTTTGTGATGATGCTAAGAATTCCTGTAATTGTTGTCGCCGATCACACAAATTTGGGACAACTACAAGTGCCAGTGTTGTCATCGCTGATAACAATATACCAGTTGCAGCAATTACACTTGAAACTGAATACACAATAATATCAACTCTGGTAATTCGTCTGCGGTATTTTTTTTTATCTTCGCGGTATACTCTTCAATAAGAGTTTTTAGATGTTTTAAAACTCACGGACTTGATCATATCGATACTGTTGGACATTCATTATACTATTTACTTAAATCAATTACAAATTATACGTAGTATGTCATTGATGCAAGAGCTAAATTATCACTGACAGAGGTTATTGTAAATTTTTCCATGGCGCCCTTATCTATTATTGCACTTGCAGTATTAATTCCAATAGATGTATCCAATGACACATTAAACGATACTCCTTAAAGCAGGGTCAATCTATAAATACCTCTGACTTTAGCGGTAATATTATTGATATTAGTTTGAGGTGTCCAGTCGAAAGATCCTTGATATGTCGAGTACACGGTATTAATATTTTGTTTATGTGGTATTTTAATTTTATCGGACCGGGTCGTGATAGCAGGAAAATCAGTAACGATATCGTCACTTTTTTTAATCGTATCAATAGTTGTTTTAATATCAGAAGGTTTCATTGAGACAGTCATCGGAGTACCAAAGAAATTATCTGCGGTTTCGTCAACTTTTCTAAAATTCTTACGAAGATTTCCAAACATGACTACATTAACATCATACTCAGCTCGCAGCGTTGTCAGTTTATCATCTGTGGTTTTATGCTCAACTTGCAGCGTCGTTAGTTTATTGTCTACAACATCTACATATTATTTTGTCACAGCATCAGTATCCAGTGTTGGATCACCAAGTGTGGTTATGAGAATTTCTAATCGTGCTATGTCTTTGAGAACATTATTAGGACAACGAACAAGACTACTACCATGAGTTCCAGATGGAGTTACACTCTTATAAAATCCGCAACCAGTTGCACCTTACACATCATCAGGTTCAAATCCCAAACTTGCTAAAGTATCATCTGGTATTTCTTCCTGTTTAGGTAAAAAAGACTCTTGTTTTGAGGATTTTTGTCTTTTTCTTTGCGATTTTCGGTGTTTTAATTCTTTTTCTCACTGTAGTAGTTTTTCTATTTCTTGCTCTTTCAATGTTTTATATTGACCACATACTTTATTTACTTCACAAAGGTATCCTATGTATGGTGCACTTTTTGTATCAATACGGCCTGTGTTAGTTTTAACTTTATAACGTACATCCTTCCAGTGTTGTATATCTCTAATATATGTTTGATGTCCTGGTTTCAGCATTTTCTTTTTATCTTCGTAATGCGTAGCAGCAAGTTCGAGAAAATCTTTCAGATCACTTTTATCGATATATGCTAAAGTTTCCTCGGTAAATTTATTTCTTAATTATTGGATTGTTACTTCATCGGTTTTTTTCGGACCGGATTGAAGTCTTGCATGAGGAAGATTTTGTAGCAGTTCTGATGTTTGTTCAGTTTCCTTTGCTATTCTTTCAAGTTCAGGAAGAACTCATCTCTTTATTTCTTCTTCTTCCTTTCCATATATAACCTCTTTAGTGACTGTAGTAACAGGTTTGAATAATTGTTCAGCGCCTATTGCAAAACAGCTTGAAATTGTTGTCGCGCTTGCAATTTATTTCTAACATAATCTCTGACAGGTATAAATCTCTTTATTGCTTCTAATCGCTCGCGATATGGTCTAATTGTTAATGATTCTCCTACCATTATTGTTTAATTTATAAATATATTAGATATGATTTAATTGCAGGCAGTAAACCCCTCCCCCCTTCATGACAACAAGGCAATTTCACTTCCGTGTTCACGGTGATAAAATTACTGCGGTGCAAAAAAAAATAACACATACCTGTAAAATATTTAAACCTCCTAGTAGTGTTATAGAACTTAAAACCCATACAAAGTTTCAAAAGAACTTCGTTCCATGCGTGTTGTCAGCAATTAAAGTATCAAACCTGTCGCTGGTGAATACCTGTCCCATGTCAAACTTCCTGTTTCAAACACATTTACGTGTTTTTACTTAATGGCAGTGTGTTATTGTGCTTAATAAGTTCCTTACTTGTTTTTATTCTGGAATATATAGTTTGTTTAACCTCATATTGTTTGCCGATTTCACCCCTAACCTTTCCGACTGCGGTAAAAAGCGGAAAGAATTTATTTGCGTCGCTGTTGTATGCAAATGATTCGTTAACGGCTTGTTGTATTCGTTTAATAAACCCATATTAGGATGGTAAAACGTATTTGTTATTTTGAGTGTTATCATCTAGATCTTGAAAATCAGAGAGAATCTTATTACAATCTAATTTATCAGATAATTGTATTTTTTGACTTTTTTAAATCTGAAATTGCGTTATGATATCATTTATATTTTCAAAATTCATTATATGATATATTTATATATCTTTAATATATTATCATATATCATACAAATTATCAAATATATTATTTATATATCTTAAATATATAAAATTTATCAAATTTATATTAAAAAAATAAAGGTCAATTTTGAACCGTTTTCTTTATCTTAATTAAGGTATATAGAGACGGCACATACAAAGGGTTATAGAGGACTGCACAACAAAGGTATATAGAGACAGTACAACATATAATCTTAATTAATACAGACGGCACATACAAAGGATTACATGATGATGACATATCAGAACACCTATCCTGTCAACAACAGTCGAAGCGAGCCTAATATGAATGACGACAGCCTATCAGAATACCTAGCCTGTCAACAACAGTCTAGCAAATTACAATAAGGCGTGGTTTGATAATACACGAAACACAACCCGTTGTGAAAATCTAATCCGTCAAATAACAGTCTAGAAACCCATGACGGCGCGGTTGGTGAAATAACCCATAGCTAGGGGTGGATGAATGATTAAACATTATTTACATGATATATTTATATATTTACAACTATTTACAAAGGACGGCACATACAAATGATTATATATGACAATACAATTATATACACGATATATTTATATATTATTTACAACTATTTACAAAGGATGGCACATATACAAATGATTATATAGGACAATAAGCAGCAGAGAGGGTGAACAGACCACGATTTCAAGCAAAAATAAGGCTTCCAGATAACGTTTCCGAACAAAAAATGGCCTACACACTACGTTTTCAGACAAAAAATAAGACTCATTTAACCAAAAAAAAAGTCTCCATTTTTGCAAAAACGGATATTTTACGATTTTGCTCGCAACGATGTGGTCATCCACCCTCTCTGCTGCTACAGGTTAACAAAAAATCATAAATGATTTGATCAAGTCTTTAGGATGAAAATCATTTATGATTTTACAAACAGACTAATCGCTAACACCTCTTCTTGTAAATCAATCAGATTATTTGACTGGTCGGTGAGTTTGAAATTAATTCTGGTTAATGAATTATTATGGCATCGCATGTAGACAGGATTAATTGGGTTTTCAATAATTAGGAATCCTGGAGGAGCTGTTGGTGCAAATGAATAAAGAATATATCCTTGCTGAGCTTGATTTGATTGCTCTAGATTAATTTGATAGCTTCCTTCGATAACATCACACACTAAATTAAGCGCAATCACCGTTGAAATATTCACGTTGAACGGAGCGATATGCCTGCCGCCACCATCTGGATCATTATTATGTTTGAGGATTTTTATTTCCGGTGATGTTGTTTTTTTCCATGCGTCATGAATTATTTTAAAACCAACATCGATGGCATCATTGAGAGATTTTTGTAGTTCTGGGTTATATCCTGGTAGTTTGAATGTGGGGATATCTTCAACGCGGATTTTATACATCGTTGCAAACATTGTTCGCGTTGTGGGGTTTTTATGATCGAGTATAAATCGAATAATTTGTGAATCAAATGTTTCCATGTCATTGATGATTTTGTTACATGTTTCTACGACGCTGATAAATTCATCTCGGGTGAGAGAGCCGGATTTAAGAGATATTAACAACAGTGAAAAATCATTATTCATCGCTGTGAAATTTTTAAGGATTTTATCTTCGTCGATCAAATGAAACTCACTCGATGGTTCAATCCCCAAAGGAGGTTGGCGCACTAAACTAAAAAATTCTATACTGAACTCTTTATAACTCTGTACTGGATTATCAGGTTTTATCCTGTCTGTGACATAATCAGATTTTTTAGGTTTGGGTGATACAACAACGATTTTCTCTAGAGTTTTACTCTGGGGTGGTAATTCAGGCCATCCTAGTACGGTTCTTATTGAGCTTTGATAGATATCTACGACATATTCTTCTGAGTTTATTTCAATGGCGGATGATAGCGTCGGTTCATGAACTGTTATAGCGATTTTTGACTCTACTCCAGTAATCGATTTTATTCTACGCGCGAATTCATCATTGATTTGTTCTATTTGGTATGACCCAGTTGGTATGGAAACGACGTTCCAGTCTGGGGTACCGTCGTCTTTATTCTTATACGAGAACACCAGTGAATTATTGGGTTGTTGACCACCAAATGCTACCGATCTAATATTAGGCCAACTGTGATACATTCGTAGTTTTGCTAGCGCGATTTCGCTCACAGGAACCGGAGAGGGGAAATTCACACTAAACTCGGGTTTCGTAGATGTTATTGATATCATACTCGTTTGTACTGGGTTCGTGTTCTCCACTACTTGTTGAAGTAATTCCATCTGTGTCGTCATTATACTCATGATTTATTTCTAATTTTGGTATCGAGGAATCATAAATACTGACCATCACTGAGAATTCACAATCTGGTAATGTTGATATTATTGAGATCATTTTGTTTTTTGGGTTCGTGTTTTCTGATTCCATCGGTGTTGTCATTGTTATTATACTCATGTTGTCGCTCTAATTTCGATATCGCGGAATCAAAAATACTGACCATCGCTGAGAATTCACTATCTGATATAATCGTATTATCGAGTGACGACGATATCATCAATGATAACTGCGAGTATGCGGTTGATGCAATATGAAATTGAAGTAAGTAATTCTGCAGTTTACTCTGGCTGCATGATGATATCTTTTTTGCTATCCCGGTTGATATACCCCCGATTGTAGCCACCGCAGAAATGCAAATTGGAACTACGACCGGGGCAATCATTGTAACAGATGCTAGTATTATTCCGGCACCAGTAAGAACGCTTGACACCGAGTATATAATAACATCAATTGTGGTGATTCTTCGTCGGTATTTTTTTATTTTTATTTGATATTCCTCAGTGAGGGTTTTGAGTCTATTCTGAAATTCTCTGACCTGATCATAGCGACATTGCGTCGATGACAAAGTCATTGTTGTTTATTTTAAAAACACTAGCGTTTTCAATTGTGAAATCCGAACGATTTAGTTATTTACTTAAATCCGCTACGAATTCCAGATACCATGTTACTGATGCCTTAGCCAAACTTTTATCATCGGCTTTTATCGTTAACCGTTCAGTTTTATCCTTGTCGATGATCGTTGAAATCGTATTGTTGACCCCGGATGAACTCGACGATGATATATTAAATTGAATTGGTGCTACCAGCGTTAATCGATAAATACCCTTGATAGTAGCTGTGATATCTAATTTGTTGTTTGCAAGTGTCCACTCAAATGATCCGTGTTGGATTGTATATACTACGTTATTGGTTTTCTCATGAGGAATTTTTGTTTTTTCAATGATTGTTATCATCCTCGAAAAATCACCTTTGACGGCTTCGATGAAAGTTTTCGTCTCATCGATGGATTTTTTAATATCAGGGAGTTTTATTTCAATTTTATCCAACTGGGTTCCAATAAATTTATCAATGATATTTCTACGAAATGATATAAACTGTTTTACGTTATCTTCAATTTTAGATTCAAGTATTTTTAGTACAGCCAGAGAATTGTTTAACTCATCGTTGAGAGTTTTTAATCGATCTGTAATCGTCGAAACGAGTACACCCGGTTTGAGTTTACCCTGATCGGAAAATAACGCGATAGTATCCTCGATTGCGTTTTGTTGTTTAACTAAAATATCATCCAGAGAAATATTACTGGTTTTCAATTTACCCTGATCGGAAAATAACGCAACGGTGTTTTCGATTGCGTTTCGTTGTTTAACTAAAATATCATCCAACGACACATCACTGGATTTCAATTTACCCTGTTTGTCCTGAAATACAACTATTTCATTAGGATCAACATTTGTTAAGTTCAACGTCTCAGCGATTTCATCTTTAATTTTTTTTGTTATATCCTTGACAGAATCAGGTGGTGCAGTGCCATCGGGTTTGGGTTTCAAAGATCTCCCCCAAATATCAATCATGTTATTGTAAAACTCTTTCTCTCTCTAAAATCGTTTTTGACGACTTCGTCGTTGCCAGCGATTGCTAGTGTATTCATTCACGACAACATGTGGTGGTTTTCCGCTTGGGTTACTCAAGGAGTTAGAAATAGCGTCAAGGACATTTAATACTTCGCTGCCACATATTGGTGGGTCAATCATCGTTTGCGTTGGTAGCGTAGAATACCAAGTCTTCATTGGAAGGGTTTTTATATACCGCATAAACTCTTTTGGTGGGGCTAATCCATATGAATCGAAATAAACAATCCCACGTGGATCAATAGCGTATGCAACCCAGTGAGTTCCAGGTCCGGTGCTGTTATCTAAATTAATGATTCCGGTTTCAACGCTGTTTGGTTGATGTGGTAATTGATCTTTCATAAAGACACCTCTGAAGTTTTTAATCGCGAGTTTTTTAGCCGCATCCATTAAATCAAAATTGGACATGGGAATCTTCGATATGGGAACCATAGGTTCCTCAATTAATAAATCGTTCCTGGTAGTCTTAGACCCTTTCCGCTGTACCACGAATACGGGGTTCCTGGTAGTCTTAGACCCAATCCGTGAACGGATCGTCCCTTTTTTTTATATCCTTTCCCAGTTGCCTTCTTTAGTGCCATTCCTGCTGCAGTACCAACGGCTCCTAACGCTGCCGCTTTAGCCACCGCTGGGGCTGCTGCTGCAATCAATGCTGGAATCGCAGCTAACAACGGAAATATACCGCCTGTTTTAATCATATTTTTGATAGCAGCCGCAGAAAGAGTAATCTGAACACCTTTTTTGGCTGCAAGTGCATCATTGAAATGTTTCACCTGACGAGTTGTCAGCGATAATTTATTTGCACCACCAGTCATTTGATTAGGTTTCAACGTGATTGTGGTTCCACATTTTTTAGCTGATTCCGATTGCAATTTTTTTAATTGACCGGGAGTTAACGTAACACTAATAACACTATATGACATTATACATAATAGATTGATTCTAAATCGTTTACAATTTCAATTACATGTTTTCTACTGGGGCATCTACCACTCTCATTCTTCCACCAACACCTTCAAGTAGCATTGATTTATCACTGAGAATGACAGCAACCGCTCTATAATTAGCAATAGTACCACGAGTCACATTAGCTCTAAAGTGTATATCAACGACGGACTGTCTTGTTAAATCGAGATGTTCCAGTGAGAAGTAATAGATCGGATACAGATTTTTAAAATCATATTGTGATATTTGCAAACCAGTATCAACATTTTGATCACGTGCCATAAATGACAACAGACGATGATACACGCGTGCAATATGATTTTCTGTGTAATTAAGTTGTATATCCTCGGATGGTTCCTGTTGGCCGTTTATTCTCAGTGAGACGTCTTTCACACCTAACTGATCAAATATCATATGGCTGGAGAGTTGATTGCCAACTCGTGTGTTATCCTGTAACGCAATAAATATATGACGTGGCGCAGCAACACCTTGTTTTGATGCTAGATTCCACGTGAATAACCCGTTCAGATTTGATTGCTTCACATCTGTACTCACTGATAACCAGCTCAACAACGACTTTCCTCCTTGGTCCATAAATGATAGTAATCGTTCTTCTGCGGTAATTGCTGGAGTCAACACTGGCATCCACAATGATATTTTTGTTAAATTGACTTTACCAGCATCAGCATTTGGATTTGCATTGTCTGCTGGAATCCTCCAGATTGCGTCACTATCATCACTCTTTCGTACAAGCGATACTGTATGCTTCGCCCCATAAATAACTTTTCGGACGTTTCTACAGAATCCAAATATGTGATGCAGTGGAATCACGCATGAAAATGATTTACGCGCTCCTTGCAACATTGAGTTTCGTGTTGCAGCTCCTAGATTGAAATTAGGATCGTTGTTTATAATCATATCTTCGATACCAGCAGGAGCAGGGTTAGCAGCACGATCATTTGGTCGTCTTACAACGAATTGTTTTCCTCCAGCGGTATTCTTACCATCTTTTGCAAACATCATAGAGGGTCCTGCTGATCTTGTATAATCATCAGAATATCTCGCTAACCCGATTATTGTTGTAGCTACATCAACATCGCGATCTATCGACTCGATTTCTTTTCCATCAATGAGATATCTAGCACTCTCAAATAACGCCATAATACCATTATTGACAAAACCGACTTGAGTACCATCTGGATACGGTGCTGGTACAGCAGTAGTATCAGCAGCTGTTACAAGTTCTCCTTCTACTTCAATAAATGCTTCACAGGGCAAAAAGTATTTACTGGTATCATGGACTTGAAGTTCAATCCGCGATCGACTATTTGCGTCTATTGCATGATAAGCGTAATATTGATAATCGCGTACAGAATCATCCTTGCCAACTGGAGCGTCTATATCAAACGCCGGATCATGTGATTTTTTGAACATTTTATTCTATTTATCAGAGTCTAAATCGTAAAAATCCGTAGGATTTTCAACGCTAGCGTTTTCTACTTAGTTTTTTAAAGCCGCTTCCTGCTATCATATTTGCAATATTGCTTTGGTCCCCTTGATTTACCATTGACGCTAATTTTTCGTCTACTGCGTTATTTATAATTCTACTAACACTTGCAGGCATTTCCGCTGTAGACGGTAACGGTTTTGAAAATCCTTTGGATTTCATCCGTGATTTCACTAATGATGTTAATTTATTCCTCGCAGTTGAAAACGCTTTTCCAGCAAGATCTCCAACAGCACCAATACCCTTATCACGAATAACTTCAATTGCTTTCATTCCTAGTTGTTTAGCCAATGGCATCACTTTTGGAGCCATTCTCGCAAATAACCCTGCAATGGTATTGCCTAAACCATCTCCGTAGTATGCTCTATAAACTGGAAACCGTGAATTAACTACATAGACGGGGGTTGGTTTATCATGATTGTAGTGTATGATCATTATTTGAAATCAGAAACCATTTTTCAATTGTGAAATCCTTCGGATTTCCACGCTAGCGTTTTATTTAATCCCGGTGATTAATCACTGTGATAATCATGGACGGTTTCACCGTCTACTAACTCGTCAATGAAATCTCGATATGTTTTGATATCCATGATACCGCCGGCAAATAATCGTCTACAGATATCAGCTGCTTCATTAATTATTTCCGGTGAGTTATTTCCAGCTCGGAAACCTCCTACAAGAACTTCTAATCGTGATATATCATTGATAACACTACCAGGGCATGAAACGCTAGCGTTTTCACTCTTTGAGTTTCCACTGGAATCTTGCAATCCACTTCCGCTATAACCAGTTGCTTCATCCTGTTTTTCTAAATCGGCTTCTTGTAATAAATAATCAAGAAAATCATCACCATCATCACGTGGTATTTGTTTTTTTTTAGGTGAAAAAGATATTTTCTTTGCAGGTTGCTGTCGCCGCCTTTGCAATTTTGGCGGTTTTTGTTGTTGTTTAAACTCTTCGTATTGTTTATACACTATACCCACTGCATTGATATATTGAATATATGATGCACTATCCTTCTTAATTCTACCTGTTTTTTCAGTTTTGATTTTGTAGAATATATCAGCCCAGTGAGTTATATTTCTAACAAACTTATGATATTCTGGTTTCAACATATTTTTCCTGTTTTCATAATTCGTAACAACAAGCTCAGGAATTCCTGTTGGATCAGTCTTATTAATTTCTGCTAACCCCGCCTCGTTAAATATCACGCGTAAATCATCAACTGTTCTTTTTGATTCTATTTGTTCTATTTGTTCTGTTTGTTCAGTTTTCGCTGCTATTTTTTCGAGTTCACCAATAACAGATTTTCCCGTCTCGGGAACATCTCCCAGTATAGCACGCTCTATCCCCTTCGTTGCTGTGGTTACTGGTTTAAACAATTCTTCGGATCCCATAGCAAAATCAGTCTGAAGACTCTGTCGTTGTTGTAGTTTATTCCGTACAGAGTCACGAATTGGTACAAATCTCCTGATTGCATCCAGTCGTTCACGAGCCAATCGGGTTGTTAATGCTTCATTGACCATTATTTGAAATCAGAAACAATTTTTCAATTGCAAAACAATTTTTCAATCCAACCTAACACCATCGGATGGTCATGGAAGTGTTATTTCACTGTGAGACAGCTTCGTTCATCGATGTTGAAAGTAGCAAAATTGTATATAAAAATAATAATACTGCTAGTTTCAACATTCTATTTTTGATCAATGCGAACCAGCCATCAATTTTTTATTCACTGATTTCAACAGTTTTGATCAAAAAATGCTAAAAAAAAATTAAAATCTCTATGAGGGACGGTCACAATCAAATAATGATAAATGGTTGGTCAATCAAAATTTTTCATTTTCTTGAATTAACGCCCGTAGGTTTCTAACTTTAGAATTAACCTCCTTTTTCAATTCGTATTCGTACCCCAATTCTTTTCGTATTCGTTCTACGATGGTATACAACGGAGCGAACACACTTATGTCACTGGAAAATGCGAGAGAGTCCTTAATAGAATTCTGAATTCTTTTGATGAGCGCATACTTCTTTGGTAGCATATACTTGTTAGTGCTAACTCCGTATTCTATATCCTGAAAATCAGACATGATTTGATCAGGATTTAACCCATCTGATAGTTCAATATCCCAACCTTTCAATTTTGAAATCTCGGATAAAATGCTATTCATGTTTTCAGAATTCATTATTCTATAATAATGATATATTTCTAAATGAAAAATATGACGCATTAGACATAACTAAATTGAATTTTCTGTCCGCTCTTTTTTGAAATAGCCGATCGACAAACCCCTTCTGCAACATATCGTACTGAGGGTCTACAAATATTGAAATACTTGCCGGCTTCATATATTGATTTAAATACTTTTTCTTCGTTAGTTATTGTATTCAAAGATTTCACAGGTCTCGCTTTTTTCGAGTATTTCCCAGTCCTTCCTCGTTTGGTATTCTCACTATGTGTGATTGCTTGAAGATTTGATAAGGAATTGTTCTTCGGATTAGAATCAATATGATCAATAACAAAACCATCTTTGATCAATCCATGGAAACATTCATACACGAAACGATGATTGTAATATTTCTTCTTTCCAACAGTAAAGAACAAATACCCCATACCATTATCCCACCCAACTGGGTTCTTCAGTCTACGGTTTCTTACAACACCATCACTGGATGCTTCATAATTTGTACTCACTGGGTGTGGTCTGAATTCCTGGTTCATTCGTATACTATACTATTTGTCTAATTCATTGACTGATCCATTTGCAGTGATTCATTATATAAAAATCTTTCATTTAGACACTTGTTTTTAGTATAGCATGATGGAGTTCAAGAGATTGACTTCGAGAAATGCTAAATTTAATGCTGATAGAGAGTTTAAGAGATTATTGAAAATCAGTCCTAGATTTAATCTCGATAGACCCAAAAAACGTCCAAGAGACGGAAACATGAAAGAGTTTAAGAGATTATTGAAAATCAGTCCTAGATTTAATCTCGATAGACCAAAACAACGTAACAAACGTCCAAGAGACGGAAACATGAAAGAGTTTAAGAGATTATTGAAAATCAGTCCTAGATTTAATCTCGATAGACCCAAAAAACGTCCAAGAGACGGAAACAAACGTAACAAACGTCCAAGAGACGGAAACATGAAAGAGTTTAAGAGATTATTGAAAATCAATCCTAGATTTAATCTCGATAGACCCAAAAAACGTAACAAATTTAATCTCGATAAACCCAAAATCCTTCGGATTTCAAAAACGTCCAAGAGAGATTACCCCTGGAAAGATGCTCAATTCAATCTCGATATAGCTTCTAATACACCAAAGAATACAATTCTTGATAAAGCCATGATTAGTAAAATCAGAGATTGTTTTAATGAATTCAAACGTGATGGAGCATCCTATTGCTGGTCAACATTTCGAATTGATGGTGTTGTTGATGCTACCATGAATGATGAAAAAGCAGCAGTGATAATTTCACGTGTTGGGGAAAAAAGACATTTTTTCCGAATCAAATTCATTATCGAAGTCGATGGCAAATGGATTATTAAGGATAAATTTGAACCAATCCTCAAGAATAAAAAAGCTGTCATTGTGAGTAGAGATTCCAAACCAGGGATTCTAACCGGCATTGATAAACCATACTACGAAAGATCTTATCCCGTAACAGCAATGGTTTATGGGATATATCCGTTAAATGATAAACCCGATATCGCAAAACTAGCTCCTATGAAATATTCGTCAGGGCTTAATTGTGTAGCAGAACGAATACTAGAACACTTCACAAATGCATCCCGAGGAAATAAACTAACTGATCTGCGACGTAGGAAAATAACCGAGTGGGAACTGACAGTGAAACAGCATGGTGCAAAGATTTCTGATATAGCTAAATTAGAAGCATCATTAAAATTCCCAATATCAGTAACAACAATAACCGGAGAAGTATTATACGAACCGAAATATCAATCGCGAGGAGCCCCAATACAGATTATTGATCATAACAAACACGCGTGGACACCTGCGGTAACAATATTTCCACGAGAACGAACCGTGAAATATATTCCCCCGGAATTTTCCGGGGAGTTAGTCGGGGATGTTTTCTATGAAGAGAAATTATTTGATGCTATTCATGCGTTGTGTAAGGATGATCCTGTGTCAGTGTGGTTACTTAGAAGTGATGAAGAATTCGATCAATTTGTAAAACCAAATGGTGAATTATATCGCATTGAAGAATTAGATAACAGAATGAGAAAAATCGCTAGTGATTTTTCACCGGAGAATTCCCATGAAAAACTACTCACGGATAGTTTTACTATTCCATCAGTGGTAGCTCACTTCGCAAGAGAAAAAAACTCATGGCGTCCAACACGAAATGATTTTCTCGAGGATGTTAAATTGAGTTGCGTCGAATTTGGTCATGGAGGACTGTGGAATACGAAATACTCACGTGATGGTATGATTTCAATTGATATAGCCGCGTGTTATCCCGGAAGTTTTCTCGGGTATGGGGAATGCGCTGAGTACTTCAAACGATTTGGACACCCCACGCATGAAATGACTCGTGTTGCGATTAATGGACCATTGCCTGATTTTGATTTAACCGGATTCGCTCGTGTGATATCATTTGAATTAGCTACAGGGTTACATCCGTGTAGTTATGTTTGGCTCGGTAGACACCTATCTGAAAAACACTGGATGCCAATAGTGCTATTGAGATATATGATTGATTGTGGTATGCTAATATCGTTGATTGTTTCCGAGGCTATTATATGCTATCGAGCTCAGAAAGAAGTTTGGCTACCACAACCCAATCTAGATAGAATAATCAACGAACTACGAAAACAGTTTCCAGATTTCAGTGAAGAAGAAATCATAAATTGGTCTAAGAAGTTATTTGAAATTAAAAAAGAACAAACAAAAGATCTCGGAAGAAGAATAATCGGTAAATTTACCCAGGGTGGACGATACGATAACGCAAAATATTCTTCGCGGTTGATCATAGATGTCGCTGAATACGATTTTATTGTAGCGGATTTAATGAAACAGGGAAAACTTGTATCCCGTAAGGATGCTTTTCTATCCAATGGTGAGAAATTAGGTACGGTTGTTACCTACTGTGATGGATATAATTCCCAGTACACACACTTAAGAAGTTCGATGTTAGCCTATGCTTCTATTAATCTATTTTCGATGATAAATAGATTTCCTAATACCGCGGTTAGAGTGGCCACTGATTCGATGTATATACACAATAAGTTCAAATCAGCTGTAGCTAAATTCACAGATCCCGAAGAAAATTGGGGGCGTTGGCGATTTAAAAAGGAGATGCTACATGAGTATTGTGAATCCGCAGACGTTGCCATGGATGATAAATATCTTTGTTGTAACCGTATTGAAATTGGAAACACTAGTGTTTCTACAGAATTTTCTAATGCACCACCGGTATCTGATCCAGTATGTAGATACAAGACAGTTTATTTAAACGGTTGTGGTGGGTCAGGAAAGACAACGCGTGCAATTGAATTATATCGTGGTGGTGGAAATACTTGTATTTCTACTAACATGATTGTGCTAACACCGACTCATAGACTCGCCAGAGAGATGATACAACGAGGGGTAAATGCTTGCACTTATCACAGCTTCTTTCGATGGAAGGGTGACAAATGGACTCCTGATCGAATGGGTGATAAATTCATTCCTGAAATCATAATCTGGGATGAAATATGCACAGTGTCATTAGATGTATTAAAAACATTTCTTGAGTGGTTGTTAACCAAAAACACAAAAGTCGTCATGTGCGGGGATCAAGGCCAACCACCACCATTTGTCGGTGCATCTCCACATGAATGGCTAAAGGGTTTTGTAGACTACTATGAAGAAATCACCACTGATTATAGATCACTTGATGAACGATTACGCGAGTTCAAAGCGCTAATTAGATTACAACCGGATAGAATCCAATGCGAAATAGCGCGTGAAGTGATTTCAGAAACCCCAATGAATGATTTCTGGGAAACATGGAGACCAAACGATTTGATCATTGCAAGTAGAAAAATAGTCAGGGATACACTTCAGATGAAGTTATTTGAATTGCATAAAGAAAAATTTGCAACGCTTCCAGTACCCCTTTGTTATAGGCCATCGGATACACGAAAACAGAATATTGAAGTTGATATTCCAGGACAGAGTGAAAAACAAATTCTGGTATTAAATGATATTGTGCTGGTTGATATCAATGTCGTTGAAGATGCATTGCGTGCTAATAAATCCCCGTGGACGCTAGGATACGCAGCAACAATACACTCTTCACAGGGATTGACTATATCGGATACAATTGTTTGGATTGTAGATAATCGCATCGAATGGTCAAATTTAGTCTATCTCGCAGTATCCAGAGTACGAAACATAAATCAACTTCGAAGAATTGTCCTCGATGATGAAATCATTGGTGATGATAATGACACAACAATAAGTGATATTGATGTTAGCATCATTAATAAAAAACTCTCCGGTTACAAACAACAGGACAAAAAAAAACAACGAGAATTTGATATTGATGCTAAATTAATAATCACTTTGAAGAAACAACAGAATAATCACTGCGCGAGTTGCAATTGTATAATGCGTTGGCAGTATTCGGATAAGGATCCTCGCCAATTCACCGTAGACAGAAAAAATAACAATCTCGGTCATGTCAGAAATAATGTGATGTTGACTTGTCTTGAGTGCAATAGACGCAACGGCGCTAGTTAAGACCATGCGGTGGCAATTGAGTATCCTCGGGAATCACTTGTAGTTGTTGTCGAGTAAATCCTCGCTGAGGAGCAGTTGAATCCAGTTTATAGATTGCTGGTCTACCAGTTGATCGTGTTATACTAGATATCTTATGCGTAGTGACGCTCCAAATAGGATCAGTAGCCCTTTTTCTACCCCCTTCAAGCTCTCCTGGTTCGTATAAGTACCTCACAATGACACTACTACCAAGAATTGGTTGGGAAATGCTAGCGTTTCTAGGGAAATCTTTTTGTGGTTGTACGGGTATTGACTTCTTTTTAATCGCGTTGATAGGTTTCATGTTGATTGTTCTAGTAATCTCGTTATTCAGTGCAGTAATCACAGATGGTAATCTTTTAACCCATTCACTGGATCGCTTTTCTTGAATGAATTCTTTTGCGTATTGATATCCAAATAACCGCTCAGCAATCGTCCGATTAAATCGTTCTACAATGGCCTGATCGCGATGTAGCGCAGTATGCCCTCGTCGTATGGTGACATTATGATGTTTCATTGTAGATAACACTGCACCCTGAAATTCCTTGCCAGGATCAACTTGTAACAGATTTGGCCAGTGCAGAGGACCTCGTCGATAAATCCTTTCAAATGCAGAAGCGACTTCAGTGGCCGATTTTGTTTTCAGCGGTTCTGCTTCTTTGTATCGACTCGCAACATCAACTACGGTTAACGCATATTTGTAACCACGATCATGTGGCAGAAATAATATATCAGCCTGATGAACTTCATTAGGAGCGGTCACATCAAAATGCGAGAATTGAATTTGTTTAGGCGGTGGTAGATAAATTTGCCATAGTGCCTGTTTGGATAACCAATTAGCCGCAGTGGTTTTTTTCACTTTTGCAGCACTAGCGAGTTTATTGATTGCAGCGTTACCCCTCCAGTATCCCCTCGGAGAATAATAAATTGATTCCATATTATTAATTACCGGCACCTAACATCAATTTACTTTTCATAGCCGATTTTATCAAAAATGAAGACAATTTTTCTTTGAAGGATTTATCAGGAATAGCATTTAACGCATGAATTAATTTCACATCTGCTAGATGCCTGTGTTGCAGATTGCTGCTTTTATAAGCAACATCATGAAGGTGACAGGCCTTATCAATGGCGTTTATTGGTTCTTCACCGGGGTTGGGCTGATTTTGATCATTGAGTCTGATATCAAGTCTTGTTCCCGGTCCACAATAACTATACCCTGGAAGGTGTTTTTCTCCGGGGTATTTTGCCCATGGGGTTCCAGGGAGTTTTGCTAATTTGGCTGCGATATCACCTCCTCGTTTTTTTTTAAATCAGATTTCATAGACACAAATCTAAATTTCTTTGTACCACATTGCACGCATTTACCAGAAAGCGCTGATCGGTTATTTTTAGTTGTAATCGTCGTCACATCATCTGTGCCAGTACGCGTTCTACACTTCACACAATATAGATCCATAATTTATGTATAGAGATATGGATATAATTGATTTTTCAGCGACTAAAACAAGAGAACCAATTAAGCATCATGCAGCGCTACCAAACTCTATCCGGATGATTATAATCGGGCCATCTGGATCCGGTAAAACGCAATTGTTGCTAAATTTAATAATGAGATGGATGAAGTGGGATAAGTTGTATTTAATTGCCCCTAGCGTAGATGATCAACGATGTTATGAAGTGCTAAAAGATTTTAACGAGAATGCATCAGAAATTAAGGGTGAGAACGCCATTGATTTTATAACCGATATCGATGAAGCACCGAGCATTGATGATATTGATGGAGATATTAACAATTTAGTCGTATACGACGATATAATGTTGGATAAACAAAAGAATCCTGCTAGAATATTTTCCCGTGGGCGTCACAAAAACACTGACGTGATATATGTCACTCAACGCTACACTCAGGTTCCAAAAGTCATCAGAGATAACTGCAATATTCTTTCTGTATTCAACGGAGTTGATACTCATACTCTTAGAAATATTTGGCAGACATGGTGTTCTGATATGGACTTCAATCAATTTCGAGATTTCTTTAGTTATGCTCAGTCGACTCCGCACGGATTCGCAACAATAAATTTACATGATCCTCGGACACGATATCGTATCGGACTGGATCAAATATTCGGTTAAAATCATTTTATTATTTTTATTAACCCAGAACTGAAATCACTAGTGATGAAATCACTAGCAGCAGAGAGGGTGGATGACCACATCGTTGCGAGCAAAA
The DNA here is from genome assembly GCA_029339505.1 of Unio delphinus. Classification (NCBI taxonomy): domain Eukaryota; kingdom Metazoa; phylum Mollusca; class Bivalvia; order Unionida; family Unionidae; genus Unio; species Unio delphinus. The sequence continues at coordinate 3,494,166 of JAQISU010000016.1, read as the reverse complement.
TCGTAAAATATCCGTTTTTGCAAAAATGGAGACTTTTTTTTTGGTTAAATGAGTCTTATTTTTTGTCTGAAAACGTAGTGTGTAGGCCATTTTTTGTTCGGAAACGTTATCTGGAAGCCTTATTTTTGCTTGAAATCGTGGTCTGTTCACCCTCTCTGCTGCTCAATACAATACAAATGATTATATAGGACAATACAATACAATACAACACATACACAGGGACCCTCTTCTACATTCAACTGAAACAACTAAATCATAAAATCACCCAAAGAGAATGCAAAAACACATTCACACCACGTGACAGTGTGACGTAGAGTGGTTTTCAGTTGAACTTCGGTTATGGCTTGGAGCCCCAAAAATAAAACCGTTTACGTGTTATATAAGCTGACTAATACACGAAAATCAATAAACAAGGGTGTGTGCTTTTTACTCTCGTGTACCTTAATTGTGATTATTGACAACATCCAAAGAAATCAAGATACCATTACAATGGTATAAAAAATGCCATAGTTGTAAATTTTTATTTGTTTGATTCGTTTTTTTAGCAAAATAGATCAGAGAACGAATACGTGATTATTCCTACGAGATCATAGAGAGTATTTCCGTAACAACAACAAAAGAGTTACTTCACTTTGGTGTTATACACACATTACTACACGAGTTATTTCCCTTCATTCTATATAAATTTCAAACATAATTATGTTTCCTTTTCGCTTGGAAAGAGCTGAGTTTTGTATTCCCTGCAACACGTCGAAGTAATGGCATAGAAATATCAAAATAATCACCAGCTTTCTTCATATATTGAAATGTTTTTTCTTCACCCGTATGAACACTTATAGATGTGACAGTTTTTTTTTTTTTTGGTAATTTCCAGTACAACCTCATTTGGTATTTTCACGCTTTTTTAAAGATTGAATATTTTGTAGTTTTATTTTACATCCATCAATATGATCAATTACAAAACCATCTTTGGTCAGTCCATTTTAACACTCATATCTGAATCTGTGATAAAGATGGGTTTGCTCCCCAGCAGTAAATCTAAGAAATCCATGATTATCAACAATACTTGTTTTTTCAATCTGCGGTGTCTGACTACACCATCACGAGACGCTTCATAATTGCTGATCACGGGATGTGGTTGAAATTCTTGGTTCAATTATATACATATATATTATTTGTCTAATAATTTATTTGGTTTAATTATTACTTATTTAGAAACTATCAATGTAGTCTTGAGGGGTTCTTATGATTTTGTCCCTGATGGAGTCAAGGACGGGGTTAGAGTCTTTGATTCATTTATCATAATAGCGCTTAAGCTCACTGTATCGCTTACCACCACAAGATAAAAAAATTGAGACACAGCTGCGTCTTTCCTCGCACCTAATCCCACATCATATGCATGGTAACGGACCTAAGCTTACTCGTCGCACACTCTGTGAATGATATCTACAGAATTCATTTCTGCATGACGTTACAAACGGTTACTGATCCTATTATAAGCCATTTACAGTGATTCATTATATATAAATTATTTATTTAAATACTTGTTTTAATTATAATATAGAGGAGTCCGAGATATTATCCAAAATCAAACCTAGAAATAGTGTTAAATTCAATCTCAACAGAGTATCCGTAGATGAACCAAATAAGGGTCTAATAAGTGATAGAAGCATGATAGGTAAAATCCATGTGGGATTTAACGAATTTAAGGGCGATGGTGCATCTCATTGTTGGTAAAATTTTCGAATCGCTGGTAGTGTTGATGCTACCATGAAGGACAAAAAAGCAGTAGCAATAATATCACATCTTGACCATAAATAGTATTTTTTTTAGAGTGAAATTCATTATCCGTTCAGAAATAGAAATTTGGATTATACGAGACAAATTTGAACCTGTTATGAAAAATAAAAGAACTGTCATTGTGTGTCAGGATTCCAAACGAGTAACGCTGATTGGAATTGACAAACCGTATTACGAGAGAGCTTATCCTGTGACAGAGGTTGTTTATGGGATCTATCTGATAAATGACAAACCGATTATTGAGAAATTAAAACCCATAAAACAGTCATCGCTGAATTGTGTAGCCGAACGAATAATTGAGCATTTTACAAATCGTTGCGTGGAAACAAGTTGACAGATCTAAGACGCAAAAAATAAATGAATGGGCGTTAGCAGTCAGGGATAATTGGGCAACAATTCTAAATGTAGTTGAGCTAGAAAAAATATTAAAATTTCCAATAACCGTAGCGACGATAACAGGAGAAGTATTCTACAAATCGAAATATAAATCAAGGGGATCTCCAATCAAAACTTATTGACCATAATGCACACGCGTGGACCTCCGCAGTAACAATATTTAGACGGAAGGAGAATTTGTTTGATTTTATCCACACGGAAAGTAAAAACGATCCTGTGTCAGTGTGGTTATTTCAGAGTTTTGAAGGTGAAGAGTGTAGATTCGATGAATTTTTAAGACATAACGGCGAAATATACCGTACTGAATCTTTTCACGACAAGATAAGAAAACTAGCTCGTGGTTTTTCAACGGATAACGACGAATAATTACAAAAAACTGCTTTACAATCCCGTCAGTTGCAGTTCATTTCGCGAGAAAGAAAAGTCTGTGGAAACCAACAAGAGCTGAGTTTTTCTCAGATGTCCAAGCAAGTTGTGTGTGTGGTATACGGCCATGGTGGATATGGAATACCAAATATGATGCTAAAAGTGTTTTTTCGGTTGATATGGCTTCTTGTTATTATGGGTGTTTTCTGGGGCATGGAGAGTGCTCTGAGTATTTTAAAAGATTTGGACATCCTACACACGAGATGACCCGTGTTGCGATAAATGGGCCGCTACCTGATTTGATCTAACCGGATTCGCTCGTGTGGTATCATTCGAGATCGCTAAAGGACTTCATCCGTGTTTTTATGTTTGGTTTGGTAGACACAAATCTGAAAAACACTGGGTGCCAATAGTGCTATTACGGTATATGATCTTTTCTAAAATACTGATATCGGTGACTGTCAGTGAAGCAGTTATATCATATCGGAAACGAACTGAGGTTTGGTTACCACAACCCGATTGTCTAGATAGTATAATTAGCGATAACAAGAAAACATTTCCTTCCCTCAACGAAGAATATATCGTTAAATAGTCCAGGGAGATCTTTGAAGTCAGAAATAAACACGCAAAAGATCTCGGTAGAAGAATAATTAGTAAATTCACCAAAGTGGATCATATCATCGCAAGCGACATTATTCACGATTAATTCTAGATAATGCTTAATACGATTTTATAATCGCGGATGCAACATCTAGATGTATATATGTCAATCGTAAAGACGCTTTCTTGTCCGATGGAACAAAATTCGATACAATTGTTACTTAGGTAGATGGATATTGTCCCCAGTATGTTCATTTACGGGCTTCTATTCTGGCTTATGCTTCTATCAGTTTACTTTCGATGATAAAAGACTTCATGAATCCGCCGTTAGAGACGCCACTGAAACATTTTATATAGATGTAAAACATAGAGAAGCAGTGGCTGAATTTACTAATTCCGACGAATGTTGGGGATCATGGAAAATAAAATAAAAAATGTTACACGATTATTCTAAATGAGCAGATGTTACGATTGAAAACAAATACATAACAAATAATCAGATATCAGAACAATCGAAAGCCCCTTCGTTATCCGATCCAATATGTAGATATAAAACCAGTTACTTAAACGGTTGTGCTGGGTAAGGGAAGAAAACTCGTGTGATTGAATTATTTCGAGGAAAATCAAACATTATTGTGCTAACACCACCACACAGACTTGCAAGAGGGATGAAATAGCGAGGAGTTAATGCTTGCACTTATCACAGGTTCTGTCGATGGAAAGATGACGCATGGGCTTCTGATCGAATGGGCAAGAAATATATTCCTGAAAATATTATTTCGGATGAGATATGCACAGTATCGTTAGAGATATTGCAATGTTTCTCGGGTGGTTGTTACCGAAAAATGTAACTGTGATAATGTATGGTGATCATGGTCAACTACCACCATTTGTCGGCTTATCTCCGCATGATTTGTTGAAGAATTTTGAAGATTATTATAAATAAATTAATACTAATCATAGATCACTTGATCCAGAATTAAGTGAATTTAAGAGATTAATCAGATTACAACCGGATGAAATCCAATGTGAAATAGCGCGTGAAATAATTTTAAAAACCCCATTAAATGATTTTTGGGAAGTGTGGACACCAAACGATGGGATAGTGGTAAGTAGAAAGAGACACACTTTAGATGAAGTTATTTGAAACGCATAAAGAAAAATTCTCAACACTTTCAGTTCCATTGTGTTATAGGCCTACTTATACACGAAGAAGTTCATATTCCAGGACAAACTGATAAGCAGATTCTCGTGTTAAATGAAACTGTGTCGGTTGATATCAGTATTGTCGAAGATGCATTGCGCGCTGATAAATCTTCATGGAGGCTAGGAAACGCAATGGCGATACAGTCTTCGCAGGGATTGACTATATCCGATACAGTTGTTTGGATGGTAGATGATCGCATCGAGCGGTCAAATTTAGTTTATCTCGCATTATCCAGAGTATAAAGAATAAATCAAGTTCGAAGAGTTGTTTTAGATACTAATGGCACCAGCAACAATGAAATTGTCGATGATATAATCAGAAAAAACTCACTGGTTCTAAACAACAGGATAAAAAAAATAAACAAAAATTTGATATTGATGCTGAATTTATAATTATGCTGACACAACAACAGAGCTGTAATTGAATAATGTGTTGGTCGTGGTCTGATAAAGATCCTCGCCAATTTACCGCAGGCAGAAAGGATAATAGTCGTGGTCATATCAGAGATAATGTGATGTTGACCTGTCTTGAGCAGTTGCTCTTCTTTTACCGCCTACAAGTTAATCCGGATAGTACAAATATCTCACAGTGACATTGCCGAGTATTCGTTGTTTTGAAAAATCATTTTGTGGTTTTTGTACACGTATATACCTTTTTTTAGATAGCGTTATTAGGTTTCATATTAATTGTTCGAGTACTTTCATTATTTAATGCAGCTATCACACCTGGTAGTCTCTTGACCCATTCACGAGATCGTTTATCCTGAATAAATTCCTTTGCGTATTGGTATCCAAATAACCGCTCAGCAAGTGTACGATTAAATCGTTCAACAATTGCCTGATCGCGATGTAGTGCAGTATGTCCTCGTCGTATCGTGGTATTATGATGCTTCATTGTTGATAACACTACACCCTGAAATTCCTTGCCAGGATCAACCTGCAACAGATTTGTCAACTGCAGAGGACCTCGTCGATAAATCCTTTTAAACGCAGAGGCTACTTCAGTTGATGATTCTGTCTTTAATGGTTCAGCTTGTTTGTATCTACTCGCAACATCAACTACGGTTTATTAACAGTATCATGCGGCAGAAATAATATGTCAGCCTGATGAACTTCATTAGGGACGCTGATACCAAAATGTGCGAAGTTAATTTGTTTAGGCAGTGGTGGATAAATCTGCCATATCGCCTGTTTGGATAACCAATTTGCCGCGGTGGTATTTTTCACTTTTGCGGCGTTAGCGAGTTTATCGATTGCTGATGTACCTCGCCAGTATCGTCTTGGGGAATAATAACTAGATGCAATGCTGTTATTAATTACCAGCACCCAGCATTAATTTACTTTTCATCGCCGTATTTATCAACCATGAAGCTAACTTTTCTTTGAAGGATTGATCAGTGATAGAATTTAACGCATGAATCAATTTCACATCTGCGATATGTCTGTGTTGCAGATTGCTGCTTTTATAAGCAACATCATGAGCATGACACTCCTTATCAATATCAGTTTATGGATATTCGCCGGGTCGAGGTTGGTCGGATATCGAGTCTGGTTCCAGGGCCACAAAAACTATAACCTGGAAGGTGTTTTTCTCCAGGATATTTTACCCATGGTGTCCCAGGAAATTTTGTCAATTTTGCTGCAATATTACCTCCTTGTTTTTTTTTTAAAAATCCATAGAAACAAATCTAAACATTCTTGTATCACATTGTACACACTTATCAGCAAGTGCTGATCTGTTATTGCTTGTTGTAATTGTTGTCAAATCATTTGTGCTGGTACACGTCTTACATTTCACAAAATATAGATCCATAATTTTTTTTATAATAACATGAATGTAATTGACTATTCGGCGACAAAAACACGAGAACCCCTTAAGCATCATGCAGCGCTACCACATTATATTCGCATGATTATAATTTGACCATCTGGAAGTGGCAAGACGCAGTTGTTACTTAATTTGAAAACGAGATCAATGAAATGGGATAAACTATATTTGATATCCCCGAGTGTAGACAATCAGCGATGTTACGAGGTGTTAAAGGAATTTAACGAACAAGCAAAATCAGAAATCGATGAGGATATTATTGAATTTATAACCGATATCGAAGAAGCACCGAGTATTGATTCTCTGGATGGAAGTATTAATAATTTAGTCATATATGATGATGTGATGTTGGATAAATAACAAACCCTGCCAGGATATTTTCCAGAGGTAGACATAAAAATACTGATGTGATATATGTTACTCAGAGATATACACAAATACCAAAAGTGATCAGGGATAACTGTAATATTCTTGCTGTATTTAATGGAGTTGACACCCATACGCTACAAAATATTCAACGGACCTGACGCAGTGGAGATATGGATTATATATAATCTCTTTAGAAATTTGTTTAGTCACTCTAAGTCGGTCCCACAAGGATTTCTAACGATAAATTTGCATGACCTTAGATCAAGATATCGTATCGGACTTGATAAAATATTCGATTAAAACCATAACAGTTTAGGTTTGTCTGAATAGTTTCGGTCTCCGTAGAGGCCTTTTTTGTTTGACAACTTGGTCTGCTCACCCTTCTTGCTGCTCATGTTCAATTTCCAAAGGACCCCACAATTGTCTCTTAATGTTAAATTCTTCTCCAGATTCTGGAGTGACATCATTCCGCTAACGTTCTATTTATCATAACAGTAAAATCCTAAAGTCATATTTTACTAAATTAAACTAAGAATATAATTTGAATCATAAGCTTTTAAGAATATATTTATCGACACTTATTAGAATGCAAGTATACCTAAGGTCCAGATTTCCTTCCTTTTCATCATGTTTTTCTTCATCTATTTCGCACTCATATGAAACTCGAGAATATACAACGGCTACCATATAAACAAGCAGGAGCGTGGTGAAGATGAAACCTTGTAAAGAAGACAATATAATTTAATGTTCGTGATTTAAGTTAACGCACATATTTTTGGTTAAGATAATGTTCTGTCAGTAATCAAACGTAAAGAGAGAGAGAGAGAGAGAGAGAGAGAGAGAGAGAGAGAGAGAGAGAGAGAGAGAGAGAGAGAGAGAGAGAGAGAGAGAGAGAGAGAGAGAGAGAGAGAGAGAGAGAGAGAGAGAGAAGAAGAAGAAGAAGAAAACTATAATAGTACGAATTATATTCAAAAACACTTCACCAAAGCGTAAACAAATCAATGTATCCAGACATTTGAGAAATTCAAATTGCAATACCCTTTCTGTTTATTCACTATGGAAATCTATCGGTAAGCTTCCCGTCACAATAAATACAGATTATAGGAAATTGTCTGCTACGCTTTTACATTTAAATATGTCCTTTAGATGTCTGAGTCTAAAGCGTAGCACAGTGAATCGAAAATGCATTAATTGACTCTAAATGCTCAATCAACGAGTTGCTTAAATTGCTATTGTCCATATCTTTGTCCGAATTCAACATGAATTGTTTCTTAGGTTAACTACATATAACGTGGCTTTCTATAATTTCACGTTTAGGTTCTTAAAGCAAATTCACATAAAATGCAACATGTTGTGTCTCGCAGGTAGTCTGTAATGATCTGTATCTGTTATTGCAATCTACATTATTAAGAATAATTGAGTGCAGCTTTATTTGTATTGAATAATTATATAAGGCAGTTGCAGTTTAGTATAAATTTACAAAAGGCATAATCAGACAATGTTCTTTCTATGGTTACAATTGACAGTGTCAATGGAGTGGTTCAAATTTAAATTTATTTCGTTCCCTCTTTGTCTCTCTCTCTCTCTCTCTCTCTCTCACACACACACACACACACACACCACACACACCATCGATCATAAATCAGAAACATGTACCAACGGTTCAATGGATCCGGAAATTGTCCTCGATAATTGGTGCATATCTGGAATCACACCACAATTAATACTTCCAGTTCAGTACCCACGAATGTAGTTCCAGTCTATTTTTAGAACATTTTTTCCTCTCTCATTTTGGTGGTGATAGAAGGGTTATATTGATGCATATTTGGTAGGGATTTAAAGGTAATTGTTTATTCTTGAGAATATGAGCAGAGAGAGTGGTTGTCAGTGTGTAATTTGGCGACAGTGCACATGGAGTAATAAGGCGTTGGTGATGATCCGGAAGTGAAATATGTGTTCTGTTTGCATGCTGCTCTGTTTACAGTGCAGCAGCTCAAAAAAATGCCGATCAACCCTTGACAAGAATTTCACCGTGAAGTCATCTTTGGAGGTATTTTAGATTAACATATGATTTGTATTGATTGTCACACTGTGGAAAGGTCAGTACTGAGAAATATATGTAGAGAACATATAGTAAAATTAATTGTGGTCTATGTCCATATGTCCTCATTTTATGATACGGTTTACGAACATGTGTGAACGGTTTACTGGGTTCTGCAACGTATCATTGTCGAGCTCTTTTATCTTCAATAAAGTTTCTAAACCTCCACCGAGTTTTGAACCACATACATTTATATTTTAATTCCTATGTTTTACGTCCATTACACGCAGCCTTGCTTACTAAAAGATGAAAACTAACCAATATTGATTTGCCTGTAAATTACTAGCTGATGACATTGCATCATTTCCACTGCCAAAGTTAGATTTCAAAAACATGTTAGGCCATAACTGGAAAAATAGAGAGAGCGCGAGAGCATTGGAATAAATATGTATAGTAAGTTTTGGATGTTCTTATCCACCCAAGAAGGGACTATTCGAAATCTCCCCGGGCTCTGTTGCTATTAACAGTTACCAATTTTAAAATGCCTGACATCATATTAATTGAGGATAGAAATAAAAGGAAAACAAATGTAAAAAATCATTGACCCCTGCCCAAAATACAATTAATCTTATGCTGTTTCTACAGTGTTAATAAAACTTGTATATTTTGTAGGGAACCTGATGCAATAACAAACTCAGAGGCTGGCAGGGCGCAAAAATCAAGGTTGTCATTTTATTGTTCATGTTCAATCTGCTTTACTAAACATGACTTTTGAAGTTTTGTGACAAAAATATGCGAACGTAGTAGAACAATCAAATGAGCATTTTTTCATACAACTGGATGTGTCATATAAATGACTCTAAAGACACTGAAAAATAACTGTACGATTTCTAGATAATATGCACATATTTCCGGACATTTCCTTAAGGTATTTTAGCAATTTGTTCCTATTAAATACATCATGCCTAGGAGACTAAAGCTACGGGCCTTTTAGAAGATTACGACGAGGCTTGCTTGGACCGGCTTCCAACCCACTACCCATGAATTACGAATCCGACGGTCTATATTCGGGCTTCCGATGCTACTGTGGTGGGTACCAGAGCTTAAATTCTAATGTTATCGTAAAAAATAATAATACGAATGAAGACTTTGTATAGCGTCTAATCCTTAGAAGCTCTATGCGCATTATCCATGTATGACTACCAAAAGAACCACTATGAAATTAGAAAACATAAAAAACATGTTGACAATATTTAATGTAGGATACATTTATAGGTCTTTATGTTTGTTCTTGCAGTCCATAAAGATGCGTTTTAAGAGCTCACTTGACAATGATCACTGTCTCTTTGTGTCTAATTTCAATAGACAATGCGTTTCATGATGGTGAGCTCTGTGTTGCAAAAGAACGTTGTCCATATTACTACGTTTTTATGGTGGGAATAATGAGTATACGATTGTCAGAAGTGGAGCGTAATTGTCCTACTGGTGTGCACACATGGGTGGTGCAAGATAGGTATGTTCGACTGAAGTCTGTCAGTGAAACGTAGCAGAGAGAACACATTTTCTGTTTGATTCTTAATTGAATGGATATCCAGTATAGTGTAAAGATCAGCGTGGATATCTGTTTTGAACATGGTACTCTAAGGATGATCCGAACAGCTGTCTTTTTAAACTATTGCAATTTCAGGAGTAGATATTGAAACGAACCAGACAGAATTGAGTTACAATAGCTCAGTCTTGAAAGTACTAATGAAGACACAAACGTTTTAGTGGCATCAACTGAAAGATAGTTGCGAAATGGAGCTGATGCGTCTCAGCTCAAGATATGCAGCTTTGCATACGTTTATGACGTTTTGGTGCAATGTGAAAGTATCGTCCAGACTAACACCCAGGTTTCGTACTGATTGTGTGCATTTAATGTGGGTGTTGCTGATACCTATTGTTTGATGTAAAGGATGTGAATGAAAAAGTCTTTATGTTGATATCGGATTGATCTTAGTTTTATCTGCAGCTTGTTATATGCAATCCATGATTTCACATCAGAAATGTACTTCTCTACTCCTTGGACGGTAGCATCAACATCATTTCGATGGCTAGATATGTATATTTGGGTATTACCAGCGTACTATTGGTGAGAGACTGGATTTTGATATATGACACTTGAGAACAGCTGAGCGTATATAATAAGAACAGGTCAAAGAACAGGCATATATAAATATCCGATGAAGTCATTACATTTCTTTGGGTTGCTAAGGTGGAATTATGATGAAAGTGCTTATTAAATTCATACTTACATTTGTCCATGGTTGTTACTATACACCTGTAATAAATAACAATGAAGATGAAGAAAAATGTTCATATCCAGCAAAGGACAAGGCCTATTTAGTATGGGCTTTGTCTTTAATGAGTTCGAAACCCAAAAGTAAGCTATTCAAGAAAGCCTAATATTTTCATCTGCCTTGCACAAAATTAATTCCAGACCTCTAAAGAAAACCGTTCTCTACAAGTGAAATTACATATTTATTTTAAGCTTATATATTTTGTTTTTTTTAAAAGACAGCTGTATAATCATGTAATGTTTAGGGGGGAAAGGGTACTCGATTGCGCGCAAAATAAAATTAGATTATCATGCTTACGGTACATTGTTCATTTAAAGTCGTAAACAATTGGAAAATGTATAACTGTAATATTTCAGAATTTGTATGTTTGTTTATTAATACTGTTTATGTAGCTTTATCGTAGGGTCACATACCTTCTGTATTCTAATATAAAAGCTACCAACAGATTACTTCAGCTATTGAGGAAAATGGTTGATCAAGGACGTACTTTACAACAAAATAGCCTTTATTTTTGTTTTTGTTCATTTAGAACATCTTTACCTGCGGAAATTTACCTCTTCCCGCCAACGTAGCCTGCTTAAAATTATACAATGAAATCTATTCTTTGAAATTCAGGATCTTAACCTCACGTGTTTTTTTGTGAATGTTAAAGCTGGAATGATTTGGTTGTCGTTGAAAGTACGTTTTAGAAAGACGGAAGTATTTTGAAACAAGGATAAATTCAGTACGTGTTGATCACGCAGTCCTCACACACGCATAAACACACACACACACGAACACAAGCACACACACACACACTTATCAGCTGACAATTTTATGCCGAAGTAGAACAAATATTATTACAGCTGGAACCCTGATACCAATATTATTTTACTTGATATTGTCTCATTTATTGTATCATTCTTTTAATGTTGATTTTAACAAAATTTTATTTTTTCTATTCGCATTTATAGAAGCATTTATTTCAGCCTTTGCAACGACAGCGTCGGCCCTTTCAAGAGGAACAATATTAACAACAACTCGCTTTACATCAATTTACAGGAAACTCTCATGATGTATCCGTTTTAGAACAAAATGATGTGAAGATTACACACGTTAATGAAGTTTATAAATGATAAAAATACTTACATTTGATACTGATGCTTACAGATTATAATGAAGATTACAGATGACAATATAGATTACCGATTATGATAATGTTTACAAATGGTAATGATGCTTAGAAATGATAAAGATGCTTACAGATGATAATGATGCTTGCAGATGATAATTATGGTTGCAGATGATAACGATGCTTACAGATGATAATGAAGATTACAGATGTTAATGATGCTAAGAGATTATAATAAAGATTACAAATAATGACGAAGATTACAGATGATAATAATGTTTACAGATGGTAATGATGCTGACATTTGATAATGATGCTTACAGATGATAATGAAGAGTACAGATGATAATGAAGATAACAGATGATAATGATGATTACGGATAATAATAAAGATTACAGTTGAAAATCATGCTTGCATATGATAATAATGTTTTTATATGATAATAATGTTTACATATGATAATGAAGATTACAGATGATTATGATGCTTAGAGTTGATAATAATGTTTACAGATCGTAATGAAGATTTCAGATAATAATGAAGATTACAGATGATTATCAGTCAACTAACTTTATCTATTTTATATATGGTCAATGAGAAAGTTGTCAGCTGAGATCAGGTGTGGATAATTACATTGTGTTACAAAATATTGGACAACATGTTGGCATTATTGTAAAGAAACTGAACTAGAATATTTGAAATACGTAATAACATTTAGCTCGATTTTGATTTTGCTTTTAAATTTTTTTAACTTTTAATTACAGTGACAAGTATTTTTAAATTACATAGTTTTTTTTAATACATGGCATAGTTATTTATACATTGCAAAGCATTTTCTAATTTCAATTAGTGTGGACACGTCTTAGCGTCAATTTCTGAAAGTCTTCTCTCACATACCATTTTTCACTTTAAGAAACCCTTTTTGATACAGTTAAAACGTTCATGTAGAGTAGATATGACAATGTTTTTAATAGGACTACCACGTCATGCATGCTGGTGGTATAATGGGGTAGGGATGAATTCCATGCATCAATGTTGCTCTTAGTTGATACCATTAATATCTCAATTCAACCAAACATTCAAGTAAAGAGATAATAATCATTTCATGGCTGGTTTGTACAAAGATTTTTAATTGTTTTCACTTCCTTAATTGTTATCATCATGTTCTTCTTTTGCAGTCTCACTGTATCTGTTTTACTAATCTCGTCGTTGTATATGTTTGTACGAGTATATATTTTTATATATTGTATATGTTGTATATGTTTGCACCAGCATGCATGACGTGGTAAATGACATATGTTGCCATTCGCTTAGAGCTTCTATATATTAGTGACTGTTCTAGGTCCACATTATTATTATTATTATTATTATTATTATTATTATTAATTGTAAAAATAGTATTATTATACTTTACGCTTAATATTATTGGTACAATATTTGTTAATAACCAGTATCAATTTGCATGGCGTGTTTTGTGAAAGATATATGCCAGAAAAAGACAGCGTTCTCAGGCTAAACTGAAAACACAAATTGCAAAATAGCTGTTGTATTGATCACATATCAATTCAAATGAGTACCAATTTCATACAAAATGAACAAGACAAATAAATAGACGACATCTACTTCATGCGAAGTCTCATTTCATTCATGTGTAAGAGAACTTGCAACGTAATGGAAATATTTTCAAGATGGCGACCATATTTAAATGGGGTGGGGGCGGAGGAGCCACGTTTGTTTAGGACTAATACGATCTAATGATGAATAAGGGAATCAAGTTTCTGGACATCAGAGTAGGGCAACCGTAAGGAACAATTGATGCCACACGTACCTTTGACGTGGTGGATGACAGACGTACGGACGATATGGACTAGATGACGGATGATATTAACAGCTATCCTGCCTGTGTACTATAAGTGGAGCTACGACGAAGATTACCACATAATACATGAATAGAATGCTCTTGTTGTATTTATGCCTCGACATGTATACAGTCTCTAATTTATCCACCTTATAATTTACAGATCAACATATAGGGCTAAAGTAAACTCTTTCAACAATAACCATGAGTATGTATTTATATACATTTGAAATAATATACATTTAACACAAGTATATGAATGCACGTGTGTGTGTGTGTGTGTGTGTGTGTGTGTGTGTGTGTGTGTGTGTGTTGAGAGAGAGATCGAGATCACAATTACAATAGTACGAATTATATTCACAAACACTGAACCAGTGAGAAAACATTTGTCCATATTTGTTATTGTACACCTGTTATAAGAAACAAATCAGAAGATGAAGAAAATAGCCCTCATAGAGCAAAGGACAAGGATCATTTATATTTGGCTTTGTCGTTAATGAGTCCGGTTTGAAAACACCAAAAGGAAACTGTTCAAAAAGACTTAATATTTTCATCTCCTTTGCACAAATTAAGTCCAAAACTAGATATAAAAAACATTTCCTACAAGTGAAATTACATATTTATATTAAGCTTATAAATTTTGTTTTTTAAAAAAACAGCCGTAAAATCGTGTATTGTTATGGAGGCAAGGGTACTCGATAACACTCAAAGCAAAATTAGATTATCATGCAAATACTGGAAACAGTATAACTGCAATATTGCAGAATTTGTATGGTTGTTTGTTAATACAGTATATGTACTTTTATCTTGTAGTAACATGCATCCCGTATTCTGATATAAAATCTACCAACAGCAGATATATGTGTCAGATTGCGTCAGCTATTGTGGAAAATGCTTGATTAAGGATGTTCTGTGCAACAAAATGGCCTCTGTTCTGGTTTGGTTCATTTAAAATCAGTTTACCTACTAAAAACTACTTCTTCCCATCAACGTAGCCTGCTTAATATTATACAATAAAATGTATTATTTGAAATTCTGGATCTTAACCTCACGTGTTTGCTGTGAATGTTAAAGCTGGAATGATTTGGTTGTCGTTGAAATTACGTTTTAGAAGGAGGGAAGTATTTTAAAAGAAGGGTAAATTGAATACGTGTTGATCACGCAGTCCTCACACACACATAAACACACACACACACACACACACACACACAAACACACACACACAAGCACACACACACACACACACACACACACACACACACACACACACTTATCAGCTGAATTTAAATCTGCAGAACAAGAATAAACTTTATTACAGTTTTAACGCAGGTACCAGTATTATTTTACTTGATATTATGCCATTTATTGTATCATTTCTTTAAATTTTATTTTTTACAAAATTTATTGTTATATTCGCATTTATTCAAGCGTTTTTTGTTAACCTTTACAATTATAGAGTCGACCCTTTTAAGTGGAACAATATCAACAACAACAACTCGCTTAACCTCAATGTACAGGAAACCCTCATCATATGTCCGTTGTGAAAAAGAACGATATGAAGATTACAGATGTTATTGAAGATTATAGACAATAAAAATGATTTCAGATGATAATGATGCTTATAGATGATAATAAACATTACCGATGATAATAATGTTTACAGATAGTAATATTGCTTACAGATGATAAATATACTTACAGATAATTATGTAGATTACAGATGATGATGGAGATTACGTATGATAACAATGATTAAAGATTATAATAATGATTAAAGATGATGATGAAGATTACATTTGATAATGATGCTTATATATCATGATGAAGATTACAGATGATAATGACGAAATGATAATGAAGATTACATATCAAAATAATGCTTACACATGGAAATGTTGCTTACATATTATAATGCGGATTACAGATGATAATGATGATCACGGATTATAATAAAGATTACAGATGATAATGATGATTACAGATGATAATGTAGCTTATAGTTGATAATGAAGATTACAGATGATAACTATGCTTTCAGATGATAATGATGCTTCCAGATGATAATGATGTTTACAGCTAATAATGAAGATTACAGAAGATAATGATGCAAACAGATGATCATAATGTTTACAGATGATAATGATGCTCACAGATGATAATGATGTTTACAGATGATATTGCTGTTTACAGATGATAATGAACATTACAGATGAAAATGATGCTTACGTATGATAATGATGCTTACATATGATAATAATGTGTACATATGATAATGACGATTACATATGAAAATGAAGATTACATATGATAATGATGCTTACAGTTGATAACTAGGCTTTAAGATAATAATAAAGATTACAGATGGTAATGATGCTTACAGATGAAAATGATGCTTACAGATCATCACTTGTATCATTATTATTAATTGTATTAATATTATTATTCGATTTTATTATTAATATTATTTGTACAATATTTGTTAATAATCAGTATCAATTTGCATATCGTGTTTTGTGAAAGATATATTCCAGAAAAGGACAGTGTTCTCAGGCTAAACTGAAAACACAAATTGCAAAATAGTCGTTGTATTGATCACATATCAATTCAAATGAGTACCAATTTCATACAAAATGATCAAGACAAATAAATAGACGACATCTACTTCATGCGAGGTCATATTCAAGTGTAAGGGAACTGCAAGGTAATGGAAATATTTTCAAGATGGCGAACACATTTAAATGGGAGCGGAGGATCCATGTTTGTTTAGGGCTAATACGATCTAATGGTGAATAAGGGAATCAAGTTTCTAGACATTAGAGAATGGCAACCGTAAGGACCAATTGATGCCACACATACCTTTGACGTGGTGGATGGCAGACGTACGGACGATATGGACTAGGTGACGGATGGTATTAACAGATCTCCTGCCTGTGTACTATACGTAGAGCTAGGACGAAGATTACCACATAATACATGAATAGCATGCTTTTTTATTTATGCCTCGACATGTATACAGTCTCTAATTTATCCAACCATATAATTTACAGATCAACATGTAAGGCTAGAGTAATTTCTTTCAACAATAACCTTGAGTATGTATTTATATACATTTCTAAGAATATACACTTAACACAACTCTTACGACTCGGTGAAGTAGTCATGTAAAGGCTGAACATAGGCTGAACATACAACAAAAGTGAGGGGGATAAAAAGAAAACTGAAAAGGTTGAGACGGAAAGCAATAGAATATATTTTTTGCTGACTTTTGCCGTTACAGGACTGTGCAATATCTGGATTTCTTAATTGTCGGTTTTGTTTGGGTTGGAGGATATTAGAAAAGTTTTGTAGTGATCTTTTGTTCAAGCGTGAATGAGGAAGAAATTACAAGAATATAGATACCAAATACGAACCTCATTTATACATAGAAACTCTTAGCAACAGTGGTGTGGATTGAACCGGTAATACATGTATTATGTTTCGTATTAGGGATTGATTATTTTTATTTTCATGTTGGTTTAAGTATTAAGAGAAGAAACGTGGTTCAAAAATATGATTAGTGATCGTTAACAATTAACTGCTCAATTCATATATTTAAATTTTACATCTAATAAAATAAGCCAACAAATTTTATGTCAAAGTCTTTTTAGAAAGACACTTTTAGCATTATCTAGTCGTTCAAATATGCAAGCAAAAAGGCAATCAGTATCCGCAAGTTTTCATTATCCCATAAAACGTGGCAACATCTGACCATTGGTCATTAGACGAGTAGAAAAGCAAAGTTAAATCCATAGTAGAGAAATTTCCATTTGACTAAAGTGCAAAGGTAGTTTAGGTTGGTTTAATTGCTTTCGCCAATTTCCGTATTTATAGTCCAATGTCGAAATGCGCAGCTCGTATGGAATATTCATAATCAAAAAGAATTTTTTCTTGTCTTTTGCAATATCATATAAAGTTTACTTGAACTGACCAACATAACTATGATATTCTACATACAGAGAGAGAGAGAGAGAGAGAGAGAGAGAGAGAGAGAGAGAGAGAGAGAGAGAGAGAGAGAGAGAGAGAGATGGGAAAGCTGAACACCCAAAAATAGCACGAGGTTTTGAAACAACTGGTCTAGAACTCATCAGTTAGATTCACCCATTATATATATATATATATATATATATATATATATATATATATATATATATATATATATATCTATATATATATATATATATATATATATATATATATATATATATATATATATATATATATATATATATATATATATATATATATATATATATATATATATATATTTATTTATTACTTGCTCTATCAGGGTCTTTCTGCATTAAATTCTTTCAGGAAAACATGCTCAACAGGTTAACAATTCAATTCTAGCTTTTGTTTCAGCTATTGTTTCCCACAGCTGCAGTCATGGACAGCTTCAGTGTTTTCATCTGTGAGAATGATAGAATTCTAACCATAATAATCTACAAGTGTTTCATTTAAATTGAAATTAGAAACGAATATAATTTAACTTCTTGGAGTTGTCATTTTGTTTCAGGCCCCAATTCCGTTAAAAATTGAGAATTCGATTATTCGCATAGATCTAAGCTTGTCTAATCGAGAGGAGAAATTAGATATTCTGTTACGACTGAATAACTGTGCTTACTAGATCACTGACATCTCACCTCTGTTCATGTGTATTCTACTCTTGACCCGGCCATCGTAGGTATGTGAGAAAAGATTGCTAGTAGTTCTCTTTGGTTACTCCTGGAAGCTTAAATGGGTTCTTCCTACATGAGATATTCGGCTTTTAAAAATAATTTAGGCTTGTTTTCAGCGTGACGAGCACCGAGGTGATCATGAGGGGTTGAAAAAGAAGATGTGAACTTGTACGACACGAAAAAGACTACGATAATTGGGACAAAACGAGGACTGATTTCAGACCATGACACATGAATGTTTTTCTTGATTTTATTTCTAGATACAAACAAATTGATGTGAATAACACACAATTTGCATACACATTTTTATTACCGCGAGAGGTACAGCTCATACCTTACAAAAACATTTGAAACAATTTCTCCATCTCACATATTTCAGTCCTTTATACAACTGCAAAAACGATTTTGATAGTATTCAGCATAGTTCTAAACTTGAACTGACTTAGAATTAACAATCCCACTAGCACATGAACACTCTCGCATTCACATTTTATTTTATTTTAGCTAAATTGGATGTGAAAATTTATCTTAGCAACTTATACTTTCTTGTCATTGATTACACTTCGACAAGTTATAGTTCTTCAATATTCCACTGTCTTCTGAATACATTAGAATTCACATCTGTACTTGCTTACAACATACTATTTTAATACGATTGTCCTTTTGAAGCGCTTGAATAAGATCGCTTATAACCAAATTTTACCTAGTTGTGACCCGCTTCATCGACTTAGAATAATGCATTCCTTGTCAGCTATGCATTCAGCATGTCAGCCAAATTTCACTCAAAGCTTGATCTCAATAAGATGAGTTTGATAATTAGCAGATTTATTTAGAATATATAAAGAGTTCTGACACTTGACTATAATATGTAATTGACTCATGAAAACTGGAGCTCTCACAATTATATATATATATATATATATATATATATATATATATATATATATATATATATATATATATATATATATATATATATATATATATATATCGATACTTTTGAATAATTTGTATTCTCGACCACGTCGTGATTTATTGTACAAATATCATAATAATTTTGAAAGAATATGGCGGTCATTCCATACCAATGGCCTTCATTTCATAAACTGATCCTGTAAACTTTAACAAATTATTGTAGAACAATAACGCATTATCGAGCCAAATCATGTGAACACTACATCAAAATATTACTGAATAAATTCCTGAATTGGAAGATTTGAATTATAGTGTGTAAATTTCCCCGTTACACTTATTCAAATCTACAAGGAAATTGCGAGCAATGGGATAAATAGTATGCAATTAGTGGCAAGTTTACAATATCAGACAGCTTCGTTTAATATTATGATCCCTGGTTCGTTCACTTTTAAAGAAGACTTACCATCACAGCTCATTTTTCATTTGTTATTTACATAATTCCCCAAGGAAGAAAAGATGTATTGCATGCTTAAATTATATTCTCTAGCCAAGGATGGTTGAAACACTTCAATTCACATAGACGTGAATGGAGAACCATAATAAGCGATGATAAGCTCGAGGCTTCCGTTGCGAAAAATACGATATTAAAAGTAATTGCACAACGACGTTATGACTATTTTAATTTTATTCCTTTCTTTTCCATTTGAATTCCATTCTACACTATGCTGTGTTTGTGTATATGGTGTGAAAATTAGCTTTATATATATTTTGTCAATTTCCTCAACTCTCCTGGACCTTATCTTGGGATTTTTTTTCTTTCTAAGTTTGATTCATAGTAATTCATGCAAATACTGTATATCTCGTTCAATGTTAATTTTTGAAATATAATACCATTTATAAAATAGGGACCAGGATGCACCAGTGGTCTAAGCCATTCATCTATAGAGATCACTGCCATATAGATAGATAGATAGATAGATAGATAGGTAGATAGGTAGGTAGGTAGGTAGGTAGGTATGTATGTATGTAAGCATGCATGTATGCATATCAGTCAGTATGTCAGTCAGTATGTATGTATGTATGTATGTATTTATGTATGTATGTATGTATGTATGTATGTATGTATGTATGTATGTATGTATGTATGTATGTATGTATGTATGTATGTATGTTTGTATGTATGCATGTATGTACGCACTCATGCATGTATGTATGTCAGTATGTCAGTATGTATGTATGTATGTATGTATGTATGTATGTATGTATGTATGTATGTATGGGAGATGGGGATGGATGGATGGATATATAGTCAGACAGACACACAAACACATAGATAGATAGATAGATAGATAGATAGATAGATAGATAGATAGATAGATAGATAGATAGATAGATAGATAGATTGTCAGACCGATAACATATTAATTGCAGTTCACAGAAAGATGTGATCAATGTGCACTGATATTTTATTCAACCATATCAACAGTGTTGTTATGGACCAAGAACCACATAGATACATATTCACATGCACGCGCGCATGTACTCACGCACACACACACACACACACACATACATAAGGTCATAATCTTATACAATTACATGAATTAGAAGCCATCTCAATAAATCATAATGAAAAACATACGGAAAAAAAAATTCAAAAAAATCATAAGAAGGCGGTGGGAATTCGATTTTGGACACGTAACGTCAGTCATACTAGATAACACGAAGGTATGGTGTTATTTCTGATAAGCTATTCGTCACATGTATAAAAATAGGCTGTCAAATAGGTCTCAGTTTGGTACACGATCTACTAGAGTTTCGGCAAATCAATCTGAAGAGTCCGTGCTCTATCTGTGTGTGTGTGTGTGTGTGTGTATATATATAGATATTGCATACTTCATTATACATTGCAAACTATTTTCTAATTTAAACTAGCACGGACACGTCTTTACGCAGATTTCGGTAAAGTTTCATCTCAGATACCATTTTCGCTTTATAAGAACTATCTTTGATAAAAGTAATGGTTCATATAGAGTGGATATGATATAAAATCATATTTTCAATCATAGCAACTGGCCTAGATATACATGGCGTAAGGATACACATTTTTACTTGGATTGAATTGCTTGTGTCAAAGATACAAACTGAAACATATCATGTATCAAAGGCACTAAAACTTCACGTAGCGATAACAATTAATTCATGAATAATTTGTTACATCAGGCAAAGTGTTCCTTATCAAACAATATCATGTTCAGAGAGTGTTTTGTGAAATATATATGCAAAAAAAATGTGTGTGTGTAATTAAGATTTTAACGTAGCTTTAACAATCTTTCAGTCATATCGCTACGATGTCTGCAGTGTGGCAGTTTATAGTGATGTATAGCACTTGAGAATTATGCCGCAGACATGTAGCATGATGTCTCATCGAGTCACATTATCTTGATAGTAGGCCCACTAGTCCTAACACTGATATCTTAATGCTGAGCTCCTAGCGAGGCAGATGTTAGTTCCATTTCTGTAAATCTTTGGTATGATTCGACCGAAGTTCAAACACTTGAACTCCCGCTTCTGAAGCGGACACTCTAACCATTAGGCGACAAGTGCGGTTACAAAAAGTAAGACAAGAAAGAAAACCGAGAAAGGTTTCTGAATTGCATCTTTTGTCCGGGTTGGAAAATATAGAGGCATTTTTGTAGTGACAGATTGTTGAAGCTTAAATGAGGAAGTAAACAGCACGAAACAGATACTAAACCCATTCATGCATAATATATTATTAGTAACAGTGGTGTATACTGAACAAACAAGAAATGTGTTATTTTTCACTTTATGGATTGATAATTGTACTTTTACATTCTTTGAAGTATGAAAGAAGAAAAGAATTGTGCAAACTGTATGATCATCGCTTGTACCAAGTAAACACGTCAACCCGTATCAATCAATTGCCCAAAAATAGCATTAAAACATTAAAATAATAAATATTATTTTAAAACTCGTATTAATAAGGAAATATGTATATATAGTAAATTAGCAATTATTATCTGTTTTTTGTATGACGTTAATTTCCCTAAAGACCAAATTGCCCTGATAATATTTAAAATAAACAATAAATGCACTGTTTGGTATAGGCCGAAATGGTTCCCGTGTTTGCTCCTAATGTGGCCTTTAGTCTCGTTCAGTTCTCTATCTGTACATGTGTCATGTTAGATGATTTGACATCGTACGTAATTGTTCATGTATTAGTCAATATGAAAATATTTAAGGGGGACGGAGACGTTATTGTTCAGGCGGTGTTATTACTGGTTATTTACTTTAAGTATCAGATAATAACTAGAGGATCTGAGAGATTATATACATGGAAACAAGCATTTGTAAGCGAAGTGATTGAATAATCAAACATGCTTTTTCATAAATAGCTCAGAATTATGTATCCTTGTGTCGTATTCTATACATTAAATATGTAATCTATCATATGTAATGTCAGGATTGTGGTAAAGCAAGTCAGTCTTTATGTTAATGTTCTTCTCACAGTTAATAATGGACGCAAAAACTAGATGATTTATATGACATTTATCATTCTCTTTGCTGGTTAACTCCAGGACCTGTTTAAAAAATAACCATTCATTCATTTAGTTAAACCAAATAACTTTTAAATGACCACTGATAAATTAATAATTTTCCCAAAGTGCTTTCATTTAATTTAATATTGCCGGCTACACATCTCATTAATTCAATGACTCTTGCCTCAAACTCATTTAAGATCTCATCGATATACTAGGTGATTCGTTCTAATACAACATTTACAACCTCAAACTCTGTCAATGCCCCATTGCTATGCTTAGTTGACTTATTCTAATACAATATTTACAACCTCAAACTCATTCAATGTCTTTCAATACAATTACCTAACCTTTCCAATAAAATCTGTTCGACCTGAAACTAATTCAAGGTCATAACAATGCAATAAAAATTATTATTCTAATACCGTCTGTGCAAATTTTATTTTATTAAAGATGTTATCGATCTCTCTGGTGTCCTTAGTGGTCCGATTATCCGCGGGATTGAACCCCGGCCATTTCACGTGAAAGACTTATACAAAAGACAATCAACTGTCTCGCCTACGGCTCAGCATGAAGAGGTTTCTGTTAGTTCTTATCGGCCTGGTGTCAGACGAATGTGACCGTATAGGACATGACGCTAAATGTCTGAGGTATGATGCCCGAGGTACTAGATATCAACATATAAACTGCCGTACTGCAGATTTTGTGGCGATGTAACTCAAATTGGTACACGTAATATAAATCTTCAGAACGCACAACACACAACACAACACATAATGTGTCATCAATATGACACCTGACCCGTTCTGATGCAATCTGTACAACCTCAAATTCATTTTAATCTCATCAATGCAATTAGTTGACCTATAATAATACATTTTTTACAACCTTATATTTATCCGAAGTTTTTCAATGCAATTAGCTTCCCTATTCTAATGCAAATTGTACAATATCAAACCTATTCAAGATCTCTTTAATTTATTAAGATAAATGGTAAGATAAACCTGTTACGCAGGCATAGAGAAGTCTCATCCAGCTTTTGATTCAAGTGGCAAAGGAAATAATACTTCGTTATTGACTTTGCCACAGACTCTCTCTCTCTCTCTCTCTCTCTCTCTCTCTCTCTCTCCACACACACACACACGGATAGTGTGCGTTGGAGATTGAATCGATAAAAAGTAACGGGTGGGTTAATGAGGAGAAAGGAGCAATTGGAATTCGTTTTAGCTTTGTTGCGATATGTATCTGTAACTTTCATCAGCCTGTTGCCGTAAATAAATTATAACAGTGAAGAGAACACGTTTCTTGGTTTTTACAACGACTCCAAGTTGGTTTGGGTCAAACACTATATATGCAGTATGTAAATTTTAAGAGCATTTACTAACACCATATATTACTTTGTTGTCGTTTCGAAATTGATATTCCTAGATAAGAATCCTTCCTATATTTTTTGAAGATTTTAGCGTCATTATTTAAAATATATATATATATATATATATATATATATATATATATATATATATATATATATATATATATATATATATATATATATATAATTCAGTCCCCCATATTCACAATCTGGGGGACACACACTATTGTATAGGGCGGAAGGAACATTCTAAAACGTAATTCATAGGTAATGCTTGAACAATAAAAAGATCTTATTTGCTTCGACACATTTGCCAAATAGTTAAATCACCAATGAAAACATGTAAACATGTCTGAATATCTGGCTAACCATGGAATTTTCAGTCCTGGATCATGCTCACGTTTAACCATAGTGTCCATTCTTACAACATGTTATTTATTGCTAATCTTATATTTTAAAATCATTAATTAAATGATAAAGTGCGTCTTGACACAAATGTATCCTCTTCGTTCCTAATCTACCGCTAACACCGACATAAACGTAGTCGGAACATCCACGTAGGAAATGTAAAAGTTTTAGCGATTTTTTCATGACATAAAATTGTTCCCAGGCACGTGATTTGTGGACAGTAAAAACACTGTGTGTCACTCGCGATTCTTCTCTCATTGTGCAACACACACTGACATTATAGCGGATGTATAAAGAGTGCTGTAAAGATTACTAAAATTAACGCAAACATATATAACAGCCAAAATTCATCACGTTTGTTCATTAGATATTTGGATAGAAATATAATGTTACAGCTGACAAAGTCTAGCTATTTGTCTCAACTGAAATGAATGACGCTTCTGAATCATAAATAGTTTCGTGAAACTAATAAAATCAAACAGATTTTACTGCCATTAGCTCACTTTTAATAGTATCAGAAATTCTTGCCATTTATTATTATTTTATCTATTTATGTGTTCTATTCATTAAGGAGCTAAGTATTTGGAAAAGTTTGTACAAAATATAGGCAAACAATATCAAGCTTTTTCCATGTTTTAGACAGTATCATTGATAGCAGCAAGCTGTGTTTGTTTTATCCAATGAAATCGATTCAGAAAACAAAATTTATAGAGAATATCGTTTGTTCTATTGCGCACTGAAAATATCACCTGATTACAACAAAAGATGGGGGAAGCAAGAAAAGAGTTCACACTAACACACAATAGTTTGAAAGACAAAGCTCATACAGAGTGACAAAAGATTCTCTAATTAATATTATAACCTTTTCTGACAATGGACACCATCGATCATACTATCAAAGAGACAGGAGAAGTAACTATCGATTTCTGACTGCTATTCTCGTCCATGAAGGCTTTCAGCCATAATATACGTCTCGTGTTACTTTCTGTATTTGTTACTATTCATCAATTTATATTCGACCTTTCTAAGATGCACCAATCTAAACGTAAGAATTATTGCGCGAATTCTGCCTGCTCCGGTAAAAGTACTCTCGCATTCACTTTGCCGGTACTGATTGGGTTATTCGATTATATTATAGAACACATTCTTTTAATAATCCGAGAACATGATTGATTGATTGATTAATATTTAACGGCGCACCAGCACTTTTAGGCTATTTAGCGCCATACAACAGGTTGTATTTAAACATGGTTAAAAATACTAAAGGTTTAATATCGACCAGCGATATAGAAAAAAACAAATAGTTCAATATAAAATTGTAAGTTGTTGATAAGTATGAAGTTGTTACTTACCATTCAGCAACAATCAGCTCATGTAATCCTTATTGAATGAACAAATTTGTGTATGTGTTTGCAAGTACACACTTCAAACGTGAATTCGTGATGATAAATATGGCTGCCTCTTGAGTTAAGAGCGATTTTATCGTACACTTAA
This sequence comes from Unio delphinus, assembly GCA_029339505.1. Classification (NCBI taxonomy): domain Eukaryota; kingdom Metazoa; phylum Mollusca; class Bivalvia; order Unionida; family Unionidae; genus Unio; species Unio delphinus. The sequence goes on along the minus strand of JAQISU010000016.1, from coordinate 3,467,784 downwards.
CTCATGAGCGAGAAATGATTTTCTTAATAGTTAGTTCCTACATTCATAACAGTTAAAAAAATAAAAAAATATTATGACTCAAATTAAATTAAAAAAGTAAGTCTAAACGGTATGTTATACTATCACTTTTATTTTATGTCGTCACGTTTGATCCCATTTAGAGAGGACACTCAAAGGTTATGAACAAGGTATCAAAAGAAAACAGATATAAAAATAATAAAAAGGTGTTATACCATACTTGGTGTGTCCTCCTCAAGTAGAGAACAAATAAAGAGGCAGTTAGGAAAGCGCCCATTAGTAAACAAAGAAAAGCCACCAAAATGATTTCACGTAATGTGTAGCATTGATCATTCTCTTGTTCCGATGAATCTGAAATATTTCAATGGATGCATTTAAAAATTATAGATATTTTTGGCATCAACTATAATTATTTTTGCATCAACAGTAGCGGCAACAATGAAAGAATAACTAATAATACTTACCGATTTGTACAGTTCTCATGAGCAACATCTATTTAATGTATTTTTTTCTGTGAGTAGAACAATTAAGGCGCGTTAGTTTTGGACGTAAATCTGGTTTAACAATTTACCACGTAATAGCGTTTCTGATTTCCCCTGGTCACTGTCCCATGCTTGCTATGAATACAGTATAGTCGTTTATTTTAATGCAGTATGTAAATATATATAAACTTAATAATAAATTTCATTCTCAAAATGTCTTTTCATTCGTTTGTATGTTGTCTATATTAATAATAATAATAATAATAATAATAATAATAATAATAATAGTAATAATAAAAATGATAATGATAATTATAATTATTATTATTATTAATGTAAAATATGACACGGACCAGGATTACATACAAGTATAACATTTGGTACAGCCACGAAGCAAAACAATTCTCGGACTATGAGTAATTGCTAACTTATATACACTTTACAAGATAAAGAGAAAATTTAAGTGGATATTGATATCATTGCTGATTTTCGTCGTAGAGTTATAAAACTTGATTTGATTTACACATGCATGTACAAAATGCATTGAAGCTTTTCTCAAAGTATATCACGTGGATCATTTAACAGCGAAGTGAAAGTCGTCATAAATTTTTGCAAAACAGCAATAATTAAACATAGGGGATATTATAAGCATACCTATACTTACTTTTAATATTACTGATATACCAACGCATCTTCCGCTATTCAATGACATTCAGTCTTAAAAAGAGTGCAGTGAAAGTTCTCGTTCCATGTGTAACGAATGAGAATTTTAATGAAGGTTCTAACAGTTTTAACGAAAAATTTGCTTATTGATAAATGGGCTTAAAATTCCAATATAACTCGCGAAGATTGTTTAGCATCAACATATGTAATTGCATGGTGAAGCTATTCCTTTAATCCGTTGGCAATCTGGTTATTATTTTAAGGGCATTATTTAGTGTAACTTGTACTGTCTTGATTAAATTTATGAAATAGGATATTTCATGACCATTTGTTATTGAAAAGAGTTTAATTTGTTCATTCAAAATGTCAGAGACGTATGATAATAATTAAAGTGATGCTTCTGGTTTAGTTCGTTTTGTGGAATATGGTAAGGTATTGGCTCTATAGGCATCAGAGTATGAAAGACAACGTCAAATTCAAACCCTTTATGATGATTGGAAATTAATATACAAATACGTTTTTGACACTATTTCAGATTCTAAATTATTATTACAATTTATAAACATCTAATATTTATGCAGTTTTATATTCCGGATATGATCCATGCGTCGCAAAACATACTTATAAAACAGATGTTACCGATAATTATGATAACTTAATATAAACAAATCAATGATAGTACACCACATATGCTTGTTCCCTGTTCAATCGAAGTTGTCCAAAAGCATAGGTATGAATGTTAAGCACATTACCTTGCCGAACATGTATGCATCCGCACAACACAACCTCATCCCTTTACGGTTTGAAGGTGCAACATGGGTCCGTCGCCTGCGTGTCGTAAGAAGATAATAATGGAAACAGAGACCGCATTGGTTCATTGGTCATTGTGCAGGACTAAGGGCGTCGGTTTGGATATCACTTAGTCAAGGCACTTAACTCATATTGCTTGGGCGTTGAGTAATTTACTTGCGATGCTGTGTCGTAAAACATCAGATATTACATTGAAGTGTTGACTTTTTGAATACGTATAGAAAACCCGTTTATCTCGTGAGAAATGGGCACTGGGAGATTCTTCAAATGAGATGGTGATACAAAATATGGGAAAACATCTAGTCATATACTTACATAAACAGATCTAGAAAATTAAATAAGAAATACATAGTAACTTTAAGACAGAATAACTCAGCAACTGCTGCTGGGATTTTGTTTACATTTTGCATTTGTCATACTTTTAGTTTTATTGAAATGTCCTTTAAATTGCATAATTGCTTTATTCATTACAAAAAAACTTGTAATTTGATTCAGTGGTGGCGAGCATTCATGCGAATTTAGGAACGTTTGACCTTTGAAATCAATTTAAATTTAAACAACCCAACCTTTTATTCAATTATTGAGTATATATTGAAGAGCTATGACACAATTATCAAAATGGTTACAATATCAGCCATGCTGGTTGTTGACTTAGGACGAATTACATGTATCAAATGATACAAACATATATCATCTGAACCAAACATTAAAGACTCTACACATAGTTCCCCACCTGAAATCCAACTCACGCTCGGGTCATGACAATATTCTCATCCCCACTTCAAAATATGTTCAATTTCTGAGGTGATCGGAGTGCGGCAAAACAACGGGTGTAGATACATGGAGACATGTAGGTGCAGACATAGACACAGGAAATTCAGGGTAGAAATTTGCGTTTCATTGAACTAAAGCAATAGAGATTTGTAGCCCCAGGATGACTGAGGTGTCACTTTTGAGAGAGCACTGCTTGAATGTATTCCTGAACTAATTTTGTTTCTTTTATGTTTCTATGATTTTATATATTTGTGATGAAACAAAGAAAAACAAAACAATCCTGATATATTTTGTCAGTCAATGCAATAAGCTTCGTTCTTCCTTTAAATTATTATATTTACCACCACACTTGGCTATCTGAATAGGAAAACACATTGGAATGCTACAAAAGTCGCCAATGCATATACATTTACTTTGTTTACCAAACTGGTGTCATGGTCTTAAGAATATGTCATAAATCAGACGATTTATTCTTGTCCGAAACGTTATAATAATGTATGTGCCCCTGAGAGCTCTCATACCTAGAATTCATTGAACATGATAAAATAAAATGGGAGACTAACATAGATGAGGCACATACGAGTGAGATTTACATTGAAAGCAAACACGACTTTGATGTTGCGCGTCAACAGGCAAAATACATGTATCCCTATACTTGATAGCAAATGTTGAAAACATTCCAGCCATAACATAATGTGTTCAGTTTAGTCCGATAATTAAGTATTCTAAAAGTGTCCGTCTAACAACTGATGGACGATTTGATAGCCGGATATCATTAAAGCATGCACTTTTGCTGCAAATAAATATGTCAGTTCCGGAAAAGACAACATACAGTTTATACAGCACCGGATTAATCACCGTGGAGGCCCATAGGCAGTCAAACTTTTGGGGCCCCAGGCCCACGGTCACGGTCTCATGGGGACCCCTTGGGGCCCCTGATGGGGCCCATAAAAGTCGCGGGGCCCATAGGCAGTTGCCTACTCTGCCTAATGGGTAATCCGGGACTGAGTTTATATACTTAATAGTATTTGGTAAAATTATATGTAACCTCGAAATTCGAAATAGCTAAGGGTCATATGGTTATATTATTCCACGTGGATTTACGAATCATCAACCATTGGACTTGATGCAGACATGTTCTGTAGAAACCGCGAAAGGAACGTATACGTATGAGCAAGATTTCGAACAAGTAAATACAAGTATCTAAAATAAACAACTATAGTCTGCTTGTTTTCTTTTAAAAATTTTTTTTTATGGTTTTAACGCCATTTTTCAGCACAATATAGGCTATACATGGCGGCCAGTATTAATGGTGGAGAAAGAATCCGGGAAACCCCCAGAAAGAACCACCGACCGACGAGATGCTACTGGGAAGCTTTCTCACATAACTACATTAGCCGAATATTAGACTCGAACCCACGCAGTCAGAGGTGAGATGGCAGTGATCCGTAACGGAGAGCGCTTTAGACCACTCGGCCACTCGGGGCCCCCAAAGTCTGCTTGTAATATTAGGTCTATAAGTTAATGTATTGGTCAGTTAGTCAGTTTCTTCGATAGTTAATTGTTTCAATGGGTTATTTTGATCAAGTATATAAAAATTCGAAACGTTTTTATAGTCCACAAAGATCTTTCATCCACTTTTTCTGCCGCAAGATTTGACACCCTCTGATGTGTAACTCATCCCCATAATGTAGAGTTTCTTTTATCTGCTCAGATGCACAAATGTTGGTTTGTTTTCATTTAAATATTTCTCACACAAAAATCCCACAACTGCAATTCATGATTTATATTTGACTTATAGAAATAATGGAAAAAGGAATTGATAGTTTTTGGTAATTTTGTAATGCTACAGGGGTGTCTCTAGAAATATAAACAATATTTGCCGTAGAGCTCAATGGACAACCTCTTTAAAGTTTTCTGCAAAGAACCTTCTAGGAAAACATGATCCATCATTGTTGTGATAAACCATGGAAGTACCAGACAGCCCTGTAGTACTGCCATAAATAACATAAATACTCGAATTTCATCTATGAGAAATATATACCTCTAAATATATTTTGACATCGATATTTATGCTTATAATGATCTTGGTCACAAAAAAGTCGCTAAAACAAGTGAGGTGACTGTTGTGCAAGCCAGAGGTTTGGAGTTCGAATCCCGTGTAAGATATTATCATCTTTGACTGTCTTAATAACCTGTCAGAAACAAATGGAGTCATTTTACGTTTATAACTACTTGATCAAATCACTTCCGATTCTTCTTTATATTTCATCTCTAAGATTTTGAATTTAGACATACATTTTTTTTGCGATATTGTAATATTTCGTTTACTGTCTGATAGTACAATAGGCATAGCTTGTTTAAGGTATACATGCGTTCATGTACATTAATGTGGCAACTATAAACATCTGATACATGAGACTGATAATGTCAGCATTTTAGATAAATGCTTAATCGAGGATAGGTTTTCGACAAGCGTTTTGTTCATAACCTTTAGATTCATTATCACAATCATAGCTTCGAATGCAATATTTGTCTTGCCATGCACGTATAATATTTGAAGTTATATTTACTATGAAAAATAATTAAATGAACAAATCTTGATCTTTCTGCATCACGCTTTCTTTGAAATTTAATTTGGAATTATTTAGCATCTTATAAATTACTAATAACAAATTGCTTCAAACAAGTTCAATACTTGTTTATGATACAACCTATCAAAACCTTAACCACAAAAATATAATGACCCATATTATCATGAAAATTAAAGCTCCCACACGCATCGCCATATCAAGAAATAGTGGTAGGGGACTCTTGTTTGACTTTATTTTATGACGAGAACAGAGGAAACAATGTGGCTTCATAGGAATTATATTAATTATTTTCAGTTTTCCTTACAAAACACTAATAATGCTTTAATCCTTTGTAGTTACATTTACTTAATAGTTAAAAAGGAGAATTATACCTAAGTCAGCGATATTCAACATTCGAAGTATAGCGTTGCTCACTTTATGGTGCAAATATTCAATGTATGCAATCACACACATACACACACACGCACGCACGCACGCACGCACACGCATACACCTTTTAACAAAATACGAAAGGTGAAGAATGCCGGTTATACTGATGTTTCTTAAATTTCATTATACGGGCGAACCTTAAATGTAGATGGTAGTGATATGGTCGTTTTGTTATTGATGGGCTAGTGGCACGAGAAATGGATTCTTGAAATGAAGTAATATATAACACTTGTTCTAACTTCGTGTAACATACTTTACTCAGCCGCTCTCAAGTGTCATGTATCAACATCCTGTGTCTCACCAATTGTACGCCGACGTCACTTAAATATACAAATCTAGCGACAAAGCTGATGATCTGGCTACCATACAAGGGGTAAAAAAGTGCATGTCCGCTGTCAAGTCATGGATGTCATGTAATAAACTGCACATTTATGACAATACAGTGTAGGCCACTAAAATTATCACGAAAAAACTTTCTCATTTAACTTCTTAACCTCAAGCAATAAGTATCAACAATAATAACATTACATTTACACAGTCAGCATGAAACTGTATGTCACTCTCAAGAGCAGGGACAGCGATTCCGCTACTCGACCTAGGCAACCGCCTAGGGCGCTGGACTAAGAGTTTATTTCAAGATGGGCGGGTGGGGGAGTGCGTGAGTGGAAGGGGTGCGCCAGATATCTGATATAGCCTAGGGCACCAAAATGCCTTGCCTTGCACACTCTCATTACACCAACATATAGTAAACAAATGCAAGGATGCATGTCTCGAGCTCAGTCGCATCAGATCTGCTATATTACGTTGAATGGCTACAGCCCAGTATACCTGTCTGACTTCTCCCATTTGTATATCTTTCGAGAATCTTACACTCTTACGATGATCCAACTCGTATTGTTCCCACTGTTAAAACAAAATCGTGCAAACAACGTTTTGTTGCGTACCAGGACTCTGCTACCTGTAACGAATTGGCAACAGATCCTAGACGAAGACAATTTAATCTCATTAAAGAGTGCTCTTCAAACGCACATATTTCGGCTACTAGAGCGGGCTTGAGGACTTGATAATGTTTACTTACTGTAATGATGTCAGCATGTGTTTGTTCTGTTGTTTAATGGCGTTTGTTCATGTAGTCTTTTCGTTGCATGTATTTTAATGTCTTATCTAATATTGTATATTCTTCTGTAGGCTGCTTATTTAGTATTTTAAATAAATACAGAATTATACATTTGCAATATTGTATCCTTGTTTGGCTGTCTAATACTACAATATGTGCAGTTTTATCATAGGCTCCTATGCGTTCCGGTATTTTGATATCAAAGTAAATATAACTGATGCACTCGTCAGGCAAGTGTTGCCATTTTCTTGAATAAACTGTCTTTCGGATAAAATAAGATTTTTGCCATGAACTTATCGTGCTTGAAGTTATATATGATACAAAGGAAATGTAGTTTTTGTTTAGTTTCTGGGTCTTTCTGCCACATGGTTTCTTCAAAATGTATTGCTAAATTTATATAGCAGCCATTGAAATTGCACTTTACAAAGAATACGAAAGTGATTTAAAAGACAATTATTCAATATGTGTTGATCACACCAACTCCCCGGAAACAAACATACAATTTAATGTGTCGATCACACCATCTCGCACATGTAGACCTATATTTTGATATGTGTTGATTGCACTTCATAGCATACTACAGACGTATAACTGACTGTGTGTTGACCACACCACATTCCACCAAACAGACATATAATTCAATATTTGTTTTATCACACCTCCTCTCACCGCGAATGCATTTAATTAAAATATGTGCTGATCACCCCACATACAATTCAATATGTACTCATGACACCATATACAATTCAATATGCGCTGATCACAACACATACAATTCAGTATGTACTGATCACACCACATACAATTTAATATGTACTGATCACACCACATACAATTTAAGGGGTACTGATCACACAACATACAATTCAATATGTACATACATATAACGATATATGTGATACAGGAGAGCAATTTTCCTGCACGTGTCGTCATATCGTGGCGTGTTCTGGGGTGGAGACGTTTCTGCAATTCTTAATCATTTAGAAAGCGAAATAAACGTTTGTCACAATGCAATCTTAAAAAAGGATTGCTAATGTGAAAAGCATGGTCAAATTTTGGAGCTAATTTCTAAAAAGTCTCATCTTAAATTACCACATGTACTTCGTGGTACTCATGAATTCATTTGGAGTAGTTATGAAAATTATTTCACAATCACGACTATGATAGTCACGCCGGTTGGAAAGACACTGGAGAGAGCAATATTTCCTTTTGGGACGAAATACATGCGGCAAATGATGCATAGCCCAAACAATATCATATCAGTAGAACCGTATATTCAGGAAAGATTTGTGACAGTTTGACAAATTCAATGATCACACTTACTGCAAGATACACGTAATGGCTGCTCTCCTAAGAGATAGAATTGTCTTTAGAAACCAACAACATGTTGCAATGAATGCTTTGGCGACGAAGATCTCTGAGATCACCTACTTTTCAGGAGAAACATGAAAGCAAGATATTCAAGATGGACGTTGTTGTGTCCATATAGAAACTTGTAGAAGTACTATTGTGATAAATAAAGAACAATACAAGTAAATAGATTATGATTTAGTTTTATATCAGTTTAGAGGGAGTAGTAAGAACAATATTTTGAAGATGTCGATCATAAAAGAGCAAGGACATCAATTTCCTTCTGTACTACAAAATTTCAAGGAGAATGTGTGAGTGTAGATTCTTGACTAAGAAGATTTCAGGGACAATATGTGATTCAAGATTCGGACAAATAAGATTTCAGGGTGAATGTGTGAATCAAGATTCTGGACTAACAAAGATTTCAGGGAGAATGTGTGAGTCAAGGACTAACAAGATTTCAGGGAGAATGTGTGAGTCACGATTCTGGACTAACAAGGTTTCAAGGAGAATGTGTGAGTCAAGAATTTGGACCAAGAAGATTTCAGAGAGAATGTGCGAGTCAAGATTCTGGACTAACAATATTTCAAGGAGAATCTGTGAGTCAAGATTCTGGACTAACAAGATTTCAGGGAGAATGTGCGAGTCAAGATTCTAGACTAGCACCATTTTAGGGAGAATGTGCGAGCCAAGATTCTGGACTAACACGATTTCAGGGAGAATGTGTGAGTCAAGATTATGGACTAACAATAATTCAGGGAAAATGTGTGAGTCAATGACTAACAAGATTTCAGGGAGAATGTATGAGTCAAGATTCTGGACCAACAAGATTTCAGAAAGAATGTGTGAGTCAAGAATCTGGACTAACAAGATTTAAGGGAGAATGTGCGAGTCACGATTCTGGACCAGCATGATTTTAGGGAGAATGTGTTAGTCAAGATTCTGGACTAACAAGATTTCATTGAGAATGTGTAAATCAAAATTCTGGACTAACAAGATTTCAGGGAGAATGTGTGAGTCAAAGTTCTGGACTAGCACGATTTCAGGGAGAATGTATGAGTCAAGATTATGGACTAACATGATTTCAGGGAGAATGTGTGAATCAAGGACTAAGAAGATTTCAGGAAGAAAGTGTGAGTCAAGATTCTGGACTAACAAGATTTCAGGAAGAATGTGTGAGTCAAAATTCTGGACTAACAAGATTTCAGGGAGAATGTGTGATCCAAGATTCTGGACTAACAAAGATTTCAGGGAGAATGTGTGAGTCAATGACTAACAAGATTTCAGGGAGGATGTGTGAGTCACGATTCTGGACTACCACGATTTAAGGGAGAATGTGTGAATCAAGATTCTGGACTAAGAAGATTTCAGGGAGAATGTGTGGGTCAAGACTCTGGACAATCTGAAGGAGTAGCCATAATAAATCACTGATATCCAAAGCTTTACAGAATAGTTTATGGATTATATATGCTAGATGATGGACCGAGGGCAATGGGATCTCTTGAAAATCGTCAGTCAGTATAACCTGCACATTTGTTACTATGGCACGCTGGTAAGTGAATTTCATTTCGTTCTTTTTATGAGATCGTATTTATAACGTCTCGAGTTCCACGCTTTTATAATTTAAATTTCGATATGTTGGGTTAGAATAAAAAGAAATTTCTTTCTTGATTTATCAGAACTTCTAGCTGACAATGTCTCCATATCAGTGTACACTTTTAATAATATACACTTAGTAAAACACACAAGACTAACTGAAATACATCTAGTAAAGTATGAATATCTGCGGAAAGTTTTTAAAAAACGGAAACTGGCAAAGGGTGTGGCAGAATGCAACCGAATGTTATCTTACCGGATGTACGCTTTAGTACAGAAACAATGTCTGCTCGTCTGTATCGTTGCTTTCGTTTTGGTTGAAAAAGATTAGGGACATTTGTGTTTGTTAAAGGTGAACGAGGAAGTAAATACCAGACACCAATCTAATCCTAGTCGTGGTTAAAACTTATTGGCAACAGTTGCGTCTATTGAACAAACAAGACCGATGGGTTTCTTTATTAGGTTTGCAAAGTGTTTTTTTTTATGTTTATTAAAGAATGAATCGAGAAGAGGCTTTCATTACTTAAGATCAAACTAAACTTGATTTTCTGTAAGTACAACAATTAACAGAAAAAGAGACAGAGTCAGACAGACAGACAATCCGATATACAGAGATAGGTGTCATAGTTTATGGACTTCAATGCCTAAAGCGATTCAAATAATCACGATTTAATCAATTATGGTTTATTTTATAATTGTGATCGCAAATTTCTCCTTTTCAGGTTCAGGACGGAGTGGTGGAGGTCCCTGTTGATAAGTTATCATTACAATAGTCATTTCTCAATAAAGACTAAAGACTAATCTCTTGTTATTTCAAGACCAAATAATATGTGGTAATGCCTAAATGAAGGAATTGCATTCAGATCGGACCTGTACATGTCTAATGGTCAGCATTTATTGGTGTGTATGGAACCTAATTTGCACGTGTGTGGTGTACGTTTGTGCCTATGTGTCGCAGAGAGAGAGAGAGAGAGAGAGAGAGAGAGAGAGAGAGAGAGAGAGAGAGAGAGAGAGAGAGAGAGAGAGAATGCACTCTCAAAAATATCACGAATTGATTAACGTTTCGAAATGTTTGGTACTAAACTCATCGATTAAATTTAACGGATTATTCTTTGATTGCTACGAATTACTAAATCAAACTCTTGAATTATCTGTTTAGTAAATCGACTTGTCAGATTACTAAATTGAAAGCTTGCATTTGATGAAAATGTACGTCTGTTTGGTATAACGAGATAACCGAGCGGGATTTCAGATTTGCAACACAACACAATTGAGGGTTATACAAATGTAATGTTTAATGACAAATGTTTTGAATGAAAAATTATTTATAATTAATGTGTAAGTAATTTAAGTATATTGTATAATATTTCGAAACAGTGAGGTCAGTTCATCATATGCTGCTTGTGCAAAGTGGTTTCGATGGGAAGAACCGAATACTTTCAGCGCACAGACGATGTATTGCGTAATTGACTGTGTATAAATGCCTCATCGAAAGACTAAATATTTACATTACGGAACCTCATGTCAGTGAATTAAATACTTTAAGGACTTTCACATCTTCAGCTGTAGAGCTGACCAGAGTGATTGGAGTGATGACCGGAATGATTGAAGTTATGACTAGAGTGATCGGAGTGATCAGAGGGCTGGTGTAATGATTTTCAAGTACTCGTTTTGTTTATAATTGCAACTTGTCTAAATTGCAGAAACTGCGAATCATGTCTACAAGAAGAATTCTGCTTCTCAACAAGTCTTGTACCGAAGGTGCAATGAGAATACATGTATGGTATAATCTTTCTACAAACCAGCACTCACAGGGTAGTTCTTTGTTAACTCAACGCAACATACTTGTACAAGGAGCTTTTTGAACTCTTCAGTGTGCCGGTAGTCGATTTTTAATATACAAAACTCTGTACCCTGAAAATTAAATTACAACAATTTATATAAGTGGTCTCTTTACGTTCTGAGATTAGAAAAACAAATACTTTATTTAACTAGTTGTAATAATAATTTAATCTTTTTGCGTCTAACACTCTTCATTAATTTTGCATGCTTCTTCGCAATACCGATATAATACTTTTGAAATGTACACTAATTAATTGTGCTGTAATTCTTTGGCCACATATTGCATGGTGTATACTAAAGTCTTTTATTTTTTGTTAGTCAGTTTTATATCTATTTTGACGTTGTTAAGTTTCTCATGTTTCCCTAAAAAACAGTAACATATAAGGTGTTCCTTATGTTGTCTCGTGTCTTCTAAATCGTCATCTAATATATCATCTATCTCATCAAATGAATGCTCAATGGATCATCTAACATTTCTCAACAATGTTTGTAAGAATCATCAGAATATTATGGCTCAGGGACGCCATGAACTGAAGTTTCGAATTTCGCTCAATATATTTTCTTGTGAATTGGCAGCATGTCTGATGAAGGTGGTCAGGTTGTTAAATACTTCTACTTTCCTGAGAACAAATGGGGGAGAAATGCAAAACCGTATTTTTTCTTTTCTGTTAAGAACTGATGCTTCAAGACATCTCTTTTATGCTGAATGATGTACTGGAGATATAAAGAAATTGTCAAATGTATTTCCTACCTTCGTTTTAGAGACTTTAATTCTTTTTTGATGACCAAAGTCACTTTAAAAGTATGAAACTACACAACAGTATACTAGTGGCCTAACGTGAGTCACCATAGTACACTTTCCGTTCACGACCATCCTACACCTCTAAAAGATATTACAACGATGTTTAACGAATCAGTTTAATGATTAATCCTTCATTTTATTTTGCAAGTAATGTCACAAAGACAAACAGTGCAGCATTTAATCATACTTCATCAACACACCATCATGCTCTCCTATACTACACGTGGAATCCTAAACATGGCAAAACGCTTAACAAAATGATTAATTGAATGCTTTCTGGTTTCCTTCATAATCGGGAAATATAAAAGCAATACATGAAAATCATGTGTGCTGGTGACAAAGAGCCATCATTGAAATTTTTCCCTGTTGGACAAAATACCAATGAATAAACAGAAGCAACTTCCTGTTCATTTAATATATGCTAGACGTACCATTTACCTGCGGTTTTAAATGTATTTTTAACTAGCCACAGCAAAAGTGCTGAAGGCCCTGTGTTTGTCTAGTTAGATAATATTGAGTTTCCCAGGATTTATTTTTCAATCTTGTAAGTGAAATATATATTTATATTCAGAACAACGTCAAAAATGTGTTATTTGATTCTGTCAAATCAATGTTTTATATATTCTACATAAAATATCAACCTACCGGTTTTATTTTGTTTTAAAGGCATGCAGTTTTTATTCGCTCCAGTTCAGTGTCTACATTAGTTACTTTGCCCGTGACTCTATTTATAGATGTTAGCATACAAATAGGTCTCCGTACAGTTTATCCAGAAACAAACGCAACTGTGTCTGTCTATATGATCCGACCAATGAAAATCTTTCCTGCATTTATCAAATGATGCAACTGCAGTTACCTTTGAATCGTTGGTATAAAGTACACATAATGATCATATTTATATAGCTCTCATACTCTCTAAACATGGATGTGAATTTGTTGGAATAATACATTTAAAACGCATAAAATAACAAGAAAATGATTTTCATGTAAATATTGTTATAGAAAATAACATTTTTATATAATAAAAAACAGCCATACTCTAACCAGGAATGAAAAAGTATTGAGTTCCACCCTGTCAGTTCTGCCGTTTACAGTCTCTCCCTCTGGCACAAATCAACACTGCAACTCTGTTGTAAAAGAAAACGCAATGACATCGTAAAGGGGCAAGATGATGAAGCAACATTTAATCTACTAAACAGTGAGTTATTGGAGAGTTTACAGAGACAGGACTGAGACATTAGTAAATGAAAATGATCATTCTGTGTCCAAACGTGAAATTGTTCAGGAAGACAGATTGATACATCATGAGCCTCATGATATATTGAAATTTAGTAAGCAGAATGTAAACACTTTTAAAAAGACACTTTTGATGAATGGCTAGTGAATGGATTCTTGCAATTATAAAGAAATTCAGATATTTACACGAGATACACCTGTCTGAATTGGATCAGCACCTGAACGTTTTTATACTCAGTGTTACGAGAACAGATAGATCTGAGTATTAACCGAACAGCCTAAAACGCATCATCATCTTCATTGATTGCCAACTTAAAATCAAGAAATATGGATGTACAATCATGACGAGAACAGACACAAATTCTGCATTAACCAAGGAAGCTCTTTGGGCTGAATAAAAACGAATTTCAAATCTAAAGGAATGGAAAATACACCCAATCGGAGTCAACCAATCACAGACAAGGAAATAAATGCTTTGTATAGCGAAACACTAATGGAAACACGTAAAACCATCGTTAACACGTTGTTGTTTAGCACCTGAGTGTAATTTGTTTGAGGGGAGTGACTGACCCTTGCAATCAAATGTTACACTAAAGAAAGATGTGAATGGTCACAAATATCATGAACGCAATGTAAGGCAGATAAAAACCAAAACAGGAGACAGTGTCAAGGACATCATGGATATTATTCCTAAGATAAATGGAAACAAAAATAACAAATTCTAGTAACACCCTCTTGCTATCTTCAAACAATATGCTAAGACCAGCAGACATTTATCAATGTGAAGATCCTTTCTATATTGCGCCCAACAATATACCAATCTCAGTGACAAACCCAAAATGGTTTAGGAAACAAGTCGTTGTAATTAAGACACTTGGGTGCATCATGAGCAAAATGAAAGCAAAAGCAAATATTGCAGAACGAAAGAAATCAACTAACACTATTAGCCGAAAATATCTAATTCAGAAGTGCAGTGAAGACAAAACCATTTCCCCAACTGATGTCAAGCAATTGTATCGCCACAAAAAATGTACAGTCTACTTGTGTGATGTGATTTGGATTTTGAACGTAGCTTTAACCATTTTTCAGTCATATCGCTACGAAGTAGGCAATTTGGCAATTTGGCAGTTTAAAGTGATGTCAAGCACTGTGTTTGGGTGGTGGGGGGAGTAATGCCTCAGGCATGTAGCATGATGTCCCATCCAGTCACATTATCCTGACACCATTATCGCTTCAACATCACACGAAGTCTGAAAAACTACATATTATCATTCAAAGGACAGTAACGTACGAACGAAACCCAATCTACGGATCTAACATTACAGTACAAAATTTGGCTGCTCATACCTCTCGCAAACGTAAACGAGATCCCTAACTTGGTCAACTTCTTTCAACCATCAAATTCTCAAACAGGGCTCACACAGCAGAAACTTGTGAGAATTTTTGAAGGTGACACGGACAGTCCATTGGAATAGCGAAATATGGACAGAAACCATATCAATGAAGTATTGTTATGGTTACATTGTTTAATGACCTCTTGTTCCTTTGTTATTTGGATGTTTCTGGCTCGATATACATTGTTGTTATAGAAGCAAATGACCCCCATGTTACTGTTCAAGGCAACGAACGCTGCAATTTCAATGTTTCCATGCACACTATTTAAACAATTTTGAATGTTAACTATCAGCCTTGCGTTTTAATTATTTCATTTAATATTGATAAATGGAACATATACTAATTAATATGAATGAAGAGAACACAAAATTATGAATTACTACATAACATCTTGTTAGCTTTATCTCCCATAAAAATGAAATCTTGTATGTGGCATAAATTATATATATAGATCCGCTTTTCGACTATATACCACTCGTTGAATAAATGTTTCGGCTAGCCTTGTTTTCTTTTAATGAAAAATGGATACATCTCGTGGTATATCATTGATACAGCGAACATACTGTATGTATATATACTTGTATGTTTCAAGGAATATAACCATACAAAATTCTTCAACATAGTCTGATAATTCAATCCCTTGAAACTGCTAATATTGATTAACGATTGGAATGTTTGATGTCATATGCTCATTCAAATGAGCGATTGTGCTGCATATCATCAATTCGGCACAGACAGTTAAGACAAATTGCTAGCCTCGAAATTCAAGATAGCCACAAGATAAATGGTTGTATTATTGTACATGGATTTACAAGTCGAACATAATATTTGATTCGAAGATGCTCTGTGCAAATTAAGAGATGCAAGAAATACGAGTAACTAAAATGTAATGTGGTTAGATATGATGATAACATAGCCTCGATAATAAAAACATTTGACATCAAACCCTCAAATGGTTGAACAGCATCAGCACATGTATGTGAGGCTGATTTATTATCCTAGGTTCAATTACGCAATATCATAGTCTTGTAATCTTGTTGTGTAAAAGAATGGCATCAAACTCATCAAAATAAAGTCTGGTTGAGAAAATGGCCCTTTATATGGAAATGGCAGAGGATAAGTTAGTGATAAAAGGAAGTGATCTCAATTTAAACCAGAAACGACTAACATATATATATATATATATATATATATATATATATATATATATATATATATATATATATATATATATATATATATATATATATATGACTAGATCGATGAATATATATATGACTGGGTTATGACAGTACTTGCTTTGTACGCAAAACAATGAATTCTGAAATCTGAAGTTCTTATTACATCATAGATGATATTAAATGCATCATGTTATTCCTAGAAGTCATGGACGATGCAATCATAATTAAGCTTACATACCTCTCCTAAACATATTGTCCTATATCAGCTCTAGAAATCATACAGCAGTGCTGCCATATTTGTCAGTGTTTGATTTTGCAAAGGAGCACTCTTATGCTTACCTTAAGTGAACAGTGATGCGTCGCACTCGTGCTAACAATTCGTGGTAAAGTGACACGTGCATCACAAAAACGCAGTATAACCACTACTGTTAAGAAAACGTATCACTTTTTTGGCTTCAGCTGGGAAAGGTGTGTCAAAAAGAAAAAGTGGACTTCGCATTATCCAAACATTCCATCAGCTTTATGCTCAGCATCCAACGGAGAAGGACGTGCGGCTTCTGATCCACCAGAATCATTCTCACTTGCGTCAGGCGAGACGAGTAAAAGAATGAAACATATAGTTCTTGACCACCAATGTATATATGACCCATACGTTCTCCCATTCTCATCTTCTGAACCTCGACTCACAACACAAGGTGAACCGAATGACCTTGTCAAGGATTTTAAACTAACCAAGAGTAAGGTGAATATGTTGTGCTCCAGACTACAGCAGTGGAATCTCCTGGCAAGTAATGTTAGGGTTTTCATGTTCCGTGATCATCACAAAGGATCTTGTCCCATTTTACTTTATGGAATGTGATCTTGTAGCCTGCATCGTCATCAATGGTGTGATGGCAGACCCAAGCATCGTTCATGATCCAGATGAGTGAAAATCTGTTTATTGATTCATGGAAGACGAGTCTTAAATATGTCTTCGACATAATTGCTAATGGCAGTGTTTGCCATTAATCTATGAAAACATGAAACAACTCTAGAGGTGCATAAACTATGACAATATCAGTGGCAACTCTCTGTCGATACGAATGTTCTTGCTCTCGTGTTTAGTCTGCAGACTGGGTGCACAGACTACTTCTGTTTTCCTTGCGAATGGGATGGTCCTGCGAGTGATTCCACGACAACAAGAGAGATAGCCAACTTCGACAGTCATTAGATCCTGGGAGGAAAAGTGTTCATCATCTACCTCTTGTTGGATCAATGAAGATTTTGTTAGCACACTTGCGCGTCAATCTGGGTCTGATGAAGATCATTTCGTGCACGTTTCGTCATATCATACACTAATCAGCTTTCATGTACCCACGTGATAAATTTTATTTCCAAGATTAAGTGATGTTAAGATACAGGAAGGTGAACTTCGCGATGATGTATTTGATCGCGCACTGCATGACAAATGGAAAACGGCATGGACAACCTTCCAGCTTAAGGCAAAAACATTTATCGGAAATAACAAGGCAGGCAGCTACAAGAAGTTGATGGAAAGCTCCTTAAGGCATACAAACTCCTTGGGTGCAACATGTCACTAAAGATACATTGTTTGCACTCTCATATGGATATTTTTGCCACCGAACTATAGACCAGTGAGAGACAAGCATGGAAAGTTATTTCATCAAGACCTTGCAACAACGGAGAAAATCTATCAAGACAAATGGAGCCCAATAATGTTTGCAGACTATTGCTGGACAATGCCAAGAGATGCTCTATTTAATGAACACAAGAGACACAAAACATCAGTTTTTAAGACACAATATATTTTGATATATTTTTCACCAATCAACCCTAAATTTCAAGAAAATATGACACAGTTGAAATTAGAGATTTAAAGAAATAATTAAAGAAGGATATTTTATGTATGTTTGGAATTTTACAAGGCATGTTTATGTCGATAAAACATATTTACCATAGAAATCAATAGAGTACCTCCGTACAGTTAGCTGCAAATAATCTCCTTGTAAAAACGCGATATATCGCTGTAATGATACATCAAGGAAGTACTCGACTTCCCTCTACTGCAAAATATATCTGTCTTTGAAGTGATAAAGTACTCAAATGCGCACTATGCAAACAATATCGTATTATACATATTTTGACATTCGATATTCATGCTTGCATGGTTATGGTCACGCAAAGACCATTAGCTTTAGTTATGTTGGTGGAGCGACTGTTGCGCATATTAGAGGTCTGGAGTTCGAAAGTCCTGTAAGATATTTCCTGTTTTACTTCATTATTTACCTTTTAGAGACAACTGGAGTCGTTTTACGTTATATCTTCGTATTCAAATCTCTTCCGATTATTCTAAATATGTTTGTTCTGTGGTTTTAAAAATAGACAGAGATTTATTTGCAATATTGCAAGATTTTTGTCTATTATACAATATGTAAAGCTTTTACGTTCACATAGTATCCTGTATACGGATGTCATGGTTGTATTCAGCTGATAGTAGCGTCAGATAATGTCAACAGTTAATATAAATGCTTAATCGATAATATTATCTCAACAAGACTGTTTTTTCTTCTACTTTTAGAACTATTAATACAATTATAGCTTCGAATGTAAAATGTATCTTGATATGCACGAAAAAGGTTTTGAAATTATGTCTAATATAAAGGACAGTTGTTTTTACTTCCTGATCTTTCTACTTTATGTTTTTTTTGGAATCTAAAGTTCGAAGTTTTTAGTACCGTTTCCAATTTCGTAAAGGAGGTAACAACTTCAAAAAACTATATGTTCAAGACGTGCTGATGAGACATCCATTCAATCCTTCACGACTCATTTCAAGACGGTTTTTATCATGAAAAATGATTTTCCTGTTCGTATCGCCATATCTAGAGATAGTGTTTGGGACAAGTCTCCGACATTATTGTATGTCGAGAACAGGCAAAGATATTTAGCACAAGTGAAGCTCAAGTTCCGTGATGCCTTTATAGGAATTGTGTTAATAATTTTCAGTTTGCTTTACAAATGACTAATTACGGCTCAATACTTGTAGATTGATGTATTTAACATTAAAACGTGGAACTGTACATAAACAAGCAAAATTCAACATTTCAGTTTGGAGTAAAAAGTTGTATATTAATGGGGGAAATATTTTAGCATCATCCATGTATTAAATCTCTCTCTCTCTCTCTCTCTCTCTCTCTCTCTCTCTCTCTCTCTCTCTCACACACACACACACACAGAAATACACACACACACACGCGCACGCATACACACCATCACCACAATCACGATATATCTTTTGATCAAATCGAAACGCAAACATTGTAGGTTATACTGATGTGTGTGAAACTTCATTATATGGGAGAACATTTCGTGTAGATGGTATTGATATGGTAACTTTGTGTTTGATGGACTAGCGCAACGTACAATGAATTCTGAGAAGGTGTAGTATGAACAATCCATTCGAATCCCGTGTAAGATATTTTTATCAGCTGCTCGCAAGCGGCATATTTCGACATTCGGTGTCTCGCCAATTATACGCTTATGACAATATATAAATCCAGCTGCAAAACGGAAGTTGTGGCTAATTTATATAACAAAAACGTAAGTAGTTACAGGTGATACTTTAGGGTCTATGAAAGTCCCAGTGAAAAATGAATTATTGGAATTTAACATGGGAATGGCACCTGGGGAGTTTAACATATGTGAAGTCACGGTGTCTATTGGGTCATATACATTTACAGGGTGAAATGCATTGATAGCCATAATTGTTGACAGGGATAAACATAGTGTTAGAGAAACAAACAAATCTGCATTCCAGCAACGAAGATGGAAATAGACAGAAAAGAGAATAATAATGTTCTAACAAAGACTCCCATATAGAATAGACTCAAAACAGCCATGTCTAGTGTATGGTTACAAAACATTTATTCAAATATATACATAGGCTATCTGGCCTGTGTTTTTGTCTCAGCACTATCCGTTTAAAAAATAAACATTTGGAAATTAAACAAACCTATTTACGAATATTTTAGCTGCTACTTTCTAAAATTAAAGTTCAAGCCTTTCTTAAAATCACTTCATATTGAAGGTATTTACATTAATTGTTCATTTATAAGAAAACGCTTAAACAGGACAATAAAGAACCAGTCAAATAGGACAAAGTTCATGTTTCTCTGTATACGTCGCACAAGTTGTTTAAAATTTGCTTAACTACCAATTGTGTCCCAGCGTAAATGTTTCCCATGACGTACTCACTTTCAATCGTAAATCTGCTATGTCCATCGTGGTAGGTACAATTCTCGGTAAACAACATCACTTGCAGTTATCGTCTTCTCCCCATCGTGGTACAACGTATGCCATATAAATTATCAATTTTCTATCGATGATGTCAAATTTTTCTCTCATTGTCTGCACGTCTTCAACAGCCGGGAAAAATTTGGAATAAGTTAATTATGCAGGTGTGTGAAACCCGAGACATATAGGCGAGTTCAAACTGTCGTTATACATAGATAGGCTTAAATGACCTCGATCTTGGACTTGGCGCTGATGTTTGAGTTCCTTTAACAGTGAGTAAAGTAGGTCCGTAATGAAACCTGCTGCTTCCTCGGGTGGAAAATCAGACACGAAGTCTTTAAATTTTACCGTGTAGGTGTAAGTTGTCGTCCTAAAGTCACTGTCTGCGTCATTTGGAGGATAAAATGTTCCGTTAGATCTACTGAATCCTTTCCCATAATGGATGCACTTTGCTGTCACGGTATGATCGTGACGGAGGTCAATGATGTTTCGTTTTTTCTGTTTTCATCTGCTTAGAGTGATTTATCTTTCTCGTTTCTTGTATTCGCAATGAAGTGTCTTTCTTGGATGTTATCCTTGGTGATATCAGCATGTTCATTAGGTACAGTTATTTGTTATGAAAGTTGCACTGTTTGAACGAAGCTGTTTATGGCGTTCGTACGTAAACAACTAATATGTGATACTGCATTGGTGATGTGATCGTGTGGAATAGCATCACACATGAGTTTCTCGCTGGAATTAAGTCTTACGCTAAATACTTAATGTTTGAAAGGATTCATCTTTCTCGGTTGTCTTTGGTAGTTACAATGAACTATCGTTCTTGAACGTTGTCCCTTTCAATATGCTGACCAATATTGTCGTGACCGTACGGTAAAGTGAAGTGGTTGGGACGCCGAACTATCTTCTGGTACACGATTGAATAGACTTTTCCAAGGGTCGACTGACGATTTAGTGTGTGGGTAAGCGTACAATCTTCTGCGGTTCGTAGGTGGTCACTTTAAAGTTTTTATCCTGACTAGACTGCACGACTTCTTTTAGCACGTCAAGGTTCACCACTCGATTATTGCAATAATTGAGAGTCAACCCTTTCACTTATCAACCAGTGTGCATTTCTCCTTGTTTGTCCCGGTATTCGTAGCCATAATATTTGAGACCGTCACTAGTAAAACGTAGAATCTTGTCGTGAGGGTGCTCATCCGTCTAAGCTCCAAAACGGTCTCCTTCTATGCCAGGGTGACGTTGACCCAGGCGAGCGATGTAAATGCAACTGTCCGTGTCAAAGTGCAGGACGCGATCACTTAACAGTTCTAAAGCTTCTTACAATTTTAATCGAGCTTGGACTGTCACGTAAGTCGCAATGATGATATTGCCACATTCGTCGACTTCTACAAAGCCCAGGTCTTTTTCGTAATTGACTACGTTTAAGTCATCGCGAATAACGTCCATATTTGGTTTTGTCGTGAATCATCTGGACGTAGCGAGGAGGTTCTGTCAAATTCTCCGTTTTGTGTAAGCACGGACGTTGTGGCATTTTACACCAAAAGCAATTTAACATTCCTTTTGTAAAAGATAGCCTTCTTTCCTTTTTTTTATGTTGACTAAACTGATACCTTCCTGCTCCCAGTATTTCTCTTTGAATTTAGTTTGGTCTTCGGGAGTGTGGCACCAGAAATGATAGTCGCTGTTCACAACTGTTTGTGTCGTTTGGGACAAGATAACTAGTGACGGCATGGCGTCGTCATTTCCATTCCTAATTTCTGTGCGGCTTTTCGAGCGTGAGAGAGCTGCAACCAAGAGCTTATCTTTAGTCAGTATCTCTTGAGATACTACAGAGAACAAACTACTCTGAGCATCAAGAGTTGTCGTGATTTCAGACTGTGATACAGGAATGTTTGATTCTTGCTATTATTGATTATTTAAAAACATACTACCTGAAAGCACACAACCGCTTAGGTGGCCTAGTGGTTAGAGGGGAAGCGTATGGTCGTTGGTTCCATGCCCGGCCGTGTCATACCAAAGTCACACAAACAGCTGCCTCGCTTTGCGCTCAGCATTAAGAATGTTAGTGTTAGGACTGGTCGACCTGATGTCAGAAAAATGTGGTTGAGACATCATGCTACATGTCCTAGGTTCTTCCTCCACCTATAATACTGGCCGTCATATATAGCCTATCGTGTGCTGAAAAATGGCTTTAAACCCTAAACAACAACAATTACAACATTCCGCTTCACACACACACACACACACACACACACACACACACACACACACATATATATATAATTTGGTGGGGCATGGGACACCGGTGGTTGTTGAAATCTGGGATACATTTCTGTGGCGTCTCTCACGGGTTGCGGAAAGACGCTGGCGGCGGTCAGCCTCAAAGGTGGAGCAGGCTTTTCTGGTCAGGGCTCACCAATGCTTTCTGTCTGAGGTAGCGAGCTCGAGCTGGCGTGGTTGAAGGTCTGCCTATTTGATGCTTGTCTTGAGGCTGTCTTTGTACCTCTTGTGAGGGCGGCCTTGGTTTCGGTTCCCCAGGGATAGCTCGCCATAGAACAACTGCTTTGGAATTCTGCTTTGATCCATGCGGATGACATGGCCAGTCCATCGAAGCTGGGTCTGGATTATTTTGGCTTCGATGCTTGTTGTGTTGGCTCTATCAAGGACTTCCAGGCTGGTGATTCGGTCCTGCCACTTGATCCGCATAATGGATCTCAGGGAGCGCTGGTGGAATTGTTCTAACTGACTGATGTGCCTTCTGTAGAGTGTCCACGTTTCACAGCCATATAATGGAGACGTGAGGACAACTGCAATGTACACCTTCAGCTTTGTTGACAGGTGTATGTCCTTGTGCTGCAAGACCTTGGTTCAAAGTCGTCCTAGTGCTTGACTGGCTTTTTGGGTCCTCGCAGTGATCTCTTTGTCCAGAGAGCCATCACTAGATATTGTGCTGCCCAGGTATTTGAAACTGTCCACATTCTTCAGCTGCGTGTCGCCAATGGTGATACAGGGTTGCGAATGGACAGTGTTTTAGGCGGGCTGGAAGATGACTTCTGTCTTTCCTAGACTAATTGTGAGTCCAAATAGGTTGGAGGCTTCTGAGAATCTGTCCACGATTGCTTGTAGGTGAGTCTCTTCATGGGCCATGAGGGCGCAGTCATCAACAAACAGTGCATCAATGATGAGTCTTTCTAGTGTCTTGATTTTCGCAGCTAGGCGACGGAGATCAAACACTGATCCATCCAGGCGATACCTAATGTAGATGCCAGTGTCAATGTCCCGTATGGCATGGAGCAGTACCTGTGTGAAGAAGAGGTTCAAGAGTACTGGAGCGAGTACACAACCCTGTTTGACACCATTAGATATGGGGAATTTCTCTGAGGGTTCACCGTCTGAGAGAATCTCTCCATCCATGTCAATGTGGAGGAGCCGGATGAGGTTAGTAAACTTCTGAGGACAACCAAGTTTCTTGAGTACTACCCAAAGTGCGTCTCTGTTGACTTTATCGAAAGCCTTTGTCAGATCCACAAAGACAGCATATAGATTCATTTTCTGCTCAAGGCACTTCTCTTGGACTTGTCTCACTGAGACGATCATGACAACGGTGCTGCGGTCTGGGCGAAAACCACACTGAGACTCGGAAATGTTATTTTCTGACACTGCTGCAATAAGCCTGTTGAGCAAGATGCGAGCAAGTATTTTGCCAGCAACGGAAACCAGGGAGATGCCTCTGTAGTTACTGCAGTCCATACGTGTGCCTTTAGTTTTATAGAAGGTCACAATTGCATCACGGAGGTCGTCTGGCATTTCTTCTTCCGTCCAAATGCTGATTAGCACGTCGTAGAATGCCTCCAGAGACTGCTTACTGACAGTCTTGTACACCTCCGCTGGGATACCATCCTTTCCAAGTGCCTTGCCACAGTTTGTTTGTTTAATGGCCCTTCTCAATTCCTCCATCTTTGGCGGAATATCCAGTTGGTTGATCGTTGGCTGCTGGGGTATTTGGTCAAGAACAGATTAGCTGACCGATGAGGGCAGGTTTAGGAGCTGATTAAAGTGTTCTTTCCATCTTTCCTTAATGCCATTCTTGCCTTTTATTAATGTACTGCCATCTGCAGCAGTCAAGGACGTAGGGCTGGACTTTGTGTGGCTGAAGATTGACTTGATGGCGTTGTAGAACTCTTTGGAGTTGTTAGTGTCGGAAATAGCTTTGCACTTCGTCAGCTTTCTTTTCCCGCCATTGGTCATGCATCTTGCGGATTTCTCTCTGAGCCTCAGCCTGATAGGATTTGAAGCGATCTTTTTTGGGGATGGAGTTTGTGTCATTCTGCCAGTCCATAAAAGCTTTGTTTTTTCTGGCAAGCAGATCTTCAATGGCAGCGTTGTTCTCGTCGAACCAGTCTTGATGGATTCGCTTCTTTGGACCCATGGTTGCCATAGCTGTTTCTCTTATTATGTCCATGAGCTTGTTTCATTTTTCAGAGGCGTTTCCACATAACGGTCCGTTTGTTGACAGCATGTCATCTAGTCTCTTCTGGAAATCGAGCTGGGTGGAAGGCTGCTGCAGTTTGACAACGTTAAGGGCTGTGCGCACAAGCTTAGGACGTCTTAGGTGGTGAGGGGCAATGTGCAGCTGTAGGGTAGTTCTGACAAGTCTGTGGTCTGTCCAACATTCTGCTCCTCGCATGGCCTTGGTGATTTGGACATCCTTGGCATCACGCTGGCGTACTATTACATAGTCAATTAAGTGACACTGGCGAGATCAGGGTGCATCCAGGCGTTCTTGTGTTTGTCCGCCATTCTGAACATTGAGTTTGTGATTAGGAGGTTAAATTCTGTGCATTTGCTGAGTAGGAGCAGGCCGTTGCTGTTCATTCTGCCGACACGGTGCTTGCCAAGCACACCTTTCCATCGAACATAATCGCAGCCAACACAGGCCATGAAGTCCCCCAGTAGTATAATCTTGTCGTCAGCTGGAATTGAGCTACGTATAGAGCTGAGGTCCGTATAGAACTGCTCGGTGGTTTCTGCTTGACTCGATAGGGTAGGGGCGTATGCACTGATGATTGTTGCGTGCCGTTTTTGGCTAATAGGTATTCTCTGGTCTGCTCAGTCACCACTGGATGTTGCCGAACTGTTCTGCTGCCTTGGATACAGAGCGGAACGACCACTTGTCCAAGGGCCGCCTACGTGCAGGTCTCTGACTACAACTCCCAGTGGTCACCTCCACCTATTGCTTCGCCAGTCGCCCATCGCCGTAGGACTTTGGTTGGTGTTGGTAAAGAATGATGAGTGTGATGATAAGGATGAATGATAGGTGCACAACACAACCTGTGCGTGTAGGAGATTAAAGTGAAACAGCCTTTGCACAGAGACAGCCTCTCTCTCTCGGCTTAAGTAGTTAGAACTCAGTGGTACGAAGATTTGTCACGGCTGGGGACTACTTCGGCTGCATTGGATGGCTATGACGTCTTCCGTGCCTTGTCATACCCTATGCTCTCCACAAAGCGTTTGCAGATTCGCCTTTGTGGCCGTTGGATCACTCAGTTGATCTCTTCCGCCCACTCTGCCGAATCTGGCTTTAAATGCAAGGATAGGCAAGCTCCTAAGTCACCGAGGGTTTGAGGCCCATCGGCTACCCTCCACCTGGTTTAGCCGGCCAGTCGAAGCCGTTGCCCGTGGTGTGGCCGCTGTGCATGCTACATCTGATTGGAGCCATAGGTGAGGGCTGAGCGCCTGGTGAGGACCAAAGATGGGCAGGCTATTCCGGAAGGAGCACGACATGCCACCCACCAGAGGTACTACTACCCCTCCCAGAGCACCCCGAACACCACAATATATATATATATATATATATATATATATATATATATATATATATATATATATTTATATATATATTCGAGATATAATGAGATGTTATTTGGTCAGGCAGTGGTTACTATGTTAAAGTACAAGTTAATATATGCAAACATGCAGATTTTATTGAAGAGAATGATAATAAAATCAACAAATATTTTGGATGCCTGTCTCGTATTGTACATACTTAAATAACTTGTTCTTGTGGAAGCAGAGCTATGATTCGACGGGAAAAAAACAGGTGAGTAAAATAACACTTATCTTGCCTGTTTCTCACTGATGTTGAAACGTTTTCTTAAAAAAATGTTAAATATGGGATTCATTATTAATTGGTTTTAATCTTCTCCCCACCAAATTGGAAATACTTTTTATATAAAATGTCAACACAAGTGTATACTCTTTTATATATAATTATCCGATACTACTTTCCTATACTGAAATAAATTAATATTAAATGGCCAGTAATATTAAAAATTTGGCCACAGAGGTTTCGTTCATTGACAATTTTGATCTATGCATCTCAATGCTTCACCAAATAAACTTAGAGATATTGTCCAAGTTTTCAACATAAATGCTTACCATTGGTATTTTTACGATTATGAGGTATGTTGTAAATGAGAATGGATGTTGAACTGGCATTTGTTATTTAACAACTTTCTCCATGCTTTTATTAAATATACCTTATCTTTTATCTTGCTTCGAACGGTACTTGATGGAGATTAAAGCAAAAAGATCCATATTTTTTGTTCACTGTTAATTTTACCATTTATCATATTCATTTTTCCAAAGACTCTTAACATTATTCTTTCACTGACAATCCTTGAATTTCAAGCGGACACATAATACAGACACATGTGAAACAGTTATGATGTAAGGGAGGTAACTGCATAAACAATCTGAGCTATCAGCAAGAGGCAAGCTCCTAGAATGTACAGCTGAACAACACTTTCAGACAGTTTAATGGAACTCGAAGGAAACAAAAAGCATTTAATGAAACAGAATATTTTTATAAGTGATAGCATAAAACAAAGTGACAACTTAAAATCTGGATGCTATATTGTCCGACCGAAAACAAATTAAATTCTTTTCACATGTTGGAGTATCATTACATAGGCTGTCCATAAATAAATAAAAAACTACTGATTTAGTGATTGTACTATACCCTGTACCCCGTGATGAATAAAATATTTGTAAAGCTCTTGTGATGCATCAGACAAACGTCTTGGCAAGTATGGAGTCCTTATTTAAAAACGTATGCAAAACAGAATAACATGAATATTCATTCATAACAAAATTGCTGAATATATACATAAAATTAGTAAACTTTGCCCAGATTATAAATCACCAGCTTTTCTATTCAAATGCACAATAAAAAGGGTGTCTTAGTGATTGAATACTTTACTTATGCCACAAGAATTGAAATTGAATTGGTTTTACGCAGATCAACGATTTATGCCGGAATGATATATATATATCATATATATATGTCCATATATATATGATTGATTGATTAATTGGATTTAAGACGTTTTCGCCCATTGGGCATTTACGTCTGTTTAATGCCCCAAAAGGGCTAATTAATTGTTTCGGGGGACGGAATAGTGCCACGTCCCCACGCATTATTGCACAATGTTATGCTAATTAATTGATACCAGCCGTCGGAAGCAGAAGAGGCAAAGGCGGAACGAGACTGCATTGGAAGGAAGGTGATATACCCAATAATTTAATCCCCCGAATATAATTTAGTATAATTGTCGTCCGGCATTTAAAAATAAGTGGTTGGGTAGGGACAATTGGAATGGGGTGCAGTATTAAATACTGTCAGACTTGTCTATTTACTTGTATATATACTTGTATATATATATATATATATATATATATATATATATATATATATATATATATATATATATATGTGTGTGTGTGTGTGTGTGTGTAATTCATTAGTTTCTTTCGCTGCTGACTTCATTAGTTTCTTTCGATGCTGTTTCAATACTGATTATGTCCATTTTCGAAGCGCACTAAAAGAAACTACACAAGTGCTGCATCCGATTGTTTGTCCCCTGTTCCCAATGTTGAGTCCTTGACCTCGTCATCCGTTTCAGCGTGGGTTTCTGGACGTCCCAGATTCCTGGCTCTACTTTCCTGTGACATGTTTTCACTTTCAAGGATGAAGTAGAGCAGCAGAGAGGGTGAACAGACCACGATTTCAAGCAAAAATAAGGCTTCCAGATAACGTTTCCGAACAAAAAATGGCCTACACACTACGTTTTCAGACAAAAAATAAGACTTCGAACAAAATCTCATTTAACCAAAAAAAAAGTCTCCATTTTTGCAAAAACGGATATTTTACGATTTTTTAATCAATTTTGCTCGCAACGATGTGGTCATCCACCCTCTCTGCTGCTAGTGATTTCATCACTAGTGATTTCAGTTCTGGGTTAACAAAAATAATAAATGATTTTAACCGAATATTTGATCCAGTCCGATACGATATCGTGTCCGAGGATCATGTAGATTTATTGTTGCGAATCCGTGCGGAGTCGACTGAGCATGACTAAAGAAATCTCGAAATTGATTGAAGTCCATATCAGAGCACCATGTCTGCCAAATATTTCTAAGAGTATGAGTATCAACTCCGTTGAATACAGAAAGAATATTGCAGTTATCTCTGATCACTTTTGGAACCTGAGTGTAGCGTTGAGTGACATATATCACGTCAGTGTTTTTGTGACGCCCACGGGAAAATATTCTAGCAGGATTCTTTTGTTTATCCAACATTATATCGTCGTATACGACTAAATTGTTAATATCTCCATCAATATCATCAATACTCGGTGCTTCATCGATATCGGTTATAAAATCAATGGCATTCTCACCCTTAATTTCTGATGCATTCTCGTTAAAATCCTTTAACACTTCATAACATCGTTGATCATCTACGCTAGGGGCAATTAAATACAACTTATCCCACTTCATCCATCTCATTATTAAATTGAGCAACAATTGCGTTTTACCGGATCCAGATGGCCCGATTATAATCATCCGGATAGAGTTTGGTAGCGCTGCATGATGCTTAATTGGTTCTCTTGTTTTAGTCGCTGAAAAATCAATTATATCCATATTTCTATACATAAATTATGGATCTATATTGTGTGAAGTGTAGAACGCGTACTGGCACAGATGATGTGACGACGATTACAACTAAAAATAACCGATCAGCGCTTTCTGGTAAATGCGTGCAATGTGGTACAAAGAAATTTAGATTTGTGTCTATGAAATCTGATTTAAAAAAAAACGAGGAGGTGATATCGCAGCCAAATTAGCAAAACTCCCTGGAACCCCATGGGCAAAGTACCCCGGAGAAAAGCACCTTCCAGGATATAGCTACTGTGGACCGGGAACCAGACTTGATATCAGACTCAATAATCAAAATCAACCCAACCCCGGTGAAGAACCAATAAACGCCATTGATAAGGCCTGTCACCTTCATGATGTTGCTTATAAAAGCAGCAATCTGCAACACAGGCATCTAGCAGATGTGAAATTAATTCATGCGTTAAATGCTATTCCTGATAAATCCTTCAAAGAAAAATTGTCTTCATTTTTGATAAAATCGGCTATGAAAAGTAAATTGATGTTAGGTGCCGGTAATTAATAATATGGAATCAATTTATTATTCTCCGAGGGGATACTGGAGGGGTAACGCTGCAATCAATAAACTCGCTAGAGCTGCAAAAGTGAAAAAAACCACTGCGGCTAATTGGTTATCCAAACAGGCACTATGGCAAATTTATCTACCACCGCCTAAACAAATTCAATTCTCGCATTTTGATGTGACCGCTCCTAATGAAGTTCATCAGGCTGATATATTATTTCTGCCACATGATCGTGGTTACAAATATGCGTTAACCGTAGTTGATATTGCGAGTCGATACAAAGAAGCAGAACCGTTAAAAACAAAATCAGCCACTGAAGTCGCTTCTGCATTTGAAAGGATTTATCGACGAGGTCCTCTGCACTGGCCAAATCTGTTACAAGTTGATCCTGGCAAGGAATTTCAGGGTGCAGTGTTATCTACAATGAAACATCATAATGTCACCATACGACGAGGGCATACTGCGCTACATCGCGATCAGGCCATTGTAGAACGATTTAATCGGACGATTGCTGAGCGGTTATTTGGATATCAATACGCAAAAGAATTCATTCAAGAAAAGCGATCCAGTGAATGGGTTAAAAGATTACCATCTGTGATTACTGCACTGAACAACGAGATTACTAGAACAATCAACATGAAACCTATCAACGCGATTAAAAAGAAGTCAATACCCGTACAACCACAAAAAGATTTCCCTAGAAACGCTAGCATTTCCCAACCAATTCTTGGTAGTAATGTCATTGTGAGGTACTTATACGAACCAGGAGAGCTTGAAGGGGGTAGAAAAAGGGCTACTGATCCTATTTGGAGCGTCACTACGCATAAGATATCTAGTATAACACGATCAACTGGTAGACCTCCAGTCTATAAACTGGATTCAACTGCCCCTCAGCGGGGTTTTACTCGACAACAACTGCAATTGATTCCCGAGGATACTCAATTGCCACCGCATGGTCTTAACTAGCGCCGTTGCGTCTATTGCACTCAAGACAAGTCAACATCACATTATTTCTGACATGACCGAGATTGTTATTTTTTCTGTCTACGGTGAATTGGCGAGGATCCTTATCCGAATACTGCCAACGCATTATACAATTGCAACTCGCGCAGTGATTATTCTGTTGTTTCTTCAAAGTGATTATTAATTTAGCATCAATATCAAATTCTCGTTGTTTTTCTTTGTCCTGTTGTTTGTAACCGGAGAGTTTTTTATTAATGATGCTAACATCAATATCACTTATTGTTGTGTCATTATCATCACCAATGATTTCATCATCATTGACTTCGTCAACAACAATTCTTCGAAGTTGATTTATGTTTCGTACTCTGGATACTGCGAGATAGACTAAATTTGACCATTCGATGCGATTATCTACCATCCAAACAATTGTATCCGATATAGTCAATCCCTGTGAAGAGTGTATTGTTGCTGCGTATCCTAGCGTCCACGGGGATTTATTAGCACGCAATGCATCTTCAACGACATTGATATCAACCAGCACAATATCATTTAATACCAAAATTTGTTTTTCATTCTGTCCTGGAATATCAACTTCAATATTCTGTTTTCGTGTATCCGATGGCCTATAACAAAGGGGTACTGGAAGCGTTGCAAATTTTTCTTTATGCAATTCAAATAACTTCATCTGAAGTGTATCCCTGACTATTTTTCTACTTGCAATGATCAAATCGTTTGGTCTCCACGCTTCCCAGAAATCATTCATTGGGGTTTCTGAAATCACTTCACGCGCTATTTCGCATTGGATTCTATCCGGTTGTAATCTAATTAGCGCTTTGAACTCGCGTAATCGTTCATCAAGTGATCTATAATCAGTGGTGATTTCTTCATAGTAGTCTACAAAACCCTTTAGCCATTCATGTGGAGATGCACCGACAAATGGTGGTGGTTGGCCTTGATCCCCGCACATGACGACTTTTGTGTTTTTGGTTAACAACCACTCAAGAAATGTTTTTAATACATCTAATGACACTGTGCATATTTCATCCCAGATTATGATTTCAGGAATGAATTTATCACCCATTCGATCAGGAGTCCATTTGTCACCTTTCCATCGAAAGAAGCTGTGATAAGTGCAAGCATTTACCCCTCGCTGTATCATCTCTCTGGCGAGTCTATGAGTCGGTGTTAGCACAATCATGTTAGTAGAAATACAAGTATTTCCACCACCACGATATAATTCAATTGCACGAGTTGTCTTTCCTGACCCACCACAGCCGTTTAAATAAACTGTCTTGTATCTACAGATTGGATCAGATACCGGTGGTGCATTAGAAAATTCTGTAGAAACACTAGTGTTTCCAATTTCAATACGGTTACAACAAATATATTTATCATCCATGGCAACGTCTGCGGATTCACAATACTCATGTAGCATCTCCTTTTTAAATCGCCAACGCCCCCAATTTTCTTCGGGATCTGTGAATTTAGCTACAGCTGATTTGAACTTATTGTGTATATACATCGAATCAGTGGCCACTCTAACCGCGGTATTAGGAAATCTATTTATCATCGAAAATAGATTAATAGAAGCATAGGCTAACATTGAACTTCTTAAGTGTGTGTACTGGGAATTATATCCATCACAGTAGGTAACAACCGTACCTAATTTCTCACCATTGGATAGAAAAGCATCCTTACGGGATACAAGTTTTCCCTGTTTCATTAAATCCGCTACAATAAAATCGTATTCAGCGACATCTATGATCAACCGCGAAGAGTATTTTGCGTTATCGTATCGTCCACCCTGGGTAAATTTACCGATTATTCTTCTTCCGAGATCTTTTGCTTGTTCTTTTTTAATTTCAAATAACTTCTTAGACCAATTTATGATTTCTTCTTCACTGAAATCTGGAAACTGTTTTCGTAGTTCGCTGATTATTCTATCTAGATCGGGTTGTGGTAGCCAAACTTCTTTCTGAGCTCGATAGCATATAATAGCCTCGGAAACAATCAACGATATTAGCATACCACAATCAATCATATATCTCAATAGCACTATTGGCATCCAGTGTTTTTCAGATAGGTGTCTACCGAGCCAAACATAACTACACGGATGTAACCCTGTAGCTAATTCAAATGATATCACACGAGCGAATCCGGTTAAATCAAAATCAGGCAATGGTCCATTAATCGCAACACGAGTCATTTCATGCGTGGGGTGTCCAAATCGTTTGAAGTACTCAGCGCATTCCCCATACCCGAGAAAACTTCCGGGATAACACGCGGCTATATCAATTGAAATCATACCATCACGATGGTATTTTGTATTCCACAGTCCTCCATGACCAAATTCGACGCAACTCAATTTAACATCTTCGAGAAAATCACTTCGTGTTGGACGCCATGAGTTTTTTTCTCTTGCGAAGTGAGCTACTACTGATGGAATAGTAAAACTATCCGTGAGTAGTTTTTCATGGGAATTCTGCGGTGAAAAATCACTAGCGATTTTTCTCATTCTGTTATCTAATTCTTCAATGCGATATAATTCACCATTTGGTTTTACAAATTGATCGAATTCTTCATCACTTCTAAGTAGCCACACTGACACAGGATCATCCTTACACAACGCATGAATAGCATCAAATAATCTCTCTTCATAGAAAACATCCCCGACGAACTCCTTAGGGATATATTTCACGGTTCGTTCTCGTGGAAATATTGTTACCGCAGGTGTCCACGCGTGTTTGTTATGATCAATAATCTGTATTGGGGCTCCTCGCGATTGATATTTCGGTTCGTATAATACTTCTCCGGTTATTGTTGTTACTGATATTGGGAATTTTAATGATGCTTCTAATTTAGCTATATCAGAAATCTTTGCACCATGCTGTTTCACTGTCAGTTCCCACTCGGTTATTTTTCTACGTCGCAGATCAGTTAGTTTATTTCCTCGGGATGCATTTGTGAAATGTTCTATTATTCGTTCTGCTACACAATTAAGCCCTGACGAATATTTCATAGGAGCTAGTTTTGCGATATCGGGTTTATCATTTAACGGATATATCCCATAAACCATTGCTGTTACGGGATAAGATCTTTCGTAGTATGGTTTATCAATGCCGGTTAGAATCCCTGGTTTGGAATCTCTACTCACAATGACAGCTTTTTTATTCTTGAGGATTGGTTCAAATTTATCCTTAATAATCCATTTGCCATCGACTTCGATAATGAATTTGATTCGGAAAAAATGCCGTTTTTCCCCAACACGTGAAATTATCACTGCTGCTTTTTCATCAGTCATGGTAGCATCAACAACACCATCAATTCGAAATGTTGACCAACAATAAGATGCTCCATCACGCTTGAATTCATTAAAACAGTCTCTGATTTTACTAATCATGGCTTTATCAAGAATTGTATTCTTTGGTGTATTAGAAACTATATCGAGATTGAATTGAGCATCTTTCCAGGGGTAATCTCTCTTGGACGTTTTTGAAATCCGAAGGATTTTGGGTTTATCGAGATTAAATTTGTTACGTCTTTTTGGTTTATCGAGATTAAATCTAGGACTGATTTTCAATAATCTCTTAAACTCTTTCATGTTTCCGTCTCTTGGACGTTTGTTACGTTTTTTGGGTCTATCGAGATTAAATCTAGGACTGATTTTCAATAATCTCTTAAACTCTTTCATGTTTCCGTCTCTTGGACGTTTGTTACGTCTTTTTGGTTTATCGAGATTAAATCTAGGACTGATTTTCAATAATCTCTTAAACTCTTTCATGTTTCCGTCTCTTGGACGTTTTTTGGGTCTATCGAGATTAAATCTAGGACTGATTTTCAATAATCTCTTAAACTCTCTATCAGCATTAAATTTAGCATTTCTCGAAGTCAATCTCTTGAACTCCATCATGCTATACTAAAAACAAGTGTCTAAATGAAAGATTTTTATATAATGAATCACTGCAAATGGATCAGTCAATGAATTAGACAAATAGTATAGTATACGAATGAACCAGGAATTCAGACCACACCCAGTGAGTACAAATTATGAAGCATCCAGTGATGGTGTTGTAAGAAACCGTAGACTGAAGAACCCAGTTGGGTGGGATAATGGTATGGGGTATTTGTTCTTTACTGTTGGAAAGAAGAAATATTACAATCATCGTTTCGTGTATGAATGTTTCCATGGATTGATCAAAGATGGTTTTGTTATTGATCATATTGATTCTAATCCGAAGAACAATTCCTTATCAAATCTTCAAGCAATCACACATAGTGAGAATACCAAACGAGGAAGGACTGGGAAATACTCGAAAAAAGCGAGACCTGTGAAATCTTTGAATACAATAACTAACGAAGAAAAAGTATTTAAATCAATATATGAAGCCGGCAAGTATTTCAATATTTGTAGACCCTCAGTACGATATGTTGCAGAAGGGGTTTGTCGATCGGCTATTTCAAAAAAGAGCGGACAGAAAATTCAATTTAGTTATGTCTAATACGTCATATTTTTCATTTAGAAATATATCATTGTTATAGAATAATGAATTCTGAAAACATGAATAGCATTTTATCCGAGATTTCAAAATTGAAAGGTTGGGATATTGAACTATCAGATGGGTTAAATCCTGATCAAATCATGTCTGATTTTCAGGATATAGAATACGGAGTTAGCACTAACAAGTATATGCTACCAAAGAAGTATGCGCTCATCAAAAGAATTCAGAATTCTATTAAGGACTCTCTCGCATTTTCCAGTGACGTAAGTGTGTTCGCTCCGTTGTATACCATCGTAGAACGAATACGAAAAGAATTGGGGTACGAATACGAATTGAAAAAGGAGGTTAATTCTAAAGTTAGAAACCTACGGGCGTTAATTCAAGAAAATGAAAAATTTTGATTGACCAACCATTTATCATTATTTGATTGTGACCGTCCCTCATAGAGATTTTAATTTTTTTTTAGCATTTTTTGATTAAAAATGTCAAAATCAGTGAATGAAAAATTGATGGCTGGTTCGGATTGATCAAAAATAGAATGTTGAAACTAGCAGTATTATTATTTTTATATACAATTTTGCTACTTTCAACATCGATGAACGAAGCTGTCTCACAGTGAAATAACACTTCCATGACCATCCGATGGTGTTAGGTTGGATTGAAAAATTGTTTTGCAATTGAAAAATTGTTTGCGATTTCAAATAATGGTCAATGAAGCATTAACAACCCGATTGGCTCGTGAACGACTGGATGCAATCAGGAGATTTGTACCAATTCGTGACTCTGTACGGAATAAACTACAACAACGACAGAGTCTTCAGACTGATTTTGCTATGGGATCCGAAGAATTGTTTAAACCAGTAACCACAGCAACGAAAGGGATAGAGCGTGCTATACTGGGAGATGTTCCCGAGACGGGAAAATCTGTTATTGGTGAACTTGAAAAAATAGCAGCGAAAACTGAACAAACAGAACAAATAGAACAAATAGAATCAAAAAGAACAGTTGATGATTTACGCGTGATATTTAACGAGGCGGGGTTAGCAGAAATTAATAAGACTGATCCAACAGGAATTCCTGAGCTTGTTGTTACGAATTATGAAAACAGGAAAAATATGTTGAAACCAGAATATCATAAGTTTGTTAGAAATATAACTCACTGGGCTGATATATTCTACAAAATCAAAACTGAAAAAACAGGTAGAATTAAGAAGGATAGTGCATCATATATTCAATATATCAATGCAGTGGGTATAGTGTATAAACAATACGAAGAGTTTAAACAACAACAAAAACCGCCAAAATTGCAAAGGCGGCGACAGCAACCTGCAAAGAAAATATCTTTTTCACCTAAAAAACAACAAATACCACGTGATGATGATTTTCTTGATTATTTATTACAAGAAACCGATTTAGAAAAACAGGATGAAGCAACTGGTTATAGCGGAAGTGGATTAAGAGATTCCAGTGTTTCATGTCCTGGTAGTGTTATCAATGATATATCACGATTAGAAGTTCTTGTAGGAGGTTTCCGAGCTGGAAATAACTCACCGGAAATAATTAATGAAGCAGCTGATATCTGTAGACGGTTATTTGCCGGCGGTATCATGGATATCAAAACATATCGAGATTTCATTGACGAGTTAGTGGAAAGTGGGTATCACAGTGATTAAATAAAAACGCTAGCGTGGAAATCCGAAGGATTTCACAATTGAAAAATGGTTTCTGATTTCAAATAATGATCATACACTACAATCATGATAAACCAACCCCCGTCTACGTAGTTAATTCACGGTTTCCAGTTTATAGAGCATACTACGGAGATGGTTTAGGCAATACCATTGCAGGGTTATTTGCGAGAATGGCTCCAAAAGTGATGCCGTTAGCTAAACAACTAGGAATGAAAGCAATTGAAGTTATTCGTGATAAGGGTATTGGTGCTGTTGGAGATCTTGCTGGAAAAGCATTTTCAACTGCGAAGAATAAATTAACATCATTAGTGAAATCACGGATGAAATCCAAAGGATTTTCAAAACCGTTACCGTCTACAGCGGAAATGCCTGCAAGTGTTAGTAGAATTATAAATAACGCAGTAGACGAAAAATTAGCGTCGATGGTAAATCAAGGGGACCAAAGCAATATTGCAAATATGATAGCAGGAAGCGGCTTTAAAAAACTACGTCGATGAAAATCGTTTACGATGAAAATCCTACGGATTTTTACGATTTAGACTATGATAAATAGAATAAAATGTTCAAAAAATCACATGATCCGGCGTTTGATATAGACGCTCCAGTTGGCAAGGATGATTCTGTACGCGATTATCAATATTACGCTTATCATGCAATAGACGCAAATAGTCGATCGCGAATTGAACTTCAAGTCCATGATACCAGTAAATACTTTTTGCCATGTGAAGCGTTTATTGAAGTAGAAGGAAAACTTGTAACAGCTGCTGGAGCATCATATCCAATTGGTACTCAAGTCGGTTTTGTCAATAATGGTATTATGGCGTTATTTGAGAGTGCAAGATACCTCATTGATGGAAAAGAAATTGAGTCCATAGATCGTGATGTTGATGTGGCTACAACAATAATCGGGTTAGCGAGATATTCTGATGATTATACAAGATCAGCAGGACCTTCTATGATGTTTGCAAAAGATGGTAAGAATACCGCTGGTGGAAATCCATTTGTTGTAAGACGACCAAAAAAAGCCAGTGCTGCTAATGATGATGCTGATGTCGAGGCTGTAGTTATAAACAACGACGTTAATTTCAATCTAGGAGCTGCAACACGAAACTCAATGTTGGGAGCAGGGGATAAATCATTTTCATGCGCGATTCCACTGCATCATATATTTGGATTCTGTAGAAACGTCCGAAAAGTTATTTATGGGGCGAAGCATACAGTATCGCTTGTACGAAAGGGTGATGATAATGACGCAATTTGGAGGATTCCAGCAAACACAGCTGCAGATCATGTAAATGATGATGCCGGTAAAGTTATTTTAACAAAAATATCATTGTGGATGCCAGTGTTGACTCCAGCAATCACTGCAGAAGAACGATTACTATCATTTATGGACCAAGGAGGAAAGTCGTTGTTGAGTTGGCTAACCGTGAGTACAGATGTGAAGCAATCAAATATCAATGGGTTATTCACGTGGAATCTAGCATCAAAACAAGGCGTTTCTGCGCCACGTCATATATTTATTGCGTTACAAGATAACGCACGAGTTGGTGATCAACGTTTCAGTCATATGATATTTGATCAATTAGGTGTGAAAGACGTCTCACTGAGAATAAATGGCCAGCAGGAACCATCCGAGGATATACAACTTAATTACACAGAAAATCATATTGCACGCGTGTATCATCGTCTGTTGTCATTTATGGCACGTGATCAAAATGTTGATACTGGTTTGCAAATATCACAATACGACTTTAAGAGTTTATACCCGATCTATTACTTTTCGCTGGAACATCTCGATTTAACAAGACAGTCCGTCGTTGATATACACTTTAGAGCTAATGTAACCAAGCCTGATGCTATTGCTAATTATAGAGCGGTTGCTGTCATTCTCAGCGACAAATCAATGCTACTTGAAGGTGTTGGTGGAAGAATGAGAGTGGTAGATGCCCCAGTGGAAAACATGTAATTGAAATTGTAAACGATTTAGAATCAATCTATTATGTATAATGTCATATAGTGTTATTAGTGTTACGTTAACTCCCGGTCAATTAAAAAAATTGCAATCAGAATCGGTTAAGCGATGTGGAACTACAATCACGTTGAAACCCAACCAAATGACTGGTGGTGCAAATAAATTATCGCTGACAACTCGTCAGGTGAAACATTTCAATGATGCACTTGCAGCCAAAAAAGGTGTTCAGATTACTCTTTCTGCGGCTGCTATCAAAAATATGATTAAAACAGGCGGTATATTTCCGTTGTTAGCTGCGATTCCAGCATTGATTGCAGCAGCAGCCCCAGCGGTGGCTAAAGCGGCAGCGTTAGGAGCCGTTGGTACTGCAGCAGGAATGGCACTAAAGAAGGCAACTGGGAAAGGATATAAAAAAAAGGGACGATCCGTTCACGGATTGGGTCTAAGACTACCAGGAACCCCGTATTCGTGGTACAGCGGAAAGGGTCTAAGACTACCAGGAACGATTTATTAATTCAGGAATCGAAGATTCCCATGTCCAATTTTGATTTAATGGATGCGGCTAAAAAACTCGCGATTAAAAACTTCAGAGGTGTCTTTATGAAAGATCAATTACCACATCAACCAAACAGCGTTGAAACCGGAATCATTAATTTAGATAACAGCACCGGACCTGGAACTCACTGGGTTGCATACGCTATTGATCCACGTGGGATTGTTTATTTCGATTCATATGGATTAGCCCCACCAAAAGAGTTTATGCGGTATATAAAAACCCTTCCAATGAAGACTTGGTATTCTACGCTACCAACGCAAACGATGATTGACCCACCAATATGTGGCAGCGAAGTATTAAATGTCCTTGACGCTATTTCTAACTCCTTGGGTAACCCAAGCGGAAAACCACCACATGTTGTCGTGAATGAATACACTAGCAATCGCTGGCAACGACGAAGTTGTCAAAAACGATTTTAAAGAGAGAAAGAGTTTTACAATAACATGATTGATATTTGGGGGAGATCTTTGAAACCCAAACCCGATGCCACTGCACCACCTGATTCTGTCAAGGATGTAAAAAAAATAATTGAAGATGAAATTGCTGAGACGTTGAACTTAACAAATGTTGATCCTAATGAAATAGTTGTATTTCAAGACAAACAGGGTAAATTGAAATCCAGTGATGTGTCATTGAATGACATTTTGATACGGCAGCGCGACGCCGCTGAAAACTCTATTGCGCTGTATTCCAACGGCGGACGACTTAAACCAGGCGCACTTGTGTCTACGATCACCGACGCGATTGCTACCAACGAACGTGAGCTGAATGATTTTATACGAGGTTATAATAATTTTCGCAAAAATGTCATTCATAAATTCTTTGGAACACCGCTTGTGGTTGGCATGACTCTCGCTGAAATTAAAAACTATCTATCGCTATTCTTCGCTAACAAGGACGCGGGAAGGATGATGAATGAAAATGAAATCAAGGCAAATTATCTCGAGATTTCTAAACTAATAGAAGATCAAAAACCCACTAACGACGTCATTGTTAGGTTTTTTGGATCCCCACCTGTGGCAGACTCGACTCTCGCTGAAATCAGTGAGTTTATCGGCAAGCACACTCACAATGCCTACATCGCTAATAATTTCTTTGGTATCCCGGCTACATCTACAATAACTCTCAAAGATATTAATATGTTTATGATGAGACAAACAACACTTAATACCATCGTGGATAGATTTTTGGGGAGAACACCTGGTTCTGAAACCACATCGTTGACAGGCCCGACTCTCGCTGAAGTTAAAAAAGCTATTGATGAACAAAAACGCATCAGCGAAATGGCTAAAAATTTCTTTGAGGGCTCTGAAAGCTACAATATCACGACGACATATTCTCGACTCAACGGGCATTATCTCATGCAAAAAGGTTTGGAATTTAACCTCCTTTTGATTTCATTTTTTAGTCACCGCGATAAAACGATGATGAAAGAAACCGAAATCAATAAAACCTATCTCGACATTTATGACGATATTGCTAAACTAAAAGAAACCTCTGAAAGGGTAAAGTATGGGACCTTTGATTGGGTAAAAGAATCTAATGCTAAATTGAATGTCAATATCGAGAAGTGGCCTGATGGTATCTACAGGATGACGTTAATCTCTAACAAGCAATTTGATATCATCGTAAGCGGTAAAACCTACTTTGGTGGCACCGCGACAGTAATTATCGGAGGTGAAGAAGAATTTGAGATTGTTG
The DNA here is from genome assembly GCA_029339505.1 of Unio delphinus. NCBI lineage: Eukaryota > Metazoa > Mollusca > Bivalvia > Unionida > Unionidae > Unio > Unio delphinus. Next base: position 3,426,302 of record JAQISU010000016.1, on the reverse strand, counting down.
CGGTTGATAACACCGTTAGATTAAAAATATACTGGTGCTTAGAATTCGTAGCGGATTTAAGTAAATAACTAAATTGAAAGGATTTCACAATTGAAAACGCTAGCGTTTTTAAAATAAACAACAATGACTTTGTCATCGACGCAATGTCGTTATGATCAGGTCAGAGAATTTCAAAATAGACTCAAAACCCTCACTGAGGAGTATCAAATAAAAATAAAAAAATACCGACGAAGAATCACCGCAATTGATGTTATTATATACTCGGTGTCAAGCGTTCTCACTGGCGCCGGAATAATACTTGCATCGGTTACAATGATTGCCCCGGTCGTAGTTCCAATTTGCATTTCTGCGGTGGCTACAATCGGGGGTATATTAACCGGGATAGCAAAAAAGATATCATCATGCAGCCAGAGTAAACTGCAGAATTACTTACTTCAATTTCATATTACATCAACCGCATATTCGCAATTATCATTGATGATATCGTCGTCACTCGATAATACGATTATATCAGATAGTGAATTCTCAGCGATGGTCAGTATTTTTGATTCCGCGATATCGAAATTAGAGCGACAACAACAGTATAATAACAATGACAACACCGATGGAATCAGAAAACACGAACCCAAAAAACAAAATGATCTCAATAATATCAACATTACCAGATTGTGAGTTTTCAGTGATGGTCAGTATTTATGATTCCTCGATACCAAAATTAGAAATAAATCATGAGTATAATAACGATGACGACACAGATGGAATTACTTCAACGAGTAGTGGAGAACACGAACCCAGTACAAACGAGTATGATATCAATAACATCTACGAAACCCGAGTTTAGTGTGAATTTCCCCTCTCCGGTTCCTGTGAGTGAAATCGCGCTTGCAAAACTACGAGTATATCACAGTTGGCCTAATATCAGATCAAAACCATTTGGTGGTCAACAACCGAATAATTCTTTAGTGTTTGCAAATAAGAATAAACCCGACGGAACTCCAGACTGGAACGTCGTTTCGATACCAACAGGGTCATACCAAATAGAACAAATCAATAATGAATTCGCGCGTAGAATAAAATCGATTACTGGAAAAGAATCAAAAATCGCTATAACAGTTCATGAACCAACGTTATCATCCGCAATTGAAATAAGCACAGAAGGATATGTCGTAGATATCTATAACAGCTCGATCAGAACCGTACTAGGATGGCCTGAAAAACCACCTGAAAATTCCACCGCCGACTTAACCACGGACGTACAATCATATCATGAAATCAATCCCAGTTATCGAGATAATTTATCTGATATAAGAAAAGGAAGAATCGCCGATAGATTTATATTTACCAACAAAGACACATTGCAATGGGATTTTATCATTAAAAGAACAACCGACTCATCTGTTACTATTTCATTTACGCTAACTGACGTCCGTGGTTATTTTAATGAAATTAAACAATTTTATGAAACACAACTAGAACAACTACGGAAAACAAAATCGCAAAAACACGTTGAAATAATAAATCAACTTATATCTGATATGGAATATATCTATGAACTAATTATTCAAACAATAATTAATGACAACAGCGACAATAAACAACGATTCCTAACCGATTACAATATCACAGAAGACAATCTGCGTAATTTCAAGTTTCCGAAATACAACGCTGATGAATTAGCAAAAATTGTTAAAACCGATATCAAAGCACTACAAAAATCAGACTCAACTGTCCTCCTCAAACATAATAATGATCCAGATGATGGTGGCAGGCATATCGCTCCGTTCAACGTGAATATTTCATCGGTGATTGCGCTCAATTTAGTGTGTGATGTTATCGAAGGAAGTTATCAGATTAATCTAGAGCAATCAAATCAAGCTCAGCAGGGATATATTCTTTATTCATTTGCACCAACAGCTCCTCCAGGATTCCTAATTATTGAAAACCCAATTAATCCTGTCTACATGCGATGCCATAATAATTCGTTAACGAGAATTAATTTCAAACTCACCGACCAGTCAAATAATCTGATTGATTTACAAGAAGAGGTGTTAGCGATTAGTCTGTTTGTGAAATCATAAATGATTTTCGTTAACCCAGAACTGAAATCACTAGTGATGAAATCACTAGCAGCAGAGAGGGTGGATGACCACATCGTTGCGAGCAAAATTGATTAAAAAATCGTAAAATATCCGTTTTTGCAAAAATGGAGACTTTTTTTTTGGTTAAATGAGATTTTGTTCGAAGTCTTATTTTTTGTCTGAAAACGTAGTGTGTAGGCCATTTTTTGTTCGGAAACGTTATCTGGAAGCCTTATTTTTGCTTGAAATCGTGGTCTGTTCACCCTCTCTGCTGCTAGTAGTTGTGTCCATCAATATCACTGTCACGACAATATTCATTTGTATGCTGTAAATTCGTGATTTGGTCGATCTGGTAGTCGTTACCAGTCTGCCTTAGACGACTAGAACTTGGTTGATGAACTTGGCGATCAGAACGAGGCTCATTCATATTAAATTGGTCGTATGTTTGCTGATCATTACCGACCTGGTCAAAATTAAGCGATTGGTACATGGATTCGTTAGCTTCATTTTCGTTCTTCGAGTCCGCTGATTTGGGATTATTGGGGTCATATTTCTTTACAACGCCACTCTCAGTCAGAAACTGTAAGCAAAATGTAGATGCGTACTGGATATATTTTGTTATCTTTTCTTGCCATTCATTTTATTTATTTATTTTTTATTTATTATATTATTTGTTGACTTGTATAAGAAAATAACAGTGAATTACATACTTTTTATGGGCTAACGCATTATATGGACTTAAAATGTTACTACAAAACGCTGATTTGATGGCTAAAATAACAATTATCCGTCTGTAAAGATATTACCTTGCATTGTCTATTCGTAAATATAAGTGATAAGAATGTATGGTAAGCTTGGATATTTCAACCTATATTAATTTAAATTTACGTTAGTTTCTTTATGACGAAGGGAAAAATTTTGAAAAATAAACTATATGAATTTATCCATGACATACATTTCAAAAAACATTATCGATTAAATCTGCTAATTGCAGGCATATATATATATATATATATATATATATATATATATATATATATATATATATATGCAACTCATTTAGTAGAAGGCGAATTTATTACTGTTAGAAATCATAAAATAGAAACATTCTTCTGTACGTGAAAAGCTATTTTAAATGGATTATAAGAGTTCTTAAACATTGTAAATATTACATTCCGAATATTATATAGTAGTAGTAGTAGTAGTAGTAGTATTAGTAGTAGTAGTAGTAGTAGTATAAACACTCTATCAAACAAATATAACAATATTTGTACGCTTACCTGCATGTCTGGTCCAGACTGCTGTTTTGAATCGCCTTGGACGTCCTTGATATGTTTTGAGAAACTAAACAAGAAGGAAAGAAAGTAAATTGCCAGAGCGAAAATTTAGTTTTGATTGGTATGTTTTATAACAAGAATGCTGAATCACTGACCTAGTATTATATTCCTTGTCACCACAATTTATTTAACGCATATATATATAAGGAACGTTTAAACGATGTTGACTAAATGTAACTCTAAACAGGTGGACTGGAGAAAAAGTTAACACATTTCTTCAATGCTGTTTGGATAAATATTTCTGGCTACAGCCGACAAGTTAATTTATTTACTTTAAACAGATCTGAAGGCGCTTGACGACACTAATTCTCGTTTGCTTGTATATCAGGTTTGAAGAATACATAATATGATCGGTGAGACGATTTTTGGCAATTATTTTTTAGTTATTTATTATTTTTCGAGACTATTATTTAGTCTTGCAGCGATATGTGCTTGATTACATCCACGAATCTATTCACACCACATTACTTGATTATAGTACGTGTTATGTTGCACATTGTAAGCAAGCCAACAAATCCATTAGCTCAAATTGTTGTCTTTAGATGACTCCTCGGAACCCATAGGTGACACACGATATTTGCCAAGCCGGGTGAGACTGTGATCCCTCCTCACGAAGCCAGCCTATGGTTTTTACAATAAGGCAATTAGAGTTATTTACATGAGAGTGTCTACCTTATGATCAATTATCTTTGACCCATATGGTCATGCCATCGGTGTAGCAGTGTCAGTCCTGATAAGTTCTGGCAAAACCTTACATATGTCTCACAAGCAGCGGTAACTCCATGCATTGGCACGCACGCATACACACACACACACACACACACACACACACACACACGAACACACACATATTGACACATTCACACTTCTAGTTTTATGTTGGTGAGTCAGTAAGAATAATTGATGTAACTGGTGTTTGTGACCAGCAACCCTATGGATGGTCTTAACCATCAATGTGAGCGGCAGGGTGACATCAGTTTAGAACAGTGCGGAATATTCACTTTGACAATGCGACAGATACTTTCACCCCACCCAGCCTACAATAACAGTTTTGAGTCACTTTTGTATGTTTGGTTTGTGTGCCTTTGTAGCAGCCATGGCTGTGGCTGGGTTGGGCTTTTGCGCATGAAAGCTGGTCAATGGGAACGAAAATATTAACACTGATATTTATAGTTCACGAATTTATGCTGCATGCAATACATATCTAATAAAGGCCATAGCACGCGAATAGGCTAGGATTCTTTCAGATGTGCTATAAAAAGTCCAAATTGAAAAAAAATCCGCTTCAACAATATAAATTTGGTTTCCGTAATTACGAAAAGACAGCGTCATATAGAGGAGTTGCGCTAAGGGAATGCCTTGAGTCAAAACACTGTTGCTAGAGCCTTCTTTTCGTTTCAACTAACACCACATAACGAATCATTTCTAAAAGTGATATCCTGCTTTTCGACAGAATATTCATTTTTTCATCTGCCACCTAGTTCATTACAACCGAAGAGTATGTCTTGTATGACAAAATCCGTATTTAATTTGTCATGTTTTTGTATTTGTCGACTTCATCGAGGGGAGGTTTAAACCCTATTTTACGTATACTTTCAGGTGCTGGCACGCCACTATTCACCATCTGCCTGTATGGAGATTTTAACCTCAAATATTATATTCTGTCGAAAATCTTGTTGGTCTTGGAGCTTGGGAATAGCGACATATTATTATAAGAGTGTAAATACGATCTAGAGAGTACAGTAATACAGATGCATACCCCGATGAAAAGATTATCATAAGAACGTTTAGCTAAATATCTCTTTTCCGTGACAGTAGCCCTCACAATCCCACGACAGCATAATTACAATCACCCTCATTGGAGCACGAGTGGGGCCAGATTGTTCTGGATTTCTGCAGTACTCATTATTGTGTTGTTTTTCATCCTGGTTCACCAGTGGTTCATGATCCTTCAGGCACATGTTTTGCTCCTGGATCGAAATGCAATGACAGTGGAAGTTTGTTCAACACATACAATTCTCGAGCCACGGTCTTATATATAGTTCAACTCTTAACGATGCGTCCCTCCCGATTATTTGTGTCCACTACACAATAAGGTTGGGCGACCCACCTAAAATGCATTTGCTAACAATAGTTGATGACATCAGTTGTTACGAGAAGGCAAAACCCTTTTCCAGGAAAGAGATTCTCAATGTTGACAACGATTAACACGTTGAATCCAACAGAAAGCTTATGAGCGCTATGCTGCAGCTATTGAACAAATATTGTATGACTGGACAAGGCGGTGGAACTCGTGAGCAAGGCATTTTGAAGAGGTTCAACGTGTTCCTAATATAGGTACCGCTCTACAATTATTTTAAAAATCTGAGATAGTGACCGGTATAATGTCAAGTCGCTTGCATTGGCAACGTGAATTGTACACGCAGTACCCGTTGAGCCTAGGTGAAGAGCATCCTGAAACTGGTGTACAGCTGGAGGTCAGATAAATAGCTTTATACTTACCCCCACCCACCCATCCCACACTCAGTTGATTTGGGTAGATGCCTTAATATCATTTCACATCTACTCCGTTTACGTCGGACTGTACCAAGAACAATTTGAATCTAACATAATTTATAAGGGCAAACGTAATCATTCCACGCAATTCATTTGTATAGGAAGACAGGCGAATATATGTAACAGAAATACTGTGATGTGTATAACTGTCCGTAAATACATATTAACTGTTACATATGTGACCTAACACTGCTTTGTTTATTATATGGATTGGAGATTCATTTTGAATATAACTATCATTTGTGTTTAAACAAGCCTTTTCTTTCAAGCATTTGAATCAGTTAAAATGGTATCATGTTGCGCCGAAAAGGAACATTTTTTGAGTGCATAACACCAGTAGAGAATTAATTATGTATTCATATTCCCTTTTTATGAGTTTTATAATATTCGCACACATTGGTTAAAAAATAGTTATTTTATTAATTTATCAAATATTTTATTATTTCAATAAATATTTGTAAAACTAGGAAGTATTCTTTATGTTTTACGTGTTGAGTGAAGATTTAAAATAGATTAAATGATATATATGAACCATCATCTCAATTCATGCAGCGTGTCATCAATATTCAGGCATCATTATATCTTGCAAGCTGTACAATATCAAGTTCAATCCCTAAATTATAAACAGTATGTTGACTATTCCATAGCACACTACGTTTATCTTTGTGGTCGATATGCAAGGCAATATACGTTACACACAACTGCTACATCATTTTGGACAATGAAGTATCGCAATAGAAACATACGATTATGACTTACAATCTTTTCAAAACAAAAACGAAAAGGCGACAGAGAGGTTGAAGCATGAAGGTGGAGTCTTGGTTAAAAAAGGGCGACCACTGAATCTCAACCTTTCCATTTCATGTTCAGTAGGTACAATAAAACAAGTAAGCCCTACAGATATATCTTATTGCTATCGATTTAATTATGTCTGGCAATATATGTATTCTTTCAACTTTACATTTTAATTCTTTGCTTTAAAGTTTACGATCTTTTCGGATTATGGTATAGAATGAAATAAACGTTATCTTTAGAAATCAGGTAAATTAACATATAATGCTTTTCATGGTAATAAAGTTTGAAATATCCAGACGAAACTCAAAAGGTTCGGCATGACATGAAAACCAAGCTAATGTTAGCATTAAATTAGTTCCTTCACAGAAAGTTGTAACAAACGAAATATCTCACCATTCTTGCAGTGTCCTCTTCATGTAGAGAACAAATACTAAGGCAGTGAGGAGAATGCCCATTAGCAAACAACAGAGAGCCACCAAGATCATTTCAGTTAATGTGTAGCGCTTCTTAACTTCTTTGCCATTCTTTTCTTCTGTTGTAGATGAAGCTGAAATATTTCATGAGATACAAACGCAAATGTCCAGTACTTCAGCCATGTACCTATGTATAAGTATTCTTCACTGAGTTACGGACGTATTAAAGAAGGCAGCATAGAAGACTACAGGTGTATAATAAATACAATACAATATGAAGAATAGTCCATTTTCAATATGAGAAAACGAGGCATCGATAGTCTAAGAACATAAGCATGTCTTAAGCTATTGAGATCATGAATTTAAGGTAGACACGTAAACAACAATTCCAGAATTCAAAACCATATTTTGAAATCTTTACAGATGTTTGAGACACAACAAGACTAACCCGCCGTTTTCGTGTTTCATGCCTTACTATGTCGTGCAGTTACTGGAGCCCATTTTTGTAATATGGGTTTCCTAACAGTCCAATGTAAATTTTGTGCTGAGAATGTGACGTGACTGTCTCGCCTGGTCTTGAGGTCATATCAATATAAATATCAATATCAATAGAAAATAAACATTCAATTTTGATTGACTGGTGTACAAAAACTGACCAACCAGATGTAAAACATTTAGATTTGAGTACGAGGCTCCAAATTCACAAAACATTTTGAACATGACATCAGGCTCTGGAATACATTAGGATACGATGTTTTGCAGTACTTATACGTCATTTGAGATTTGTCAGAGAGTGACCAAAGGAAGAAAGATATTGAAAGTTTTACGATTTAATCTTCGTTCTGATGAAAGTTATTTACGGTTACGATTTTCTGACTTGAAAATTCCTTGAATGAAATGCTCAACATAGTTCGACTCCATGGGTAGGTTTAGATCTTCCAAACACAATATAAATCAGGTCATAACGAATAGAACTACAATATCTGGATGAATAAATATAATTTTCATGTCAAGTTTGACCAATCAAAAAGTCAGAATCTACCTAAATGGATGTGCATTTTGAATTTAGATAATATAGATATCGTTCCCCGACACTTTAGAGAAAAATATATATGCTGTAGCCGAAATGTTTTTTCTGTTAAACATATGTTTTTAATGATCCCTTATAATGTTAAAGTTGTTGAATATTGTCACGCACAGCGAAGCAAACTTCCGTTGTATCTTTGCACATGAGATATTCTGAAACATAAGACCGTATAGAAATGCATGTATCCTTTTGTGTGGTGCATTAGGCTTTAAGAACAGGCTCTCGCATTTATTTGGGTTGTTGTGTCTTAAGAGTAACGTAGGCACGTTTTGAGAATAATAAAACTACATTAAGAGAGGGGTTCAGTATAGTAGTTTGTGTTGTGTACAAGAAATACAATAGATCCGACAATGACGTAGACGAGATAAAATGTAAATGAGCTATGGTGATTTCCAATATGCGGTTTATCAGTCATATATCAATACATTGACATTAAAGCATTAGTGTGGCACATACAAATAAAGAAACTCGACTTCATCGACCGGAAAGGAAAATGTACAGCACGTGTTTTGATCCTCGTGTGGATCCTAAAACCTTGTCCACCTCCAATAGGTATAATAGACCCAATCAAAAGATGTAACAATCATATCATACTGTGCATATTTACAATCTGTGAAGCCAAGTTTTGTTTTCAAATCCTTCATTTCACTATATGTAATCAGTATTACAAAATTCTTGTCATGGTGTATAATTGATATCATTTTTTAACCCTGGCCAAGAAGGTTGATTTGCTTGCATTTCTGTGATAATTTAATCATTTTGTAAGTTTTTATGAGCTGCAGAGAATATTTTCGATGTTTGATTTATAATTAGTTTTTGGCAAGGAACTATGCTTGGAGAATGGAAGTGAACATTGCGTAGACACGTAAACGCGCTTATAATTTTAAAACATGGTTACGTCATTTGCGAGCTTTGTTTTCCAAGTAAATATCACCATTAGGTGCCCACAGAAGTATTGCTTTCCTCTTTTAGCGAAGACAAGTTGATTAGATATAATTGCCAATCAATTCCATATGTCTACATTTTAAATCCATATTACGAGCTTACAAAAGTATCAAACTGAGGAATCGGATAAGGAAGGAGATCAGACACAAATCCTGTGTATATACTGTTTTATTTCATCTCCGGGATTTCTTTAGAGTATAAGCGCGCTTAACCATTCATTCACGCTTTCCTGAATTTAAAATCATTGTTGTGGCTATCTGCGATAATTGGCAACGTCTTGAGATAACATTATGACGACAGGGTTTCATCTCAATGCATAGAAACAACGTTCCAAACGATTCCTTTATTGAAAGTATCAGTAATGAAGAAAATACAACGATTTCCTAAAAGTAACATTTTCAATATTATAAAATTGCTTTAATAATATAATATTGATGGGACTAAAATGTTGTTACAACCAATCGTCATTGCAAATACGTATACACGCTGACACTTCACGGCATAATGTTTCTTACTTCTAAACACAAAATCTCTGGTCTCTTCTCTTCTCTTCTCTTCTCTTCTCTTCTCTTCTCTTCTCTTCTCTTCTCTTCTCTCATATTTAGTTTATTACAAGCCACAACGTAGCTGATTTTCTTGTGGTTGTATTTCATTAATGTAGAATATGTTGTAATGTGTTTTAAGTATTGCCTAATATCAGTGACATTCACGTTTACATAATAGGTCATAGTTCACCAGATACACGTATGATGAATGCAATTACGCATCGGACATACAAGGTACTCGCGCTACAATTTCCAGCTTACCTGCATGAAGTTGGCACTCTTTTGTGTCAACTAAGGAGATAGAACGGGCTAAGCAGCATATGGTTTCATCAGAGGCTGGTTTAACATCTCTGTATCTGTACATTATTCCCTTTCCATTGGACATCGCACAATCGGTCCAAACTGACCATTTTGGATCGGCATCTTAAAAATAGAGTTGAATTACAATATGATTTATACAAGAACCATCATGACGATCCTTGGCATGACAAAAATAAAGCCTTTCGATAAATCAAAAGCTATGGAACATGAATGATGAACACGATTGTCAAAATATTATCAATGTTACACAGTGAAAAATATTAGTATTTACTATGAGCCTGAAAGTAGGTATGGCTTTTTTTGGATTAGTATTGTTTTATCATGGTAGGCATGGTAATGTGATGCTTGATTTCTGTCGAGATATGTTCATGTCTTTATATTTGCTATTACATACAAAGCGAAATATTGACACATGTGTACAAATTAAAAGTTTGCATTAATCTTTGGGTACTAAACATAACGAATACAAATACTATGGCAAATAGAGGTCCTTTCAAGTGCAATGGAACCAGCAATGGATCACATATGTCAGAGAATGATTACGATAAATGCAAAAACAAAAACTGACAAAAACAGCGCAAAACTAGTATCTAACTAGCATGATAGATTTCGGCTCTCAATGAGTCTTTTTCAAGGGCAACTACAAAACATAGACAAGAAAAACAAATTAAACAGAAAAACAGTTATGCTTGCAAAGTTTTCTTCGCTGTTTCTACATGAATTAAACCTTTAAATGTATTATGTTTCAACTAGTTTTGTTCAACTTGTTGCGGATGCTGTAACCTATTTTGTATTATTGTATTACTTTATGTTGCAGACCACGACATATGCAAGGTTCTCTGATTTTCTATATAATAATTCCCCATCGTTATCTCTAAGCTTTGCAAACCTGATATTTGTAAACCATATTAGGTTGTTGTTGTTGTTGTTGTTGTTGTTGTTGTAGGGTTTATCGCCATTTTTCAGCAGGCGATAAGCTATACAAGGCGGCCAGTATTAATGGTGGAGGAAGAACCCAGGAAAAATCACAAAAAAATACAACGACCCACGAGAAGCTACTGGCAAGCTTTCTCAAATACTCACATTGGCCAAATCTGAGACTCGAACTCACGCAGAAAGTGAGATGGCAGGAATCCGTAACGGAGAGCGCTTTAGACTACTTGGCCACTCGGTCAGAGCCCCCAATATAGGTTCAGTATAAATAAATGTCGTTTAACGTACATGTCTTTTTTAAAAGATCATTATTCGTTTCTTCATAGATTGTACCAATATTTTCATGAACGTTTATTATAGCTTATACGATTCCAGCTGAAATATACCATGTGACGGAGGTAATCATTTAAATTGGAAGCATTTAAAATACGTGTGGAAACACCCCCCAATTCCAAATTAGCTATTGTGTCCAAGTCATTCTTCACCGTCAACTCTAACATAAAAGATACAACAAAAATCTCGAGAACCTGCATCAATACATGCACATAAGGACTGCCATAAGTAAATTTCTAAAGGTATCCGTAAGTTACCTGAGCATGAACTCGGGCTGGATATTTTCCTTTCATTACACTTTATTATAATTTCGGAATTCTTTTCTGAAAAGAAAAACAACAAGAATAGTCAATTTAAAAGTTTATATATGCATGGCCGAACACTTCATTTTTCATTATTACCATTGTTTGAAAATATAATGACTTCATATCTTTAACAGTATAGTTTTGAAATTCAGTTGAATTTTTTTCAATAAAAACAACATATATTGAAGTATTTGAAAATATATATCTAGCGATACATCTTTGATTTAATTGGACTTCAGTAATATAAACCAATACTTGTATAAGGCACATCTTAACTTACTTGTAGCATTACAAAAGTATTGCTCCGTGCTCGTTTTCTTGGAAATGGTGTTAATTGTAAACTCCAGCCTGAAACAAATAAAATAAACAGAGTGGATGAAAATTTAACAAAAACAATGGGAGTCAAAGATTTGCTTTCAGTAACATTGGCAATGGGAGATTAAATGAAGCAGCTTTGGTTAAGGACAGCTTGATAGTAAAGTAAGGTCTGTAATATCTGGCCAAGTTGTACTTCCCATACCAATTGCTAGGCAGAGGCAAATAACATGATCGCCGTTATCTTTAGCAACATCTTTATAGATTGTTATCTGCCTCATGTATTATTTTGAAAAAGGTGGCGTATACAAGGAAAAAGCTTTCTCCCTTACCCCCTCACATTCCCTATCTGCCCATTTGTAATTACGGATATTTTGATATATTTTACGATGTTTTCCACATGCTTATATGTATTTTGTGATTTGGATATCTACTCAAGGCAGTTGGACGATGTACATCATCCCCTTCTGGCCATTCCTCGGTCTGGAGAGGAATGGGCTCCGCCAGATGACTTTTGCCCAAGACACACTGATAATGCAAGACAAATCTGAAGTTGACATACCGGATCAGTCGTCGCCCGGGTCAACGAGGACCGCGCCTGCCGTTGTCCACCAGGACGGAGGTGACAAGTGGGCTACTGGTGCTTTGCAAATCAAAGCGAGAAACAGAGTTGTCATCGCCACCTGGAACATTATAACTCTGGTGCAAATTGGAAGACTCCAAGAGTTGACGCATGAAATGGAACATTACGCATATCACATTCTGGGACTCGGTGAAATAAGACGGAAATCCTTAGGAGAACACCAAATCGAAGATGGGCATATATTATAATATAGCGGAGAGTTGGACAAGTCCATAAATGGAGTAGGCTTCCTTGTAAACAATGCCATCAAGAGATCTGTCCTTTAATGTCGCCCCATATCTAGCAGAATGATCTCCATTCGTCTGAACGCATCTCCCTTTAACATCACAATTATCCAAGTCTATGTTCCAACTACCAATCATGATGATGAAGAAATAGAGGCGTTTTACTCCAGGATATAATAAACATGGAAAGTAAAACATACATCCTCATCATCCAAGGAGACTGGAATTCCAAAGTTGACTAAGATGCTTTAAAAGATTGGAACCATAGTGGACCTTCTAGCAACGAGCATACCAATGAAAGAGGGAGACGGCAGCTCGAGTTCGCCAGCTACACCAACTTCGTACTAGCCAACACCCTGGGCCAACATAAAGCTTCGCGATGCTGGATAGACCACGCACCAAATGGAACCCATCATAAATATATTAACTACATTCTGGTTCAAAATCGTTACCGATCTGGCATCAATAGAGCAAACACAAGAACGTTCCCAGGTGCTATGTTGGGAGTGAACACAACCTCGTTATTATAAACTTCCGAGTGGAGCTAAAGAAAATGAACAAGCCAAATGAAATCAGGCTGTAATTCAACCTTGAACAACTGAAGGGCCCTATCATCTGCAAGTCATTCCAAGCCACAATTGGAGAAAAATTTGCTCCATTCCTTGTGATGAATGACAGACACATTCAACACAGTCATGACAACAGCTACTAAGAAAATCATTATCCTCCATCGCCCAGAGAAGAAAAAAACTGGATTACAGAAGATATTCTGAATCTGTGTGATGTCCGACGAGATCTAAACAAAACACTAGAAACACAACTCAGACAGTGGAGTACAGAAAACAAAAACAAGAATATCAGAACTAAACTTGAAGAAAGTAAAAGAAGATTGAATTAGACAAAAGTGCACAGATATAGCGACCAGTCTGATAAAGAATAACAGCACAAAGACATTCTAAATTGTAAAAGACCTCACCAGACAGAAGCAACCAAGAGTCAGTAATATTCAAGAGAAAAGTGGTGAAATCCTAAAAGACGCAAGTGACATTGCAAAAAGATGGACTGGGTATTGTGAAGAATTCTACAACTATTCGTCCACAGAAGACCTATAGGCCCTTGAAGTTCCAAACTCCACAAATAATAATGATTTCCCCATTTTCAAAGAATAGGTTGAGTTAGCAATAAGAGCACTGAAGAATGTAAAGGCAGCTGGAGTAGACAACATCCCAGCTTAAATTTACAAGAATGGTGGGGAATCATTGATAGAGCTACTAACAAAAATCTGCAACAAGATCTGGTAGACAGGCGACTGGCTAACACAATGGACAGTCACTGATTATAACATACCCCCAAAACGGCAATCTCAAGCTGTGCCACAATTACAAAACAATCCGTTTGATCAGCTATGCTTGTAAGGTGATGCTTAATATCATCTTGAACAGACTGAACCCACAAGCAGAAGAAATAATCTCTGAATAACAAGCAGGGTTCCGGAACAGACTGAACCCACAAGCAGAATAAATAATCTCTGAAGAACAAGCAGGGTTCCGGAGTGGAAGAAGCACAACAGATCAAATATTCAATCATAGGGATATGTGTGAATAGTAATCACAACATCAACAAAACATATATCATCATGAGTTCATAGATTTCCAAAAGGCTTTTACAGAGTAAGGCGTGAGGCATTGTGGGCCACAATGAAGAAGTACAAAATGTGTTAAAAGTTTACCAATATTATCACACAGCTGTACGCCAAGGCTACAAGTGCAGTAACCGCTGAAGGTTTTGTGTCGGACTGGTTCAAGACAACAGTTGGAGTTAGGCAAGGTTGTAACATGTCACCCACGCGTTTCAACATCTACTTCGAGCGCATTATGAGCGAAGCCCTGGAAAAGGTACCGTGGACCAGTCAGCACTGAAGGGCGTAACATCACCAAGCTACGTTTTGCAGATGACAATGACGGGCTGGCATTGACGATGAACTTGCCATCTTAGTGAAAAACCTGGATGAAACATTTTCCAGATTTGACATGGAGATAAGTGCCGAGAAGACAAAGCTGATGAGAAATAGTGGCAAACAAATCTCAACCAAGATTAAAGTCAGAGAACAAGAATTGAAAACAGTGGGCCAATTCAAATATCTTGGTTCCATAATTAGTGAAGAAGGATGAAGATCAGACATTTTGGCACAAACAGCACAAACAGCACAAACAACGGCAGCTATGTCAAAGCTGTGACCCATCTGGAGAGACAAGAATATCTGGCTGAAGACTAAAATCATAAGTCTATTGAGAGCACTAGTCATCTCAGTCTTTCTCTATTTATGTGAGGCCTGGACCCTGACAGCAAAATTACAACGAAGAATCTAGGCACTTGAAATAAAATGATACAGAACCATTCTTGGCATCTCTTACATGGACCTCATCACAAATGAAGAAGTGCGAAACACCATCAGGCACAAAGTAGGTCATTGTGAAAACCTCCTTATCACTGTCAAAAAGAGAAAGCTTAAATGGTATGGCCACGTCACTAGAGCCAACAGTTTAACTACAACAGTACTACAGGGCAGTGTCCCAGGTGACAGAAGGAGTGGTAGACAGAGAAGAAAATGGAATGGCAATATCACAAAATGGACCACGAGATGTTTTGCGGAGACATAGGCATTGGCAAATAATTGAGACATGTTAAGGGAATTGGTCAGATGTTCAGGAGCACTGATCCTCAACGACCACACTAGGTCAAGAGACATGATGATAGCTATACAGAGCTTCATTACCTAACCTACAATCAGAACCAATGCAAAAATATATTCGCTTATTGCATTTTCCAAAAACGAACCAAAATTTACTCTTGCTGATGGATATGTATTGAATATGATCCTTGGCTAAAATAATGAAGGTGTGGGCGAGTCTTGGGTGTGGTTCCTATTCTAGTGGGCACTCTGAATAGATAATAAATAAACTAAACAAGCATACACAAACTAGACTAATCTAATAATGAAAATCTGGAACTCGGTAACAAATTAAACTAAATACAAGCAGAACTCTTCTATGAGTTTAATATTAGGATTTCACTCAATGACTATATGAAACTGTAACATTATGGTAGCAATCCAGGTTCCTATAAGAATGTACTATTATGATGGGACTCAGGGGTCCGTTTTGAGAATGGAAGGTTAGGATATCAGGGCGCTTCTTGCAGCAGGTTTAGAACGTGTCTTGCCCTTTCTAAATGAACAAAGCTACAGTTAAGCTACTTCATAATGCTACAATCTACACACGCTCTAGTTCCTTCTTGTCTGACGAGTAGGCTATGAATGCCTAAACTGCTGACTGAGCTCGTATATGAGTAGAATTTAATTATTCGATCATGTGCGACTATTTGAAAGCGTTCTCACAGCGATTATTTTATTATTGTCGGTATGATGCTAACTTAAAATAGGGTCTATCCATCAGCAAAACTCGGCATCCGAATCGTGCGTTAAAATCCAGAGATAGACGCTGATAACTGCCAATTATGTATTAGATACATTTTTTTATTTCAACACTTGTGTCCAGTTGTATTTTACATTCAAATGCAGAATTTAATGTAAACGGTGTTTCCATCAAATTATAAATCAACAAAGAGCTGAAGTCACCCTCCATAAGATTCAGCTATATTAAGTGCTGTTTCGAGTTCATGACAAAATTAAAGTATTTTGTTTTTATGTGGATCGTAAGAGTCACGTTTGTGTTTCATTAGATTTATAATCAAAGGTTTCCATGGTCCCCGATTGACCAAGTGGTCTAAAGCGCTCTTCGTTAGGGATCACTGCCATCTCAACTCTGTCTATGTTGGTTCAAGTCTCGGATTCGGAAAATGTGGGTATGTCAGAAAGCTTGCCAGTAGCTTCTCGTGGGTCGGTGTTTTTTTCCGGGTTTTTTTCTTCGGGTTCTTCCCCCCACCATTTATACTGGTCGCCATTTATAGCCTATCTTGTGCTGAAAAATGACGTTAAACCCTACTACAACAAAAAGGGGTTTCCAATGGCCGTATTAAAAGCTCCCATACGACAGACGATTGGGTGCATCTGATTCCGATTGCTAACTTCTCGAGTGGATGGCTGCAGGATCCACTCTCTTAACCCGAACGCTCCAACGGTTGTAACTTTTTTTTAAAGATGGCTAGGTAGTCAAATGCAGACTAATTCAGACTGATGTTTAGGCGTCGATATTCGTCCGTTGTCTCATCTACGCTCAGGCTTCAATGGGGAGAGTATGGGGATATCTCGACCATTGACTTAATTGGATTAATTGCGTATAAATGATTCTTTCTCTGTATGAATTTACAAAAGTCAAATAGCTCCTACTTACATTCTTTTTCGTATTTGTTTGATTGTTTTAGTTTTATGTATGTCTTACTGTCAAAAATGAAATTTGTCGTTGAAACTACGTCAATGATTCCCCAATCCATTCATCTTTTTGGTTTTGTTTGAATGTAGACACATCTTTTTATTTGTTTTTCCAGTCTTACCCAGTAACAGTCATTTTACGTACCCTTGTTGAATTTCGAAAGGAAACTTATAAGTATACTTATGGTCCGGATTTTCACCACTTTTTTTTGCATTTTCTTTTGCTTCATCTTCTTTGCACTGACATGAAACCAGAGAATCGTCAACGGCTATCAGATAAACCAGCAGGAGGGTGGTGACGATGAAACCTTGTTAAGAAGACAATATAATTTAACGTTCGTGATGTAAGCTAACGCACATATGTTTGGTTAAGATAATGCTCTGTCAGTAATCAAACGGAAGCAGAGAGAGAGAGAGAGAGAGAGAGAGAGAGAGAGAGAGAGAGAGAGAGAGAGAGAGAGAGAGAGAGAGAATAAAATTACAATAGTACGAATTATATTCACAAACACATCCAGACATTTAATACATTCAAATTCCAATACTCTTTCTGTTAATCCAATATGGAAATCTTATGGAAAGCGTACCGCCCCAATAAATGGAGATTATGGAAAATTGTCCGCAATGTTTTTTTTACATCTACATATATCTTTTAGATGTCTGAGGGTAAACCGTAGCACAGTGAATTGAAAATGCATCAATTTACACAATTCAATAGTTAATTATAATATGATGCTCCGGAAATCGGAAGGCCATGAAATTACAAATGATCAATCAATGAGTTGCTTAAATTGCTTTTGTCTATATCTTTGTCAGATTTTACCAATACGGCTTTCATTCAACACGAATTGTTTTTTAGGTTAACAACATAAAACGTGGCTTTCTATAATTTCACGTTTAGTTTCTAAAAGCAAATTCACATAAAATGCAACATGGTATGTCATGCATGAAATCTTTAATTATCTGTGTCTGTTATTGCATCGTACATTATTATGAAGAATTGAGTGCAGCTTTATTTGTGTTGGACAATTATATGAGACAGTTGCACCTTTGTATAAATTTACAAAAAGAAAGAATCGGACAATGTTCTTACTACGGTTACAATTGACAGTTTCAACGGAGTTGTTCAAATGTTAATTCTCTCTCTCTCTCTCTCTCTCTCTCTCTCTCTCTCTCTCTCTCTCTCGCACGCACACACACACACACACACACACACACACCATCGATCATAGATCAGAAACATGTACCAATGATTCAATGGATCCGGAAATTGTCCTTCATAATTGGTACATATATGTTCTCATTTTATTACACGGTTTACGAACATGTGTGAACGGTTTACTGGGTTCAGCAACGTATCTTCTATAAAGTTTCTAAACCTCCACCGAGTTTCGAACCACATACATTGATATTTTAATTCATATGTTTTACGTCCATTACACGCAGCCTTGCTTACTAAAGGATGAAAGCTAACCAATATGTATTTGCCTGTAACTCCTAGCGGATGACATTGCATCATTTCCACAGTCATAGTTAGATTTCAAAAACATTTTAGGCCATAACTGGATAAATAGAGAGAGAGCATTGGAATAAAAATGTATAGTAAGTTTTGGATGTTCTTAGCTACCCAAGATGGGAATATTCGAAATCTACCTGGGCTCTATTGCTATTAATAGTTACCAATTTTAAAATGACTGACATCATATTAATTGAGGATAGAAATAAAAGGAAAACAAATGTGAAAAATCATTGACCCCTGCCCAAAATACAATTAATCTTATGCTGTTTCTACAGTGTTAATAAAACTTGTATATTTTGTAAGGAACTTGATGCAAAAACAAACTCAGAGAGGCTGGCAGGGCGCAAAAATCAACGTTGTAATTTTGTTGTTCATGTTCAATCTGCTTTACTAAACATGACTTTTGAAGTTTTGTGACAAAAATATGCGAACGTAGTAGAACAATAAAATAACCATTTTTTCATACAACTGGATGTGTCATATAAATGATTCTAAACACACTGAAAAATGACTACGATTTCTACATAATATGCACATATTTCCGGACATTTCCTTAATGTCTTTTATCAATTTGTTCGTATTAAATACATCATACCCAGGAGACTGAAGCTATGGGCCTATACCAAGATTACAACGAAGCTTGCTTGGATGGAACATAAAATAAAAACATGCTGACAATATTAATGTAGGATAACTTATTAGCTCTTTATGTTTGTTCTTGCAGTTGATAAAGATGCGTTTTATGAGCAATCTTAAAAGGATTACTGTATCTTTGTGTCTAATTTCAATGGGCAATACGTTTCATGTTGCTGGGCCCTGTTTTGCTAAAGGACGTTGTCCATATTACTTCGTTTTCATGGTGGGAATAATGAGTATACGATTGTCAGAAGTGAAGCGTAATTATCTTACTGGTGTGTACCCATTGGTGATGCAAGATAGGTATGTTGGACTGGAGTCTGTCAGGGAAACGTAGCAGAGAGAACACATTTTCTGTTCGATTCTGGATTGAATGGATATCCAGTATAGCGTAAAGATCAGCGTGGATATCTGCATTGAACATAGTACTCTAAGGATGATCCGAACAGATGAGTTTGAACCTATTGCAGTTTCAGAAGTAGATATCGAAACGGACCAGACAGAATTGAGTTACAATAGTCCAGTCTTGAAAGTAATAATGAAGACACAAGCGTTTTAGTGGCATCAACTAAAAGATATTTGCGAATGGAGACGATGCGTCATCAGTTCAAGATATACAGCTTTGCATATGTTCATGACCTTTTGGTGCAATGTGAGAGTATCCTCCAGAGTAACACCTAGGTTTCGTACTGACTATGGGAATTTAATGTGGGTGTTGCTGATATGTATTGTTTCATGTAAAGGATGTGAATGAAAAAGTCTTTATATTGATATCGGATTGGCCTTAGTTTTATCATCATTCATTTGCATCTTGTTATATGCAATCCATGATTTCACATTAATAATGTACCTCTCTAATCCTTGGACGGTAGCAGCAACATCATTTGGATGGCTAGATATGTATATTTGGGTATTACCAGCGTACAATTGGTGAGACACTGGATGATGATATATGGCACTTGAGAACAGCTGAGCGTATATGATAAGAGGAGGACAAAGAACAGGCATATATCAATATCCGATGAAGTCATTACATTTCTTTGGGTTGTTAAGGTGGAATTATGATGAAAGTGCTTATTAAATTCATACTTACATTTGTCCATGGTTGTTACTATACACCTGCAATAAATAACAATGAAGACGAAGAAAATAGTTAATACCCAGCAAAGTACAAGGACTATTTAGTATGGGCCTTGTCTTTAATGAGTTCGAAAACCAAAAGTCAATTATTCAAGAAAACTTAATATTTTCATCTACTTTGCACAAAATTAATTCCAAAACTCTAAAGAAAACCGTTCCCTACAAGTGAAATTATATATTTATTTTAAAGCTTATATATGTTTTGTATTTTTAAAAGACAGCTGTATAATCATGTAATGTTTAGTGGGCAAGGGTACTCGATTGCGCGCAAAGTAAAATTAGTTTATCATGCTTACGGCACATTGTTCATTTAAAGTCGTAAACAATTGGAAAATGTATAACTGCAGTATTTCAGAATTTGTATGGTTGTTTGTTAATACTGTATATGTAGCTTTATGGTAGGGTCACATACTTCCTGTATTCTAATATAAAATCTACCAACAGCTGATACATGTGTCAGATTACGTCAGCTATTGAGAAAAATCATTGATCAAGGACGTTCTTTACAACAAAATTGCATTTATTCTGGTTTTGGATCATTTAGAACATGTTTAGCTGCGAAAATTTACTTCTTCCCACCAACATAGCCTGCTTAAAATTATACAATGAAATGTATTCTTTAAACATCTGGATCTTATCTGACGTGTTTGTTTTGAATGTTGAAGCTGGAATGATTTGGTTCTCGTTCAAATTACGTTTTAGAAATGGGGAAGTATTTTAAAACAAAGATAGACTCAGGACGTGTTGATCACGCAGACCTCACACACACACATACACACACACACACACACACACACACACACACACACACACACACACACACACACACAGATTTATCATATGAATTCATTTTCTGCAGAACAAGAATAAACTTTACTACAGTTAGAACCATGGAACCAATATTATTTTACTTGGGTTTTGTCTTTAATGAGTCCGGTTTGGAAACCATAAAAGGAAACTGTTCAAGAAGATTTAATATTTTCATCTCCTTTGCACAAATTAAGTCCAAACCTATAAAAAAAAACATTTATTACAAGTGAAATTACATATTTATGTTAAGCTTATACATTTTTTTAAACGACCTCTGTTTATTCGTGTATGGATAAGTGGGCAAGGGCACTTGATTGCGCTACAAGTTAAATTAGATTACCATGCTTACAGTACATTATTCATTTCAATTCCTAAACAATTGGAAAAACTATAACAGCAATATTGCAGAGTTTTTATGATTGTTTGTTAATACGGTATATGTAGTTTTATCTTAGGATCATATACTTCCTGTATTCTGATATAAAAGCTGTCAACTGCTGCTGATACATGTGTCAGATTAAATCTTATATTGAGGAAAATGCTTGATCAAGGAAGTTATTTGCACAACATAGCCTTTGTTCTTGTTTTAGTTCATTTTGAAATAGTTTACTTGCTAAAATCTACATCTTCCCATCAACGTTGCCTGCTTGAAATTATACAATCAAATTTCTTCTTTATATGTCTGGATCTTAGCCTCACATGTTAGCTGTAAATGTTAAAGCTGTAATGGTTTTGTTGCCGTTGAAATTACGTTTTAGAAAGAGGGAAGTATTTTAAAACAAAGATAAACTCATTACGTATTGATCACGCATTCGTTCCCTCACCCACGTACACACATAAACTTATCAGCTGATTTTTTTTCATGCAGAACTAGAATAAACTTTGTTGCAATATTTTTTTACTTGATATTGTGTCATTTATTGTATCATTTTTTCTAAAGTTTATATTTACAAAATTTTGATGTTTCTCATATGCATTTATAGAAGCATTTAGTTCAACCTTTGCAATAATAGCGTCAGCCCTATCCAATGGAACAAAATTAACAAAAACTCGCTTAACCTCAATGTACAGGAAACTTTCATCATATGTCCGATTTGAGGAAAAAAGATATGAAGATTGCAGATATTAATGAAGTTTATAGACAATAATAATGCTTACAGATGATGCTAAACATTACAGATGAAAATGATGCTTACAGAAAATAATAAAGATTACAGATGATAATGAAGATTACAGATGATATTGATGCTTACAGTTGATAATGAATATTACAGATGACAATAATGTTTACAGATGGTAATGATGCTTACAGATAATAATGATGCTTACAGATAATAACGATGCTTGCTAATGATATTGATGCTTACAGATGCTAATGAACATTACAGATGATAATAATGTTTACAGATGGTAATGATGCTTACAGATAATAATAATGATTACAGTTAATAACGATGCTTACCGCTAATAATGAAGATTACAGATGATAATGACGAGTACAGTTAATAATGATGCTTACAGATAATAATGAGGATTACAACTGATGATGAAGATTAAAGATGATGATGAAGATTACAGATGATGATGAAAATTACAGGTGATTATAAGTCAACTCTCTTTATCTCATTTATTTACGGTCAATCGGAAAGCTGTCAACTGAGTTTTGGTGTCGATATTTACATTGTGTTACAAAATATTGGACAACATGTTGGCATTATTGTCAACAAACTGAACTAGAGTATTTGAAATACATAATAACTTTGAGATCGACTTTGATTTTGCTTTTCTAAAAAATCTATTTTTATTTACAGTGACAAGTATATTATATTACATAGTTTTTTATACATTACATGGTTATTTATACATTGCAAATCATTTTCTAATTTCAATTAATGTGGACACGTCTTAGCGTCAATTTATGAAAGTCTTCTCTCACATACCATTATTTACTTTAAAAGACTTTTTTGATACAATTAAAACGTTCATGTAGGATAGATGTGACAATGTTTTTAATATGACTGCCATTTCAGGCATGCTAGTGGTAAAAGTGGGTCGGGATGAATTACATGCATCAATTTTGCTCTTAGTTGATAACATTAATATCTCAATTCAACGACAAATTCATGTAACGAGATAATAATCATTTCATTGCTGGTTTGAAAAACGATTTTAAAATGTTTTTACTTCCTTAATTCGTATCATCATGTTTTTCTTTTACAGTCTCCCTGTATCTGTTTTACTAATCTCGTCGATGTATATGTTTGTACGAGTTGCCATTCGCTTAGAGCTTCTATATACTAGTGGCTGTTCTAGGTCCACATTATTATTATTATTATTATTATTATTATTATTATTATTATTATTAATAATAATAATAATAATAATAATAATAATAATAATAATAATAATAATAATAATTGTATTAATATTATTATTCATTTTTATTATTAATATCATTGGATCAATATTTTGTAATAACCAGTACCACCCTTATAATTTACAGATCAACATGAATGGCTAGAGTGAACTCTTTCAACAAGAACCCTGAGTATGTATTTATATAAATTTCTAATAATATACACTTAACACAACTCTTACATATAACAAAAGTGAGGGGAAAAAAAGAAAACTGAAAAGGTTGAAGCAGAAAGCAATAGAATATCTTTTTACCTGACTTTTGCCGTTACAGGACTGTACAGTATCTGGATTTCTGAATTGTCGGTTTTGTTTGGGTTGGAGGATATTAGACACGTTTTGTAGTGACCTTGTGTTCAAGCGTGAATGAGGAAGAAATTACAAGAATATAGATACCAAATACGAAACTAATGTATACATAGAAAGTATTAGCAACAGTGGTGTAGAATGAACCGGAAATACAGTTTTGTACATTGAACTGGTAATACATGTATTATGTTTCGTGTTAGGGATTGATTATTTATATTTTTACGTTGGTTTAAGTATGAAGAGAAGAAACGTGGTTCAAAACAATGATCAGTGATCGTTACAAATTAACTGCTCAATTCATATAATTAAATTTTATATCTAATAAGGCAACATAATATAACAAATTTTATTTCAAAGTCTTGTTAGAAAGAGAACTTTAACCTGATCTAGTCGTTCAAATATGCAAGCAAAAATGTAATCAGTATCCGGAAGTTTTCATTATCCCTGAAAACATGGCACCGTCTGACCATTCGTAATTTGACAAGTAACAATGCAAAGTTAAATCCATAGTAGAGAAATACCCATTTGACTAAAGTGCAACGTTAATTTAGATTGTGCTAATTACTTTCGCCCTATGTCGAAATTAACGTCCAATGTCGAAAGGTCCAGCTCGTATGAAATATTCACAATTAAAAAGGAATTATTCTTGTCTTTTGCAATATTATATAAAGTTTACTTGAACTGATCAACATAACGATTTAACATGATAGTTTACACAAACAGAGAGAGAGAGAGAGAGAGAGAGAGAGAGAGTTAGAGAGAGATGCCACTATTTATGTACTTCATGATTGTACAAAGGGCAACAACACCGTAATTTATTCTGGTTTATAAACGCAGATAGAAATTTCTTTATTTAAAACTAACAATTCTGGAGCAGATGATTATTATTAATTAAGACTCATAGTAAATAAACATTAGGTCATGTCCTGTGTGTGGTTGTTGTTGTTGTGTGCGTGTGTGTACTCTGTGTGTTTATTTTGTGTGTGAGTGCGTGAATGTGTGTGTTTTGTGTGTGATACCGTGTGTGTGTAGTTATGTGTGTGTTTGTGTGTTTGAGAGAGAGAGAGTGAGAGAGAGAGAGAAAGAGAGAGACAGACAGACAGACAGACAGAGACAGAGATAGCTGAACACCCAAAAATAGCATGAGTTTTTAAAACATCTGGTCTAGAACGCAGCAGTTAGATTCACCCATTATATATTTTCTCTTCCTCTATCAGGGTCTTTCTGCATTAAATTCCTTCAGGAAAACATGCTCAACAGGTTAACAATTCACTACTAACTTTTGTTTCAGCTATTGTTTCCCACAACGTTTCTACCACAGTCATGCACAGCTTCACTGCTTCAGTGTTTTCATCTGTATCAATTATATAATTCTAACCATAATAATCTACAAGTGTTTTATTTAAATTAGAAACAAATATAATTTAACTTCTTTGAGTTGTCATTTTCTTTCAGGTTCCACTTCCGTTAAAAAATGAGAATTCGATTATAAGCATAGATCTAAACTTGTCTAATCGAGAGGAGAAATGAGATATTCTGTTACGACTGAATAACTGTGCTTACTAGATCACTGACATCTCACCTCTGTTCCTGTGTATTCTACTCTTGGCCCGGCCAACGTAGGTATGTGAGAAATTATTGCTAGTAGTTTTCTGTGGTTATTCCCGGAAGCTCAAATGGGTTCTTCCTCCATAAGATATATTGCATTTAAAAATAATTCATTCTCGTTTTCATCGTGACGAGCATCGAAGTGATAATGAGGGGTTGAATAAGAAGATGTGAATTTGTATGACACAAGAAAGACTAAGATAATTGGGACAAAGCGAGGACTGATTTCAGACCCTGACACAATAATGTGTTTTCTTGATTTCTTCTAGATACAAAATTGAAATGAATAATTCACAATTTGCTTACACGTTTTTTTTATCGCGAGAGGTACAACTCATACCTTACAAAGATATTTCAAACACTTTCTCCATCTTACATATTCCACTCATTTATACAGCTGCGAAAATGTAAGCACGCGTCGCGTATGCAATCTTATGACCTTACATATCAATATTTAAACGAGGGTGACATACAGAGAAAAAGAGAAGCAGAGGTACAGAATTATTTGGTCGGGCAGTGATATTATTGCATATTTGATTAAAGATAGTAACTAAAGATGTACTACAAGTTTTCCAAATTACATGGTTAACTGAATTATAAAAACAGGATTTTTTACCATGCTTCTTACAGCCCATTTGTAAATATTCTAAGGCGACGAAAAGAGAAGAGACGTTACTGATACTGCAGTGTTATAATTGGTTATTTACTTTAAAGTCAGACAATAACGAGTGTCTATGCATCTAAGAAGTTATTAATGGAAAGAAACAGTCGCTAAATTGATGTAATGGAAATTGAGATTATAAACAGAGCACTGGTGATAAAGTCAGTTTTCTGTATGATTGTTTCGAATTATAAAAAAGGACTCTATCGTTTGAAAATATCTAAGTGGTGGTAAAGCAAGTCGGACTTCTGTTCTTTTCCTTCGCATGGTTTAGAGTGGGTGGGGGGATTATTTGAGTAATATGACAGTTAAATTTGACGTTGCTCTTGACTCTGGAAGGAAATTGCAATAAAGTGCTAAACTATTGGATTCTTCTATAATTGATTTTTTTCACCAAAGTAAAACTGAAAAAAAAACTCTATAAATTAACTAGTGCTTGTTTCATGCAGTTAAATGATTGAATGTGAGATAATCAATAACGATATACTAAATTTTCCGATAAAGATTTCGTTGATTTTAAGATTTTAGTTATAAGTCATATTTTTTTCCCCACAAAAAGTGAACCAAATAAATTTTTTATTCATCCTTCATTAAGAAAGTGTTCGCTTCAGAAAAATCATATTATCTGGCAAGCTCAAGCAACTATTCAAGAACTCTAACAGCTGATTGGTTCGCAGAAAATTTATCAAATATGTACAGTTCAACAAATAATGTATCTCCCTATAGTACAAAAATGAAAATTTAAAAGGAATGTACAGTATTGTGAAATAAATCCAAAATAGTCCTAAACGTTACATCACATGTTCAAAAGTATAAAGTGTTTTGAACGAATTCCAATGGTGTTCCGAAGGAATTTCAATCTTCAATGTGCTGATGTGCCAATAGTCTTAAATGTGTTGATGTGTTAAAATTATTGATGTAACAAAGTTGTATGATCCACAATATCATTACAATAACTCGCAATGAACTCCAAAATAGTGATGCTGCTAAACGAATGATTATATTAGACGCATGTTTAAGTAGGAATAAGTAACTTTATTTATAGCTACCTGTATATCAAAACATAAGACACAGTAAGTAAGCAACGAATGGAACGCCACTTTTCAGCACAAACTAGACTATACATGGCGGTTAGTATAAATGGTAGAAGAAAAACCGGGAAAACCCCCAAATATATTGAATGAACCCTGAGAAGCAAATTTTCTCACAAATTCACATTTCCGAATACGAGACTCGAACCGGCCCATACAGAGGTGAGAGGATGAGGATCGAATGTTCATCTCCAGAACAATACATGTATGAGAATTATAGTAAATAACATGATACAAATCATCTTGATCAGGATTTTCCATGTGACAAATTGTTGTTCTGAGTTCATATCCAAGTAATAGTGTTTAAACAAATGAAGAAGTTAAGTAGGCTCAAACTCCTACCTTCAATTGTGGACAAACGTCAATAACACAATATCAATTAAATATACCTAACATCAGCAGTATCGGATAATTACCAGATTTTGATAGTATTCAGCATAGTTCTATTTCGGACTGACTTAGAATTAACAATCCCACTAGCATATGAAAACTCTCGCATTCACATTTTATTTTATTTTAGCTAAATTGGATGTGAAACTTTATCTTAGCAACTTTCACTTTCTTGTCACTGATTAGACTTCGACAAGTTATGGTCCTTCAATACTCCACTGTCTTCTGAATACATTATAATTCACATTTGTACTTGATATGAAGATACTATTTTAATATAATTGTCCTCTTGAAGCGCTTGAATGAGAATGTTTATGACCATATTTTACTTAGTTGTGGCCCCATTCATCGACTTAGAATAATGTACTCCGTGTCATCTATGCATTCAGCATGTCCGCCAAATTTCACTCAAAGCTTGATCTCAAGTAAGATGAGTTTGATAATTAGCAGATTTATTTAGAATATGTAAAGACTTCTAGCACTTGATTGGCCTATATTATCTCAGTGACTAATGAAAATTTGACCATTCATGATTATATATCCAGAGACAATTGATACCTTTTGAATAATTTGCTTTCTCGATCACGACTTCATTTATTGCACAAATACCATAATCATTTTGGGAGAACATGTCGGTCATTTTATAATAATGGCCTTCATTTCATAAATTGATCCTGTAAACTTGGACAAATCATTGTAGAATAATAATGCATTTTCAAGCAAATCATGTGAACACAACATCAAAATATTACTGAATAAATTACTGAATATGAAGCTTTGCATTGCAGTGTGCAAATTTCGCAGTTACTTTTATTCAAATCTAAACAGAAACTGCGAGAAATTGGATAAAGAGTAGGCAATTAGTGGCAAGTTTTCAATATCAGACAGCTTCGTTTAATACTATGTTCATTAGTTCGTTCTCTTTTAAAGAATACTTACCATCACGGTTCATTTTTCATTTGATATTTATATATGTGCACTGATATTTTATTTAGCCATATCAATAGTGTTGTTATGGACCAAGAACCACGCACATACATACTCACATACACGCGCGCATGCACCCACGCACATACACATACAGAAGGCCATAATCTTATACAATTACATGAATTAGAAGCTATCGCAATAAATAATAATAAAATACATACGGAACAATAAATTAAAAAATCATGAGAAGGTGGTGGGAATCCGATTTTGGATCCGTAACGCCAGCCATACTAGATAACACGTAAGTATGATGTTATTTCTGATAAGCTATTCGTCACGTGGATACAAATACGCTGTCAAATAGGGTTCTTTGTGGTACATAGTCTACTAGAGTTTCGGCAAAGCGATCTGAAGAGTCCGTGCTCTGTCTGTATATATATATATATATATATATATATATATATATTGCATACTACATTATACATTGTGAACTGTTTGCTAATGTAAACTAGCATGGACACGTCTTAGCGTAGATTTCGGTAAGGTTTCATCTCAGATACCATTTTCACTTTATAAGAACAATCTTTGATAAAAGTAACGGTTCATATAGAGTAGATATGAAATAAAATCACATTTGCAATCATAGCATCCGGGCTAGATATACATGGTGTAAGGATGCACATTTTATATATATAATCTTTGATAGTTTTCACAGTAGCCTCTGTTAAATCTAGCACCAATTTTAGACAAATGTCATTGTTTAATAAAAAAAGCCACAATCAACTTGATGCATTGTCTTTGAGTACAGAAAGGTAACGGGAGTTTACAGAAAGCAATACACAGTAAGCACTGAATGGAATCCAATAATTACATTGGCCGTGATCATACCTAGTTGCAAAGAATTAATTCTGTATCTTCGACAAATGTTTAATGGCTGATAATAACTATTTCTGTGAAGCATGAGCATTACATCTAACTGGGACAAATGTGATATAATCATTTGCTGCTCTGACAGTACAGTAGAGAAACATTGCGACAATCCATCGATTATTTTACACAGATTATTTAATCTAAATTAAAAAAAGTCATCTTACAACTGAAAAATAATAGTATTGATAATTATATCTCGACAAACCTCCATTAGATATAAAAGATTGCATTATGATTTTACATAAAACCACTGTTAATAGTATACATAAATATTGTCCAATACAAATCTTAAATATTGTTCATCTTCATGTCGATCTTATTAACTACTAGGCGGAATCCGGGATATTGAAGCTGATGACAGAAACATTTTGAAGAGTTCCATGCTTATCCACTAGTGTGGATATTATCAGAGACAAGAACAAAATCTGTATTGAAAATGGGATCGTCTGACTTACGGCGAGCATGAACAAAATTCGTGAGACCAACACATTCATCTAGTTTGTTTTAGGGTTTAACGCTATTTTTCAACACATGATAGGCTATACATGGCGGACAGTATTATTGATGGAGGAAAAACCTGGGAAATCCCCCGGAATGAACCACCCACCCACGAGAAGCTACTGGCATGCTTTCTTACATAACTACATTAGTCGAATCCCACGCAGACAGAGGTGAGACGGAAGTGATCCGTAAAGGAAATCGCGTTGGACCACTCGGCCACTCGAGGCCCCCATTTCATCTTGCTCCGAGTTTTATTATTGACGATAACGCGATTGTTAACCAATGAGGAGTCAATATCTTTTTAATTTAAATATGTGATTCAAAACGGCAGTTATACGTTGCTCCTTGAATTTAAGTCATTTGGGCAATTCTGAAATGATATTGATTTGCTATGCTTAGAACATGGTGTCATGGAAGATAGTACGACATTCAATTCTTAAATTTCCTGATCCTTAATATACTGTATATTGAAAACTACCGACATCAAGGCAAAATAGTCTGAGCTGACCGAACTCTTACACCTACGAAATTAGTTTCAACCAATAAATATTGTTTTGGATTGCTCTATTGGTTGCCAGAGACAGCTGTTTCTCATGTATCGTGTGTGTCTGTGTGTGTGTGTGTGTGCGTGTGCCAGGAGAGAGAGAGATTTGTATTTTTAACTTAGCTTAAACGATGTTTCAGTCATATCGCTACGTCGACAACGATATCAGCAGTGCGGTAGTTTATAGTGATGTCAAGCCCTTAGGCATCATGCTGCAAATATGTAACATGATGTAGCACCACGTCACATTATCCTGACAGCAGGCCGACTAGTCCTAATACTAATCTCTTAATGCTAAGCGCCTTGCAATAGGGCTCATAGTACTATTTTCATACGTTTTAGGAATTACTCCGACGTGCTTTGAACACGTGACCTCTCACATCCGAGGCAGATGCTCTAAAAACTATGCCACCGGAGCGGTCTACTCGTGTATCATGTAAATGCCATTTATATGGACCAATAACCAATCCAATCGCCAGCTAAGTGTGATTTATTTTTTGCTATTGAAATCATTTCACGCCTGAAAACTTACCGAGTGGAACAGCTTTTTCCTTATCTAAATAACTCATTTTACGTCAAATGTTTATGACCTGCGATTTATTGTTCAAGTGTATTTAAGTGTTTACGTTGCATTGATAGATTCTGTGTGAATTACTACATTTCTTAAATAAATAAGCATTTTCCATTTAAAACCAAAGTTGCAGACTTGTCATCTTTCAGTGAGGTCAGATATTTTACAATATTTTCTGAAAAAAAGCAGGTAGAAATTCTTTTACAAATTTGCAAGGACACATATATTCCATATCTGGTAAACCGAATAATTTTCAAGTACATAATTTGTATACGGGCTCCCCATTTTAAGAACCTTGACAATGAAGAGATTATTATCATCATGATCAGCCTGTGTCTAATTAGGAATACTATATAATTACATAGGTTCTAAGACAAAAGAATAATACATTTAATTTTCTCATTTATATCTCAATTCTAAATATGTCCATTTTCTTTGAGTTCAATTTTTCACCGTGCTTATAGCATTTGTGAAGAACTCTAAAACAACATATTCGTGATCTGCGTTAGATTATTCACTCCCCACTTCCTCTACCTTGTCGACGGTCTCTAATACAAAATAGTTATGATCTGCATCAGACTGTCTACCCAGCATTTTCCTGGTGTTGTCTGCAGGTTCTAAAACTGAGTATAAATTATCGGTGTTCCCATTTTCACCACATACTTCCCTGACCATATCTTCTACCACTGTATGAGTTTCCTGACTATTTGGTTTGCATCGTCCGGAAACGTTTTCGTTATTTTGGCTGTCACGTTCGTATTCGTAAACGTTTCCAATATTGGATGGTGTTGTATTCGCCGAGATACCATTGCGCAGAGTCAGCTTTTGGTGACCAGAAGGAGGTTTGTTATCACGGTGCTCAAAAGGAGGATCCGGCTCAAGATGGTCATATGTTTGCTGGTCTTTCGAAATCTTGTCAAGATCGAGTGAGTCATAGCTGGTTTCCACTGTTTTGTTTTCATTCTTGTTGTCCGTCGATTCACATTCATTCGCTATAGCTCTCGTGGTTTGACTCTGAAAACGAAAAGTAAAGTTGAATAGGTTTAATTATCTTTCACGTCTTGTAGGGAAATGGATGATACTGTGTTTACCCAAACCATGCGCCAGTTTTGGAAAGATAAGAAATATCACCTTTATTTAAAATTTGCGTGTTTACATTTTTTGTGTAGAAAGGTTCAGTATCAAACTGTTCACTGGCGAGTACTGTTTTTGTCACTTAAGAAATTACAAGCAGAGTTCCTATTTTTATTCAATGCATCTGATTTGCAAAATCAAGATAAGCAAAAACCATAACATCACAAAGAAACATGAAATCTCAATATACTCGTCATTTGAATCTCTCTTGCAGCGTGTCAGTAATTTTAATCCAAGTCGTCAGCAATTGATTTCGCCTACAAAAGTATGCGAGTTTAATAATAATCTTATTAATAATTGTAATATCATCCAGATAAGAACTATACCTGTAAGTCTGGTCCTGACTGCGTTCTTGATCCAACTTTAACGCTCTTGTTATTGTGGAAGAAACTTTTGAAAGAAAAACATAAACTATCCGTTATTAAACGTTTTAGTAAAAGCAATCTATTTTCCAGTAAATCTGAATTTTCAGAGTACCTGCTATGCATGCAAATTATATTGTGTTTAGTATATACGTACATAATTGTGCGAATACCATACAATATTAAATCAAAGTGCTACATTACAGTTGCCAAGCAACATTAATGATCACGAAGGCGTGTACACTGGATGAAGAAATGGAAATCCTAAGTAAGCAAACTTATCCCATCTGGGCTACTGTCAGTGACGTTTATGCTGATATCGAAATAGACTTTATTTAGCTCCAGAATCAAATACACATATTATGAAGTATCATTTTTCCAATCAGGCCTCATAGCATTTTTAATACATGGTACACTTAACACAAGCTACTTGTGCATTGGATCGCTTCGACATGAAGAACAGGTTTGATGTTTCTTTCGCTTGATGCCTTTTTAATGAAAGGTTTTGAAGACAATTCTATAATCACAAAGAGGGTTAAAGTTGTCATCTTAAATTCTATGTTCTGTTCATTCAACTTTAACGATGGCTGGATGGATGGATCAATGAACGGACGGACGGATGGACAGACGTACGAACGGACATACGGACTGACAGACAGACAGACAGATAGACAGACGGATAGATAGAATAATAGATAGATAGATAGATAGATAGATAGATAGATAGATAGATAGATAGATAGATAGATAGATAGATAGATTGATAGATAGATAGATAGATAGATATTCCAGTTATCAATCTAGATTCGTTTCTCTATGTGCATTTTCATACAGATTTATAAAATATCAACCTTAATCAAAAAGTTAAAACTTTTAAGTCATAACTTCTGGTCATCTTCTTGTTTAAATGTTGTGTTATGGAAAGTGAATTTGGTGCTTTCCATACATAAGAATTTTAAAAGGAACTAAGTGTGTATTTTAAACAAGAATACATTCTCTGACAGTATCACTAATTTAAGTCAATCAATTATCTAATTAGTATTCAGAGACAAATAAAACATATTATTCGACTCCATTGATGATCAGTACAAAGGATTATACTGAAATGTCTGAATAGAATAAAAATCACTTTCTGAAAAACGCTTATTATTATCTTATCCAAATTGAATTCTTCCGGGTAATGTGCAACATATCATGACCATACTGATTTCTAATAATGTGTTTACAAGGTAAAGATAACATTTTGGAAAACAAATAACCCTTGAACCAGTTTTATACTACCTATAAGGGAACATGTGTTTCTTGGGATATATTATTCATTTTTAACTGACCAAATAAGGTTTAGTTTAGTATCAAATAATGGATATTATCACTTATGCTTGTTACCATCCTTGCTGTTTCCTCTTCATGTAGACAATGCTCGCAAGTGCAGCTACTAAAATGCCGATTAGGAAACAAGCAATGGCCACAATAGCGATGTGAGCGCTACTAAAGTTTTGCGCATCATCCGTGACGTCCTCCTGTCGGTTAGTTTGTGTGGATTTTTCTGCATCATAAAAGTTGATGAATATCAAAACAAAGGCAGAACAAAAGGGTGAAATTATAAGCAATTTAACCAAACCTTTAATGACGTTTACACCAAATACTTAAGACTCTCCACTACTTTTAGAAGAAACTCAGAAACTATGACAATAATTCATGTGATTAAGCGAAAGTGACAAAATAGTATCAGCTGCAAAATTAGAAAAGAAGATAAATAAAAGTACAACAGTTACGAACACGATATGAAAAATATGTCATTGGTATTACCGTAATTAGCAATTCCACTAACTTGCTGACGACTCTGATCGTCTTTTCTGTTTCTCAATAATAAACTGTTTAGAATAAAATATTTAAAAAACAATTTCTATTGGCATATAGCTAGTATTTGCAATTAATAGTATTAAATTCAACTTCTTCATTACATCTAGATCTAATTTAGAAAAGCTTTACCAAGGTTTGTACACTATTGTCGCTGGCTACATAATTTGTTTTAAAAATGCATGAGTAAAGATTGTTTTATATTGAAAACAACGAACGCATAGATGACAGCGATTCCTCTGTTTACACCACGGATGAAAAAAATCAAATGATCTAGACATACATAAATTGTAAGTAAGAAACATATAAATCCGTATTAATTTATTAGTCTTGAAAACATTTTAGATATGTGTTAATCGTAGTTTATAGACTTCGTTTTATGTCAAATGGAAAGATATCAAAATTGGTAATACAATAGGCGACTTAAGATTTTGTTCCAGTGAGATATGACATGGTTTGAGAAGTTGGAGAACTTATAAATGTCCTAATTGATATTTTTTTTTATCAAATTAGAAGAGAAAACAAATGTACGGCCAAACAGCATGTGCTAATAGTTGTTTAACAGTACTTAGACTATCTATCTATCTATCTATCTATCTATCTATCTATCTATCTATCTATCTATCTATCTATCTATCTATCTATCAATCTATCTATCTATCTTTCTTTCTTTCTTTCTTTCTACAAAGCCTTCAATGATGAACACTTAAGCAAGTAGCTCCAAGGTAAATAAGAGGTGGTTTAAGATCTAAACAGTCTTACAATAGGTCAAAGAACAAGCCTCTTTCCGAATAAGCATGACATTTTACACAGACAGAAATATGTTCACCACAGAAGGTCCAATGTTCGTGATATCACATTGTGTGAAGCAGTTCCTGTTAAACTGCAGTCAACGATCCATGTTTACGTCACTTTCAGAACTAGACATCACGGTGTTTAATATTCATTAGAAAGCAGGTGTTCTGGATTCAGAAATTCTCATATTGATTATAATGTAGTTTGTGACCGGATATTTGCAGTATTTGTCTCCGAATAGCAGACTATAGAATATATCAATAAATTTAAGTTTTAGTCGGAATGGCATCACACTTTTACCCGGTAAATATGCAGAGGTTTGATATATTTCTGCAGTTTGGAAAAAGGTTTATGTCCATGATCTTCTTTGAATAGAAGTTAGTTTATTTTCTTTTGTAAGTTGACATATAAACCACGCTTGTATATAGGGTGGATTCCATGCTTCAGGACTACCGTCGACCCACTCCAACCCCAGGTTACACATTTGCTATGAACTCAGCAATACCCTTAGTTTAATTTCTTGTTTTTTCTAGCTTGGAGTTTTAGCCATTGTTCATGTTATGATATGCGATATATGGCATAATACACCCTTGCGCTGGTACATTGGCTATATTCAGACAGACGAGACGATATTTTCCGCAATATGTTTCGTTGACAACAAAACATTCCAGAAGGAAAGCTTTAAATGCTTTTCCTGGCAATCAGCAAATAGAAAACTGCACAATAATTTCATGGGCCTATAAGTACCAATCAGATTCACATAAAGTGATATGTTCACATGTTAAAATGTCAAAAATATGAAACTGCATACAATGCAGGCAAGGTATGCCAACCATGTGGCATTTTCACAATATTTGCATCAAAGCCAATTGAATCAAACATGACCTGTGCTCTTGTTATGTCAATTAGATGAGTATAATTGTATATAATTATCTTATTATCTGCTCAATTATATAATTTATTATTGCATTTCAAGCAGAACCACCATCATTATTATATTCTTTTCCCAACAATAAGTAGGGTGGAAGAGGTATATTGGGCTTGAGGAGTTAAAACATAAGATGGAGGATTGTAACACTTTCTTTTTGTATAAATTTACAAATATTCAAATTCTAATGGACGAATTTATTTGGGTGTGGTTAACATACATACGTTTTCAATAATATGTCAAAATATGTATTTGATTAGCGTCTTTCATGTTATAGCATTTGAGCCGTTCCTGGTAATTGTCCTTACCAAATATTTTCAAAGACTTCCCAGGTTCAGAACAACAAATTACTGAAAGTAAATGAACGATCGCATTTTGACAGAAATATGGTTCTTGGTGCGTCATGTTTAGGTTGCTAAAATATCCATCCAAATATTCTCACTGCACAAATTTAATTCCAAATCTCTAAAGAAAACCGTTCCCTACAAGTGAAATTAGACATTTTTTTAAGCTTATATATTTTGTATTTTTAAAAAACAGCTGTATAATCATGAAATGTTTAGGGGGCAAGGGTACTCGATTACGTGCAAAGTAAAATTAGATTATCATGCTTACGGTACATTGTTCATTTAAAGTCGTAAACAATTGGAAAATGTATAACTGCAGTATTTCAGAATTTGTATGGTTGTTTGTTAATACTGTATATGCAGCTTTTTCGTAGGGTCACATACTTCCTGTATTCTAATATAAAAGCTACAAACAGCTGATACATGTGTCAGGTTACGTCAGCTATTGAGAAAAATCCTTGATCAAGGACGTTCTTTACAACAAATTGCATTTATTCTGGTTTTGGATCATTTAGAACATGTTTAGTTGCGAAAATTTACTTCTTCCCACCAACATAGCCTGCTTAACATTATACAATGAAATTTATTCTTTAAAAATCTGGATCTTATCTCATGTGTATGTTTTGAATGTTAAAGCTGGAAAAATTTGGTTGTCGTTCAAATTATGTTTTACAAAGGGGGAATTATTTAAAACAAAGATACACTCAATACGTGTTGATCACGCAGACTTCACACACACACACACACACACACACACACACACACAGATTTATCACATGAATTCATTTTCTGCAGAATAAGAATAAACTTTACTACAGTTGGAACCATGGTACCAATATTATTTTACTTGGGCTTTGTGTTTAATGAGTCCGGCTTGGAAACCCCAAAAGGAAACTGTTCAAGAAGACAATATTTTCATCTCCTTTGCACAAATTAAGTCCAAACCTATAAAACAAAACATTTCCTACAAGTGAAATTACATATCTATATTAAGCTTATACATTTTTTTTTAAACGACAGCTGTTTATTCGTGTAGGGCACTTCATTGCGCTACAAGTTAAATTAGATACCATGCTTACGGTACATTGTTCATTTCAATTCCTAAACAATTGGAAAAAATATAACTGCAATATTGCAGAATTTTTATGATTGTTTGTTAATACGTTATATGTATTTTTATCTTAGGATCACATTCTTCCTGTACTCTGATATAAAAGCTGTCAACTGCTGCTGATACATGTGTCAGATTAAATCTTATATTGAGGAAAATGCTTGATCAAGGAAGTAATTTGCATAACATGGCCTTTGTTCTTGATTTGTTTCATTTTGAAACAGTTTACTTGCTAAAATCATCTTTTTCCCATCAATGAAAATTACAGATGATAATAATATTTACAGATGAAAAAGATGCTTACAGATAATAATAATGCTTACAACTAGTTCATAACGATACTTACATCTAATAATGAAGATTACAGATGATAATGACTAGTACAGTTAATAATGATGCTTACAGATAATAATGAGGATTACAGATGATGATGAAGATTACAGATGATTATCAGTCAACTCTCTTTATCTCATTTATTTACGGTCAATCGGAAAGCTGTCAACTGAGGCTTGGTGTCGATATTTACATTGTGTTACAAAATATTGGACAACATGTTGGCATTATTGTCAACAAACTGAACTAGAGAATGTTTACATAATAACTTTTAGATCGACTTTGATTTTACTTTTCTTAAAAAAATCTTTTTTTATTTACAGTGACAAGTATTTTATATTACATAGTTTTTTATACATTGCATGGTTATTTATACATTGCAAATCATTTTCTAATTTCAATTAATGTGTACACTTCTTAGCGTCAATTTCTAAAAGTCCTCTCTCACATACCATTTTTCACTTTAAAAGACTTTTTTGATACAATTAAAACGTTCATGTAGGATAGATGTGACAATGTTTTTAATATGACTGCCATTTCAGGCATGCTAGTGAAAAAAGGGGGTCGGGATGAATTACAACAAAAAAATTCATGTAACGAGATAATAATCATTTCATGGCTGGTTTGTAAAAAGATTTTAAAATGTTTTTACTTCTTTAATTCTTATCATCATGTTTTTCTTTTGCAGTCTCACTGTATCTGTTTTGCTAATTTCGTCGTTGTATATGTTTGTACGAGTTGCCATATGTTGAAAATCGCTTAGAGCTTCTATATATTAGTGTCTGTTCTAGGTCCACATTATTATTATTATTATTATTATTATTAATATTATTGGATCAATATTTTGTAATAAGCAGTATCGATTTGCATCGCATGTTTTAAGAAAGATATATGCCAGAAAGAAATAGTGTTCTCAGGCTAAATTGAAGACACAATTTTCAAAATACCTGTTGTATTGATCAGATATCAATTCAAATGAGTACCTTTTTCATACAAGACAAAGAAATAGACGACATCTACTTCATGCGAAGTCCCATTCAAATGTAAGGGAACTTGCAAGGCAATGGAAATATTTTCAAGATGTCAACCATATTTAAATGGGGGGTGGGAGGAGCTACGTTCGTTTATGACTAATACAATCTAATGATGAATATGGGAATCAAGTTTTTAAACATTCGAGAAGAGCAACCGTAAAGAACAATTGATGCCACACGTACATTTGACGTGGTCAATGGCGGACGATATGGACAAGATATGGACAAGATGACGGATGATATTAACAGATCTCTATAAGTGGAGCTAGGACGAAGATTACCACAAAATACATGAATATAATTCTTTTGTTGTTGTATTTATGACTCGACATGTATACAGTCTCTAATTTATTCACCCTTATAATTTACAGATCAACATGTAAGGCTAGAGTGAACTCTTTCAACAATAACCCTGATTATGTATTTATACACATTTCTAATAATATACACTTAACACAACTCTTACGAAGTATTATGTAAAGTTTGAACATATAACAAAAGTGAGGGGAAAATAGGAAAACTGAAAAGGTTGAAGCAGAAAGCAATATAATATATTTTGACCTGACTTTTGTCGTTACAGGACTCTCCAATATCTGGATTTCTGAATTGTCGGTTTTGTTTGGGTTGGAGGATATTAGACACGTTTTGTAGTGACCTTGTGTTCAAGCGTGAATGAGGAAGAAATTACAAGAATATAGATCCCAAATACAAAACTAATTGATACATAGAAAGTATTAGCAACAGTGGTGTAGACTGAACCGGTAATACATGTATTATGTTTCGTGTTAGGGATTGATTATTTTTATATTTTTACGTTGGTTTAAGTATGAAGAGAAGAAACGTGGTTCAAAACAATGATCAATGATCGTTACAAATTATCTGCTCAATTCATAAAATTAAATGTTATATCTAATAAGGCAAAATAATACAACAGATTTTATTTCAAAGTCTTGTTAGAAAACAACTTTAACCTTATCTAGTCGTTCAGATATGCAAGCAAAAAGGTAATCAGTATCCGCAAGTTTTCATTATTCCTGAAAACATGGCACCGTCTGACCATTGGTCATTTGACCAGTAAAAAATGCAAAGTTAAATCCATAGTAGAGAAATACCCATTTGACTAAAGTGCAACGTTAATTTAGATTGTGCTAATTACTTTCGCCCTATGTCGAAATAACGTCCAATGTCGAAATGCCCAGCTCGTATGGAATATTCACAATCAAATAGGAATTATTCTTATCTTTTGCAATATTATATAAAGTTTACTTGAACTGAACAATATAACTATTTAACATGATAGTTTACTAAAACAGAGAGAGAGAGAGAGAGAGAGAGAGAGAGAGAGAGAGAGAGAGAGAGAGAGAGAGAGATGCCACTATTTATGTACTACATTATTGTACAAAGTGCAACAACACCGTAATTTACGCTGATAGAAAATTTCTTTTTTTAAAACTAAAAATTCTGGAGCAGATGATTATTATTAATTAAGACTCATAGAAAATAAAAATTAGGTCATGTCCTGTGTGTGGTTGTTGTTGTTGTGTGCGTGTATGTACTCTTTGTTTTTATTTTGTGTGTGAGTGCGTGAATGTGTAGGTTTTGTGTGTGATACTGTGTGTGTGTAGTTATGTGTGTGTTTGTGTGTTTGAGAGAGAGAGAGACAGAGAGAGAAAGAGAGAAAGAAAGAGAGAGAGATGGGAAAACTGAACACCCAAACATAGCATGACGTTTTTAAACATCTGGTCTAGAACGCAGCAGTTTGATTCACCCTTTTATATTTTTTTCTTCCTCTATCAGGGTCTTTCTGCATTAAATTCCTTCACACAAACATGCTTAACAGGTTAACAATTCACTACTAGCTTTTGTTTCAGCTATTGTTTCCCACAACGTTTCTACCACAATCATGGACAGCTTCACTGCTTCACTGTTTTCATGTGTGAAAATTATATAATTCTAACCATAATAATCTACAAGTGTTTCATTTAAATTGAAATTAGAGACAAATATAATTTAACTTCTTTGAGTTGTCATTTTCTTCCAGGTTCCAATTCCGTTAAAAAATGAGAATTCGATTATACGCATAGATCTAAGCGTGTCTAATCAAGAGGAGAAATTAGACATTCTGTTACGACTGAATAACTGTGCTTACTGGATTACTGACATCTGAACTCTGTTCATATGTATTCTACTCTTGGCCCGGCCAACGTAGGTATGTGAGAAAAGATTGCTAGTAGTTTTCTTTGGTTATTCCCGGAAGCTCAAATGGGTTCTTCGCCAATGAGATATATTGCATTTAAAACTATTTCAGGCTTCTTTTTAGCGTGACGAGCATCGAGGTGATAATGAGGGGTTGAATAGGAAGATGTGAATTTGTATGACACGAAAAAGACAAAGATAACTGGGACAAAACGAGGACTGATTTCAGACCCTGACACAATAATGTTTTTTCTTGATTTCTTCTAGATACAAAATTGAATTGAATAATTCACAATTTGCTTACACATTTTTTTTATCGCGAAAGGTACAACTCATACCTTACAAAAATAGTTGAAACAATTTCTCCATCTTACATATTCAACTCATTCATACAACTGCGAAAATGTAGGCACGCGTCGCGTATGCAATCTTATGACCTACATATCAATATTTAAACGAGGGTGACATACAGAGAAAAAGAGAAGCAGAGGTACAGAATTATTTGGTCGGGCAGTGATTTTATTGCATATTTGATTAAAGATATTAACTAAAGACGTGCTAGAAGTCCTCCAACTTACTTGTTTAACTAAATTACACAAAAACGATTTTTTTAGCATGCTTCTTACAGCTCATTTGTAAATATTCCAAGGCGACTAAGAGAGAAAAGGAGACGTTACTGGTACTGCAATGTTATAATTGGTTATTTACTTTAAAGTCAGACAATAACGAGTGTCTGTGCATCTAAGAAGCTATTAATGGAAAGAAACAGTCGTTAAATTGATGTAATGGAAATTGAGATTATAAACAGAGCACTGGTGATAAAGTCAGTTTTTGTGTATGATTGTTTAGAATTATAAAAAGGACTCTATCATTTGGAAATATCTAAGTGGTGTTAAAGCAAGTCGGACTTTTGTTCTTTTCCTTCGCACGGTTTAGAGTGGGTGAGTGATTATTTGAGTAATATGACAGTTAAATTTGACGTTGCTCTTGACTCTGGAAGGAAATTGTAATAAAGTGCTAAACTATTGGATTCTTCTATAATTAATTTTCTTTTCACCAAAATAAAACTGGAAAAAAATTATATAAATTAACCCGTGCTTGTTTCGTGCAGTTAAATGATTCAATGTGGAATGATCAATGACGATATATAAATTTTCCGATAACGGTTTCGTTGATTTTAAGATTTTAGTTATAAGTCATAATTTTTTCCCCGCAAATAGTGAACCAAATAAAAATTGTATTCCTCCTTCATTCACAAAGTCTTCGCTTCAGAAAGATCATATTTTCTGGCAAGCTCAAGCATCTTTTCAAGAACTCTAACAGCTGATTGGTTTGCTAAAGATTTATCAAATATGTATAGTTCAACAAATAGTGTATCTCCCTATAATACAAAAATGAATATTTAAAAGGAATGTACAGTATTGTGAATTAAATCCCAAATAGTCCTAAAAGTTATATCACATGTTCAAAAGTATAAAGTGTTCCGAACGAATTCCAATGGTGTTCCGAAGGAATATCAATCTTCAATGTGCTGATGTTCCAATTGTCTTCAATGTGTTGATGTGCTAAACTTTTTGATGTAACAACGTTGTATGATTCAGAAAATCATTACAATAACTCGCAATAAACTCCAAAATAGTGATGCTGCTAAACGAATGATTATATTTTAGACGCATGTTTAAGTAGAAATAAGTAACTGTATTTATAGCTACCTGTATATCAAAACCTAAGACACATTAAGTAAACAACGAATGCAACGCCACTTTTTAGCACAAACTAGACTATACATGGCGGTTAGTTTAAATGGATGAAGAAAAACCCAGGAAAACCCCAGATATATTCACTGACCCCTGAGAAGCTACTGGCATATTTTCCCACAAACCCACATTTCCGAATCCTAGACTCGAACCCGCCCATACAGAGGTGAGAGGATGAGGATCGAATGTTCATCTCCAGAACAATACATGAATGAGAATTATAGTAAATAACATGATAAAAATCGACTTGCCCAGGATTTTCCATGAAATAAATTGATGTTCTGAATTCATATCTAAGTAATAATGCTTAAACAAATGAAGCAGTTAAGTAGCCTGAAGCTCCTACCTTCAATTGTGGACAAAAGTCAATGACACAATATCAATTAAAAATACCTAACATCATCAGAATCGGATAATCACCAGATTTTGATAGTATTTAGCATAGTTCTATTTCGGACTGACTTAGAATTAACAATCCCACTAGCATATGAACACTCTTGCATTCACATTTTATTTTATTTTAGCTGAATTTGATGTGAAGCTTTATCTTAGCAACTTTCACTTTCTTGTCACTGATTAGACTTCTAAACGTTATGGTCCTGCAATACTCCACTGTCTTCTGAATACATTAGAATTCACATTTGTACTTGATATGTACATAATATTTTAATATAATTGTCCTCTTGAAGCGTTTGGATGAGAAAGTTTATGACCATATTTCATCTAGTTGTAGCCCCCTTCATCGACATAGAATAATGCACTCCGTGTCATCTATGCATTCAGCATTTCAGCCAAATTTCACTCAAAGCTTGATCTCAATAAGATGAGTTTGATAATTAGCAGATTTATTTAGAATATGTAAAGACTTCTGGCACTTGATTGGCCTATATTATCTCAGTGACTCATGAAAATTGGAGCATTAGTGACTCATGAAAATTGGGCCATTCATGACTATATATCCAGAGACAATTGATACCTTTTGAA
This sequence comes from Unio delphinus, assembly GCA_029339505.1. NCBI lineage: Eukaryota > Metazoa > Mollusca > Bivalvia > Unionida > Unionidae > Unio > Unio delphinus. Next base: position 3,382,189 of record JAQISU010000016.1, on the reverse strand, counting down.
TAATTTGCATTCTCGACCACGACTTCATTTATTGTATAAATACCATAATCATTTTGGGAGAACATGTCGGTCATTTGATATTAATGGCCTTCATTTCATAAATTGATCCTGTAAACTTCGACAAATCATTGTAGAACAATAATGCATTCTCGAACCAAATCATGTAAACACTACATCAAAATATTACTGAATAAATTACTGAATAAGAAGTTTTGCATTGCAGTGTGCAAATTTCCCCGTTACGTTTATTCAAATCTAAACAGAAACTACGAGAAATGGGATACATAGTAGGCACCTAGTGGCAAGTTTGCAATATCAGACAGCTTCGTTTAATATTATGTTCATTAGTTCGTTCACTTTTAAAGAAAACTTACCATCACAGTTCATTTTTAATTTGTTATTTATATAATTCCTCAAGGAAGCAAAGATATCTTGCATGCTTAAATCATATTCCCTAGCCAAGGGTGGCTGATGCACTTCAATCCACATAGACGTGAATGGGCGACCCATAATAAGCGATGATAAGCTCCAGGCTTCCGTTGCGTAAAATACGATATTAAAAGTAATTAGACAACGATGCTATGACTATTTTAATTTTCCCATTGTTTTTCACTTGAATTCCATTCAACACTTGTCTGTGTTTGTGTATATGGTGTGAAAAATTAGCTTGATAATTGTTTGAGCCAATATATATATATATATATATATATATATATATATATATATATATATATATATAATTGGGAAGTAGGGCAGATGAATATAGGGATTTGTATCTTATAAGTTTGATACATAGCAATTCATGCAGACACTGTATATCTTGTTCAATGTTAATTTTGAAATATAACACCATTTATAAAAAAGGAACCCGGATGCACTAATAGTCTAAACAGTTCACCTTTAGAGATTACTGCCATATCATATACGTCAGTTCGCTTGTATATATATATATATATATATATATATATATATATATATATATATATATATATATATATATATATATATATATATATATAAATATATATATATATATATATATATATATGTATGTGTGTGTGTGTGTGTGTGTGTGTGTGTGTGTGTGTGTGTGTGTGTGTGTGTATGTATGTATGTATGTATGTATGTATGTATGTATGTTAGTGGGGGTGGATGGACGGATACATAGATAGACAGACAAACAGATAGATAGATAGATAGATAGATAGATAGATAGATAGATAGATAGATAGATAGATAGATAGATAGATAGATAGATAGATAGATAACATAATAATTGCAGTTGACAGAAAGATGTGATAAATGTGCACTGATATTTTATTCAGCCATATCAACAGTGTTGTTATGATCCAAGTACCACTCACATACATACTCACATACACGCGCGCATGCACCCATGCACATACACATTCAGAGGGCCATAATCTTATACAATTACGTGAATTAGAAGCTATCGCAATAAATAATAATAAAAAACATACGAAAAAATAAATTGAAAAAATCATGAGAAGACGGTGGGAATCTGATTTTGGACCCGTAACGTCAGTCATACTAGATAACACGTAAGTATGATGCTATTTCTGATAAGCTATTCGTCACGTGTATAAAAATAGGCTTTCAAATAGGTTTCATTGTGGTACATAGTCTACTTGAGTATCGGCAAAGCAATCTGAAGAGTCCGTGCTCTATCTGTGTGTGTGTGTGTGTGTGTGTATATATATATATATTGCATACTTCATTATACATTGCAAACTATTTTCTAATTTAAACTAGCATGGACACGTCTTTACGCAGATTTCGGTAAAGTTTCATCTCAGATACCATTTTCACTTTATAAGTACTATCTTTGATGAAAGTAATGGTTCATATAAAGTAGATATGAAATAAAATCACATTTGCAATCATAGCAACCGAGCTAGATATACATGGTGTAAGCATGCACATTTTTATTTGGATTGAATTGCTTGTACCAATGACACAAACTGACACAAATCATGTATCAAAGGCACTAAAACTTCACGTAACGATAACAATTAATTCATGACTAATTTTTTACATCGGGCAAAGTTTTCCTTATTAAACAGTATCATGTTCAGGGAGTGTTTTGTGAAATATATATGTCAAAAAAGATTTGTGTGCAATTAAGATTTTAACGTAGCTTTAACAATAATTTCAGACATATCGCTAAGATGTCTGCAGTGTGGCAGTTTAGAGTGATGTCTAGCACTTGAGCATCATCGCGCAGACATGTAACATGATGTCCCATCGAGTCAGATTATCTTGACACCAGGCCGACCAGTCGTAACACTAGTATCTTGATGCTAATCTCCTAGCGAGGCCAATGTGAGTACCAGTTTTGTAAATCTTTGGTATGACTCGGCCGAAGTTCAAACCCACGACCTCCCACTACTGAAGCGGACGCTCTAACCATTAGGTCACAAGTGCGATTACAAAAAGTAAGACAAGAAATAAAACCGAAAAAGGTTGAGAAGGAAAGCAATCAAATATAATATTACCTGACATCCGCCTTGACAGTACTGTAAAATGATCGGGTTTATGAATTGCAGCTTTTGTTCGGGTTGGAAAATATAGAGGAATTTTTGTAGTGACCTACTGTTGAAGCTTAAATGAGTTAGTAAACAGCAGGGACAAGAAACTTAACCCATTTATGCATCATATATTATTAGTAACATTGGCGTATTCTGAACAAACAATGAATGTGTTATTTTTCACTGAAATTACGCATTGATAATTGTACTTCTGCATTCTTTGAAGTATGAACAGAAGAAGAAAAAAAATGTGCAAACTCTATGATCATCGCTTGTACCAAGTAAAATCGTCAATTAGTATAAATCACCTGCCCAAAAATAACATTAAAATAATAAATATTATTTTAAAAGTCGTATTAATAAAGCAAAATAGATAGATAGATCGATGTAAACAAATCAGTAAGTATTATCTGTAATTGGTATGACGTCAATTTCCCCAAGGACCAATTGCTCTGATAATAGTTCAAATAAACAGTAATATAACACTTTGGCATAGGCTGAAAAGGTTCCCGTGTTTGCTATAAGCCAACACTTATTATCATTTAGTTCTCTATCTGTAGATGTGTCCTGTTAGATGATTTCACTTCTAACGTAATTGTGCATGTATTAGTCAATATGAAAATATTTAAAGGGAACGGAGACGTTACCGGTCAGGCAGTGTTATTATTGGTTATTTACTTTTAATATCAGACAATAACTAGAGGATCTACATCTGAGAGATGCTATACATTAAAACAAGCATTTGTTAGCAAAATTATTGAATAATGCAAAACGTGATATCATAAATAGCTTAGAATTCTGTATCCTTTTTTCGTATTCTCTATATTTAAAATGGACTCATTCGTTTGAAAATGTCAAGATTGTGGTAAAACAAATAAGTCGTTCTGCTCATGTCCTTCGCACAGTTTAGAATGGACGCGAAAAGTAGATGAGTTATATGACAGTTATCGTGCTTGCTGCTTTTTGACTCTGGAAGCTATTTAAAATAACCAATGCCTCTTAAATTTAGTTAAAACAAATAACCAAAGAATGACCACTGATAAATTTATAATTTTCCCAATGTGCTTTCATTTAATTTAATATTGTCGGCTATAAATCTCATTAATTCAATGGTTTTTGACTCAAACTCATTCAAGATCTCAACGATACGATAGTTGATTTGTTTTAATACAATATTTACAACCTCAAACTCATTCAATGTCTCATTGATGTACTTAGTTTACTTATTCTAAACAATATGTACAACCTCAAACAAATTCACTGTCTCATTGATGTACTTAGTTTACTTATTCTAAACAATATGTACAACCTCAAACTCATTCAATGTCTCATTGATGTACTTAGTTTACTTATTCTAAACAATATGTACAACCTCAAACTCATTCAATGTCTCATTGATGTACTTAGTTTACTTATTCTAAACAATATGTACAACCTCAAACTCATTCAATGTCTCATTGATGTACTTAGTTTACTTATTCTAAACAATATGTACAACCACAAACTCATTCAATATCTCTCTCGATCGATCGATCGATCGATCTCACTCGATCGATCGATGGATCGATCGAGGGCCCCGAGTAGCCGAATGGTCTATAGCGCTCTCCGTTACGGATCACTGCCATCTCACCTCTGTCTGCGTGGGATCGAGTCTAAGATTCGGCTAATGTAGTTATGTGAGAAAACTTGCCAGTAGCTTCTCGTGGGTCGGTGGTTCTTCATCCACCAATAATACTGGCCGCCATGTATAGCCTATCATGTGCTGAAAAATGGCATTTAATCCCTACAACATCAACAACATTCAAGATCTCATTGATATACTTAGCTTATATTTAACTCTGTAAACGCCTTTCAATACAATTACCTAAACTTTCTAATAAAATATGTTCGACCTCAAATTAATTCAAGGTCATATCAATGCAATTAACTGACCTATTTTAATATAGTCTGTACAACTATATTCTCATTTAAGATCTTATCGACCGTTCCGGTGGGCTCAGTGGTCAGAGTGTTCACGGGTATGAACCCCAGCCGAGTCGTGTGAAAGACTTTTAAAAACTAGGACTAGCAGCTGTCTCGCCTACGGCTCAGCATGAAGAGGTGTGTGTTAGTTCTTGTCGGCCTGGTGTCAGAATAATGTGACCGGGTGGTACATGATGCTAGATGTCAGCAATATAAACTGGCGTGCTGCAGACATCGTAGCGATATGACTAAAATTGATACACGCAAGATAAAAAAGCAAAACTCATAACACACATCACAACGCACACAAGGTATCATCAATACCATTAGCTAACACGTTCTAAGGCAGTCTGAACAACCTTAAATTCATTCAAATCTCATCAATGCAATTAGTTGACCTATGCTAATACATTTTTACAACCTTACATGTATACAAAGTTGTTCAATGCAATTAGCTGTTCTTTCTAAATGCAAATTGTACAACTTCAAACGTATTCAAGGTCTCTTAACGTTATCGAGCTAAATGATAAAATAAACTAGTTACGTAAAAACAGAAGTATCTACCAGCTTGAGTTTATCACATACTCTCTCTCTCTCTTTCTCTCTCTCTCTCTCTCTCTCTCTCTCTCTCTCTCTCTCTACACACACGCAGACACGCAGATAGTGAGCTTTGGGGACTGATTTTCGAGAAAACGTAGCGGGATGGGTAATGAGGAGAAAGGAGCTAGTGGAATGCTTTGTTGCTTTGTTTCGATATATATCTGTAACGTTCATCAGCTGATTGCCGTAAATAAATTATAGCAGTAAAAAGAACATGTTTCTTGGTTTCTCCAACGACTCCAAGTTGGTTTGCGTCAAGCACTGTATAAACAATATGTAAATTTTAAGAGCAAGTATAGTGAGTTTTAAAATTGAAATGCTGTTTATAAACAGTTATATATAAAACAAATTAGGACATTAAAATCTTCAATACTTAGAAAGGATTCTTATCTAGAAATGTCAATGCAGTCGAAATGACAACAAAGTAATATATGGTTTTAACAATTCAAGTTCTCCTTGAATAAAAAACAGTAGAAACAGAAGTCTCTACCAGCTTGAGTTTGTCACAGACTCTCTCTCTCTCTCTCTCTCTCTCTCTCTCTCTCTCTCTCTCTCTCTCAATGCTAATATTGACTTATTTTTTCTGTTTCATATTCAGTGGCACAAGATGCTTCGAGCGAGCGTGCGTGAGTTTTTCATCCACGTGGAAATGCAAAATAACAATATGAAAACGAATAGATGCGATAACATTTATTTTTAAATAAAATCAGAACTTATAAGCAAATAGTATAATTAGATAATATATACACCTGTCACCAATTGGCATTTTTTCCATACCGTCTATTGTGATCTAGTTCTATAGAATAATTGTTTATGCTGTCATTAAAGAATTTTCCAATATTGTTTAAGAAATTAAATATATGTAACTTTACAAAATAATAAAGATATTGTTACGCGCAGTGGGTCGGATACCGAGCGAATCAAATATTAGCGTGACAGTGACTTTATAGTTAATTTTCCCCTATTACCAAGGACCTCAGTAAAACAGTTGTTATCATCTAAAAGTTCTAAACGAGCAAAACGACTTCATTAATGTTTCTCTAGTCTCATAATGACCATGCATCCCGAGCACAGCGAGTACGTCACTTTTCTCCTTTACTATGTAATTGCCTTGAGACATAGATTTTACTTAAGCCATTGTGCACTCGTGCATGGCAATTTTAGCTTTTCCTTGCGATGCTAGATTAATTTTTGGGAATTTAAACGTTTTATTTTCATTGTAGAAAAAGTAATTTTCCGAAAGTAATGGGAGATCATTTTATTTTGATATTTCAATCAGTACAAGTTTCTAAATATAGGGTATTGAAGAAATACCTATGATAGCATGAGGAATTTTAGCTCAGAACTGTTTTTACAGGCTAATAGTACACTGTTCAAATACAGTAAATTCAGTAAATTTCTTTAATTTCAAACACTCGGTGAAAACCGAATTATCTGGAATTATCATAACGTAGTAATAAGACCTAACAGATGCCTTAGTTATAAGGTCAAAAAAAGACATTGAATAAACTTCATAGTATATGCTATTTTTTACATAATATAAATTTTTTAAAATTGATATAAACGTACATAGTTAACATGGTTAAATGTAATTCAATGGAAATTACAATAGAAATGCACATTGTCAGTTAATTTGGACACACACAAACAGTGTATATGTTCTAACATACCTAAGGTATATGTCAGTCCTAATTACGTCTCCGTTTATAATTAGGTTGGATTTGAGTGATTTTAGTTGGATTATGGTGAATCAGTGCTGGAAAGACAGTTTTTTAACGGATTAATTAAACAATTACTAGATACCGGTGTCCTACTGAAACGTACCAAATGGAATTTATGCTAGCGAGAATTGTTCTCATAAAATGGTTGATGTCAGATTTATTAACAAAGATTTACGTGATATTCTAAATATTAGACTTTATTAATCAGAGTTAGGAATGTTTTTGTGTATTGGTTGGTTGGGACCATTTTTGGGGCACATGGCATCAAATTCCTATCTTCAACTTAGAATTGCACACTGATAAATCATATAAATAGGAATCAAGAAGAAATTATATAACCGTGAAATTATAGTCTCGTCAATATGTTGGACCCGAGTTTCATTAGATGAAAATTATTTTGTGGTATTTTACCATTGTATAGAATCCGTCATATATATTGTGGTTCTTGTCAATACTAACAGATGCAGGTGTTCCACCTAGCGTTTTCTCTTGGTATTGATGCGAAAATATTAGCTAGGTGCTTTGCAACCCTTGTCATTCACATTCAATGAAACATGCATAAAGATCAAGATGTATATTATATAGTATTATTGTAATATATCGAGAAGAAAGCTGGTGCTTTGATACGCATTATGAGTCTGTAGATATAAACCTTGAACGAATGTACTGCTTAAATATACGTTATTTGCATACAATCGCATAGCCAATAGAGAACTATATATATATATATATATATATATATATATATATATATATATATATATATATATATATATATAATCTTTGATAGTTGTCACAGTAGCCTCTGTTAAATCCAGCACCAATTTTAGACAAATGTCATTGTTTAATAAAATGCCATAATCAAGTTGATGCATTGTCTTTGAGTACAGAAAGCTAACGGGAGTTTACAGAAAGCAATACACAGTAAGCACTGAATGAAATCTATTAATTGCATTGGCCGTGATCATACCTAGTTGCAAGGGATTAATTCTATATATTCGACAAATGTTTAAATGGCTGATAAGAACTATTTCTTGTCGATCTTATTAACTACTAAGCGGCATCCGGGTAATTGAAGCTAATGAAAGAAACATTTTTGAAGAGTTCCATGCTTATCCACTAGTGTGGATATTATCAGAGACAAGAACATAATCTGCATTGAAAATGGGAACGTCTGACTTACGGCGAGCATGGACGAAATTCGTGAGACCAACACATTCATCTAGTTTGTTTGTTTGTTTTAGGGTTTAGCGCTATTTTTCAGCACATGATAGGCTATACATGGCGGCCAGTATTATTGATGGAGGAAGAACCTGGGAAATCTCCCGGAATGAACCACCCACCCAGTCGAAGCTACTGGCAAACTTTCTCACATAACTACATTAGCCGAATCCCACGCAGACACAGGTGAGACGGAAGTGATCCGTAACGGAAATCGCTTTGGACCACTCGGCCACTCCAGGCCCTCATTTCATCTAGCTCCGGGTTTTATTATTGTCGATAACGCGAGTGTTAACCAATGAGGAGTCAATATCTTTTTAATTTGAGTATGTGATTAAAATCGGCAGTTATACGTTGCTCCTTGAATTTAAGTCATTTGAGCATTTCTGAACTGATATTGATTTTTGCCTTAAAAATAGTGTCATGGAAGATAGTACGACATTCAATTCTTAAATTTCCTGATCCTTAATATACTGTATATTGGAAATTACCGACATCAAGGCAAAATAGTCTGTTCTGACCAAACTCTTACACCTATGAAATTAGTTTCAACCAATAAATATTGTTTTGGATTGATCTATTGGTTGCCAGAGACAGCTGTTTCTCATATATCGTGTGTGTGTGTGTGTGTGTGTGTGTGTGTGCGTGTGCTAGGAGAGAGAGAGAGAGAGAGAGAGAGAGAGAGAGAGAGAGAGAGAGAGAGAGAGAGAGAAAGAGAGATTTGTATTTTTAACTTAGTTTAAACGATGTTTCAGTCATATCGCTACGTCGAAAACGATATCAGCAGTGCTGTAGTTTATAGTGATGTCAAGCCCTTAGGCATCATGCTGCATATATGTAACACGATGTACAACCACGTCACATTATCCCCACAGCAGGCCGACTAGTCCTAATACTAATCTCTTAATGCTAAGCGCTTTGTAAGGGGGCTCATAGTACTATTTTTATACGTTTTAGGAATTACTCGGACGTGCTTTGAACACGCGACCTCCCGCATCCGAGGCAGATGCTCCAAAAACTATGCCACCGGAGCGGTCTATTCGTGTATCGTATAAATGCCATTTATATGGACCAATAACCAATCCAATCGCCAGCTAAGTGTGATCTTTTGCTATTGAAATCATTTCACGCCTGAAAACTTACCGAGTGGAACAGCTTTTTCCTTATCTAAATAACACATTTTACGTCAAATGTTTATAACCTGCGATATATTTTTCTAGTGTATTTAAGTGTTTACGTTGCACTGAAAGCTTCTGTGTGAATTACTACATTTCTTAAATAAATAAACATTTTTAAATTTAAAACCAAAGTTGCAGAATTTTCATCTTTCAATGAGGTTAGATATTTTACAATATTTTCTGAAAAAAGCAGGTAGAAATTCTTTTACAAATTTGCAAGGACACATATATTCCATATCTGGTACACCGAATAATTTTTAAGTGCATAATTTGTATACGGGCTCCCCATTTTAAGAACCTTGACAATGAAGAGATTATTGTTATCATTATCAGCCTGTGTCTCATTAGGAATACTATATAATTACATAGGTTCTAAGACAAAAGTATAATACATTTAATTCTCTCATTTATATCTCAATGCTGAATATGTCCATTTTCTTTGAGTTCAATTTTTCACCGTGCTTACAGCATTTGTGAAGATTTCTAAAACAACATATTCATGATCTGCGTGAGATTATCCACTCCCCACTTCCGCTACCTTGTCGACGGTCTCTAATATTAAATAGTTATGATCTGCATCAGACTGTCTATCCAGCATTTTTCTGGTGCTGTCGGCGGGTTCTAAAACTGAGTAAACATGATCGGAGTTCCCATTTTCACCACGTACTTCCCTGACCATATCTTCTACAACCGTATGAGTTTCCTGACTGTTTGGTTTGCATTGTCGGGAAACGTTTTCGTTATCTTGGCTGTCACGTTCGTATTCGGAAACGTTTTCAATTTTGGATGGTGTTGTATTCGCCGAGATACCATTGCGCAGAGTCAGCTTTTGGTAACTAGAATGAGGTTTATTTTCACACTGCTCAAAAGGAGGCTCCTGCTCAAGATGGTCATATGTTTGCTGGTCTTTCGAAATCTTGTCAAGATCGAGTGAGTCATAGCTGGTTTCCACTGTTTTGTTTTCATTCTTGTTGTCCATGGATTCATATTCATTCGCTAAGGCTCTAGTGGTTAGACTCTGAAAACGAAACGTAAAGTTGAATAGGTTTAATTATCTTTCACGTCTTGTAGGGAAATGGATGATACTGTGTTAACCCAAACCATGCGCCAGTTTTGGAAAGATAAGAAATATCACCTTTATTTAAAATTTGCGTGTTTACATTTTTTGTGTAGAAAGGTTCAGTATCAAACTGTTCACTGGCGAGTACTGTTTTTGTCACTAAAGAAATTGCAAGCAGAGTTCCTATTTTTACTCAATGCATCTGGTTTGCGAAATCAAAGATAAGCAAAAACCATAACATCACAAAGAAACATGAAATCTCAATATACTCGTCATTTGAATCTTTTTTGCAGCGTGTCAGTAATTTTCATCCAAGCCGTCCGCAATTGATTTCGCCTACAAATGTATGCGAGTTTAATAATAATCTTATTAATAATTGTAATATCATCCAGATAAGAACTATACCTGTAAGTCTGGTCCTGACTGCATTCTTGATCCAACTTCAACGCTCTTGTTATTGTGGAAGAAACTTTTGAAAGAAAAACGTAAACTATCCGTTATTAAACGTTTTAGTAAAAGCAATCTATTTTCCAGTAAATCTGAATTTTCAGAGTACCTGCTATGCATGCAAATTATATTGTGTTTAGTATATCCGTACATAATTGTGCGTATATCATACAATAATAAATCAAAGTGCTACATTACAGTTGCCAAGCAACATTAATGATCACGAAGGCGTGTACACTGGAAGAAGAAATGGAAATCCTATTTAAGCAAAATTATCCCATCTGGGCTACTGTCAGTGACGTCTTGTATATGTTGATATCGAAGTACACTTTATTTAACTCCAGAATAAAATACACATCATGCCTCATAACATTTTTAATAAATGGTACACTTAACACAAGCTACTTGTGCATTGGATCGCTTCGACATGAAGAACAGGTTTGATGTTTCTTTCGCTTGATGCCTTTTTAATGAAAGGTTTTGAAGACAATTCTATAACCACAAAGAGGGTTAAAGTTGTCATCTTAAATTCTATGTTCTGTTCATTCCACATAAACGATGGATGGATGGACGGATGGACGGACGGACGGACGGACGGACGACGGACGGACGGACGGATAGATAGATAGATAGATAGATAGATAGATAGATAGATAGATAGATAGATAGATAGATAGATAGATAGATAGATAGATAGATATTCCAGTTATCAATCTTGATTCGTTTCTCTATGTGCATTTTCATACAGATTTATAAAATATCAACCTTAATAAAAAAAGTTAAAACTTTTAAGTCATAACTTCTGGTAATCTTCTTGTTTAAATGTTGTGTTATGGAAGGTGAATTTGGTACTTTTCATACATAAGAAATTTAAAAGGAACTAAGTGTGTAGTTCAAACAAGAATACATTCTCTGACAGTATCACTAATTTAAGTCAATCAATTATCTAATTAGTATTCAGAGACAAATAAAACATATTATTCGACTCCATTGATGATCAGTATAAAGAATTATACTGAAATGTCTGATTAGAATAAAAATCACTTTCTGCAAAACGCTTATTATTATCTTATCTAAATTGAATTCTTCCGGGTAACATGCAACATATCATGTCCATAATGATTTCTAATAATGTCTTTAAAAGGTAAAATTTACATTTTGGAAAACAAATAACCCTTGAACTAGTTTTCTACTACCTATCAGGGAAAAAGTGTTTCTTGCGATATTATTCGTTTTTAATTGACAAAATAAGGTTTAATTTAGTATCAAATAATGGATATTATCACTTATGTTTGTTACCATCCTTGATGTTTCCTCTTCATGTAGACAATGCTCGCAAGTGCAGCTACTAAAATGCCGATTAGGAAACAAGCAATGGCCACTATAGCGATGTGAGCGCTAGTAAAGTTTTGCGCATCATCCGTGACGTCCTGCTGTCGGTTTGTTTGTGTGGATTTTTCTGCATCATACAAGTTGATGAATATCAAAACAAAGGCAGGACAAAAGGGTGAAATTATAAGCAATTTAACTAAACCTTTAATGACGTTTACACCAAATACCTAAGACTCACCACTACCTTTAGAAGAAACTCAGAAACAATGACAATAATTCATGTGATTAAGCGAAAGCGACAAAATAGTATCAGCTGCAAAATTAGAAAAGAAGATAAATAAAAGTATAACAGTTACGAACACGATATGAAAAATATGTCATTAGTATTACCGTAATTAGCAATTCCACTAACTTGCTGACGACTATGATCGTCTTTTCTGTTTCTCAATAATAAACTGTGTACAATAAAATATTTAAAGAACAATTTCAATCGGCATATAGCTAGTATTTGCAATTATTAGTGTTAAATTCAACTTCTTAATTACATCTAGATCCAATTTAAAAAAGCTTTACCAAGGTTTGTACACTATTGTCGCTGGCTACATAATTTGTTTTAAAAATGCATGCAGAAAGATTGTTTTATATTGAAAACAACGAACGCATACATGACAGCGATCCCTCTGTTTCCACGACGGACGAAAATAATAAAATGATCTAGACATACAAAAATTGTATGTAAGAAACATAAAAATCTGTATTAATTTATTAGTCTTGAAAACATCTTAGATATTTGTTCATCGTAGTTTATAGACTTCGTTTTATGTCAAATGGCAAGATATCAAAATTGGTAATACAATCAGCGACTTAAGATTGTGTTCCAGTAAGATATGACATGTTTGAGAAGTTGGAGAACGTTGCCCTTATAAATGTTCAAATTCATATTTTTTTTATCAAATTAGAAGAGAAAACAAATGTATGGTCTAACAGCATTTGCTAATAGTTATTTTACAGTACTTAGACTATCTATCTATCTATCTATCTATCTATCTATCTATCTATCTATCTATCTATCTATCTATCTATCTGTCTGTCTGTCTGTCTGTCTGTCTGTCTGTCTATCGATCGATCGATATTTTCCGCAATACATTTCAGTGACAACAAAACATTCCAGAAGGAGAGCTTATAAAGTTTTTCCTTGCAATCAGCAAGGAGAAAACTGCACAATAATGTCATTAGCTTATATCTACCAATCAGAATTACATAAAGTGATATGTTCAAATGTTAAAATATAAAAAATATGAAACTGCATACCATAAAGGCAAGGTGTACCAACTATGTGCCATTTTCGCAATATTTGCATCAACGCCAATTCCGTTAAACATGGCATGTGCACTTGCAATGCCAATTAGATGAGTATAATTCTATATAATTATATAATTATCTGCTGAATTATATAATTATTGATTGCATTTTAAGCAACACCACCATTGAGTCGTTATTATATTCATTTTCCAACAATATGAAGTAGGGTGGAAGGGATGGATTGGGTTTGAGGAGTTAAAACATAAGATGTGACGAAATTTGGAGGATTGTAACACGTCCCTTTTGTATTAATTTACAAATATATAAATCTAAATGGACGAATGTCTTTTAATGTGGTTAACATACATAAGTTTTCAATAATATGTCAAAATATGTATTTGATTAGCATCTTTCATATTATAACCTTTGAGCCGTTCCTGGTAATTGTCCTTACCAATTCTTTTCATAGACTTCGCAGGTTCAGAAAAAAAATTACTGAAAGCAAATGCACGAAAGCAGCTTGACAGGAATAGGTTTCTTGGTGCGTCATGTTTAGGTTGCTAAAATATCCATCCAAAAATTCTCAGATTAAAAAGACACGATCAGTATAATCTACAGTAAAATTATTTCAGCGTAGTGCATTGTACTTTTAGCTGTATATGTGGACGGGACGAACGGGTCTGATATGGAAAAGAATGGGAACGTTGTTACTTTACATCAAACGTTCAAATAACGTTTTCGTTTCTTACAGAAAAATGTTAAGGTTTATGACGAACGGCAAATAGTAGTTAAGTACATTGGTATACATGATTTCTTTTGATATAACTTATTATTAACACTAAAAACAGCAATGTGAAGAGAAACAAAACCAAACGCTAGATTCAGTTTATATCCATTAGTCTTTCTTTATATCCTTGCTTTAATAGCTGAGAGGAAAATGTAAATGAAAAGGTCTAAAAAGCCTATGACCAATTTATGAAAAGTTCCAATATTTTCAAAAGGTACACTAATAGTGCCAGTCAGCGAAAACATTTTCGGATACATGCTAAGCCTGAAAATCACATGTCATAATCATATGAAATAGATGGAAACAGCTGAATCGTTCTTTCTAGGTTACATCAGTTGGGATCTAATTATTCGAGGAATCATTATAACGTTGCCACACATTACCTGACTAAATGGTGCTATGATCTGGTGTATATTATCTTTGCACACCATTGAGTCGGAGATGAACGGGGGTGGTTGGATATGGGTTTTGGTGCATTGTGAAGGAATGTAACATGTTCTCATTGTATCTGTTTACAAGTATTCAAATCTTCATAAAAGGTGTATTGTGTGTGGTTAACGTACACAAACATGACGAAATGTTTGTGAAAAACGTCGTTACGTGAAGTAAACTTTCATTTTAGTAACGTTTTGAGAATTACCGTTATTAGTCCTCTCATATTCTGTTTATAGGCTTTAGACTTTACGAGAAAATATTAACCAGTTGCAAGCCAGTATTATAAGAAGTAGAAATCAAAGTTGAAAGAAATATTTTGACCTCTGTTTACCTCTCTGGAAATCAATGTTAAACCTTGGATTATTTAATTTATATTGGATATGTACAAATGCAAACATAGATATCTCTCTCTCTCTCTCTCTCTCTCTCTCTCTCTCTCTCTCTATATATATATATATATATATATATATATATATATATATATATATCCGTTAATGCATCCCACGGAAGTATCAAGAAATCTTTTCTGTCAAACAGTAAAACTACAATTGTAGTGACGACGATATTCTACAGAAAAGAATCATAGTCCAGAGATAAGTGGTTTCTTTTTCCCTCTTTGGAAATCAGTGTTTGACCGTGGAATTTTTAATGTATATTACAGGTACAAATACAGTTCTAGATATTACCTAGTGTTACCTACTTACATTGTCGGATTTCATTTACAGTCAGATGCAATTAAGAAGCTAACTTCAGCAAATAGCTCTAAGAGCAACAATAGCTTGTGCTACATCTGGGTAGTCCCTTGGTGTTTCCAAATTCTATTTTTGAATCATTATTAAGTTCATTAAAGAATATGTGGTTATTGAAATGTATTTTCACAAATAGCGTTTAGAACGATTTACCTTGGAACTCCGCTGTTACATTACATTTGATGGTTTCAAATTCATCTTTCACTGTCCCGTTAGGACCCGTGCAAACTTTTACTCTAGTCTGTGTACCATTACCACAGGTTCCAGAACAATTTGACAATGCAGACCATCTGGAACAACTTGATTCTAAAATGGAACCCATCCTATTCTTAAGATGAGATAATTATTAATGAAATGATTTCATTTATTAATTAATAATTTTTACAAGATTAATATTCGTTCTTTTATTACAACGTAACTGAATTCGGAGATATAACAATGCTAACAGACATAAGTGTTGACAATATTGCAGATGTAACTTTTCTTTTTAATATATATTAAGCATTTAAGGGTTCGAAATGTAAATAAAAGTTAAATGAGGGATGTTACGTTAACAATAAGCAAAGAAAATATTTTACTATTTGACGTTTGTTTGCATCTATAAACAGTATAACACCCATTAAACAAACAATTATTGGGTGATTCCTGAGGAAGAACATGCTTTCTTTCATTTTATTAATTATCAACAATCAGTTTGACAAGCAATCAAGAAGCTAACTTCAGCAAATAGCTCTAAGAGCAACAATAGCTTGTGCTACATCTGGATAGTCCCTTGGTGTTTCCAAGTCTATTTTTGAATCATTATTATGTTCATTAAAGAATATGTGGTTGTTGAAATGTATTTTCACAAATAGCGTTTAGAACGATTTACCTTGGCACTCCGCTGATACATTACATTTGATGGTTTCAAATTCATCTTTCACTGTCCCGTTAGGACCCGTGCAAACTTTTACTCTAGTCTGTGTACCATTACCACAGGTACCAGAACAATTTGATAATGCAGACCATCTGGAACATCTTGATTCTAAAATGGAACCCATCCTATACTTAAAATGAGATAATTAATAATTAAATGCTTTCATTTATTAATTAATAATTTTTAAAAGATTAATATTCGTTCTTTTATTACAAAGTAACTGCATTCGGAGATATAACAATGCTAACAGACATAAGTGTTGCTAATATTGCAGATGTAAGGGTTCGAAATATAAATAGAAGTTAAATGAGAGATGTTACGTTAACAATAAGCAAAGAAAATATTTTATTATTTAACTTTTTTGCATCTAAAAGCAGTACAGCACCCATTAAACAAACAATTATTGGGTGATTCCTGAGGAAGAACATGCTTTCTTTCATTTTATTAATTATCGATAATCAGTTTGACAAGCAATCAAGAAGCTAACTTCAGCAAATAGCTCTAAGAGCAACAATAGCTTGTGCTACATCTGGATAGTCCCTTGGTCTTTCCAAGTCTATTTTTGAATCATTATTAGGTTCATTAGAGAATATGTGGTTGTTGAAATGTATTTTCACAAATAGCGTTTAGAACGATTTACCTTGGCACTCCGCTGTTACATTACATTTGATGGTTTCAAATTCATCTTTCACTGTCCCGTTAGGACCCGTGCAAACTTTTACTCTAGTCTGTGTACCATTACCACAGGTTCCAGAACAATTTGATAATGCAGACCATCTGGAACATCTTGATTCTAAAATGGAACCCATCCTATACTTATGATGAGATAATTATTAATGAAATGCTTCCATTTATTAATTAATAATTTTTAAAAGATTAATATTCGTTCTTTTATTACAACGTAACTGCATTCGGAGATATAACAATGCTAACAGACATAAGTGTTGACAATATTGCAGATGTAACTTTTCTTTTTAATAGATATTGAGCATTTAAGGGTTCGAAATGTAAATAAAAGTTAAACGAGGGATGTTACGTTAACAATAAGCAAAGAAAATATTTTACTATTTGACGTTTGTTTGCATCTATAAACAGTATAACACCCATTAAACAAACAATTATTGGGTGATTCCTGAGGAAGAACATGCTTTCTTTCATTTTATTAATTATCAATAATCAATTTGACAAGCAATCAAGAAGCTAACTTCAGCAAATAGCTCTAAGAGCAACAATAGCGTGTGCTACATCTGGATAGTCCCTTGGTGTTTCCAAGTCTATTTTTGAATCATTATTATGTTCATTAAAGAATATGTGGTTGTTGAAATGTATTTTCACAAATAGCGTTTAGAACGATTTACCTTGGCACTCCGCTGTTACATTACATTTGATGGTTTCAAATTCATCTTTCACTGTCCCGTTAGGACCCGTGCAAACTTTTACTCTAGTCTGTGTACCATTACCACAGGTTCCAGAACAATTTGATAATGCAGACCATCTGGAACATCTTGATTCTAAAATGGAACCCGTCCTATACTTATGATGAGATAATTATTAATGAAATGCTTCCATTTATTAATTAATAATTTTTAAAAGATTAATATTCGTTATTTTATTACAACGTAACTGCATTCGGAGATATAACAATGCTAACAGACATAAGTGTTGCTAATATTGCAGATGTAAGGGTTCGAAATATAAATAAAAGTTAAATGAGAGATGTTACGTTAACAATAAGCAAAGAAAATATTTTACTATTTGACGTTTGTTTGCATCTATAAACAGTATAACACCCATTAAACAAACAATTATTGGGTGATTCCTGAGGAAGAACATGCTTTCTTTCATTTTATTAATTATCAACAATCAGTTTGACAAGCAATCAAGAAGCTAACTTCAGCAAATAGCTCTAAGAGCAACAATAGCGTGTGCTACATCTGGATAGTCCCTTGGTGTTTCCAAGTCTATTTTTGAATCATTATTAGGTTCATTAGAGAATATGTGGTTGTTGAAATATATTTTCACAAATAGCGTTTAGAACGATTTACCTTGGCACTCCGCTGTTACATTACATTTGATGGTTTCAAATTCATCTTTCACTGTCCCGTTAGGACCCGTGCAAACTTTTACTCTAGTCTGTGTACCATTACCACAGGTTCCAGAACAATTTGACAATGCAGACCATCTGGAACAACTTGATTCTAAAATGGAACCCATCCTATACTTAAAATGAGATAATTAATAATTAAATGCTTTCATTTATTAATTAACAATTTTTACAAGATTAATATTCGTACTTTTATTACAACGTAACTGCATTCGGAGATATAACAATGCTAACAGACATAAGTGTTGCTAATAATGCAGATGTAACTTTTCTTTTTGAGAGATATTGAGCATTTAAGGGTTCGAAATATAAATAAAAGTTAAATGAGGGATGTTACGTTAACAATAATTAAAGAAAATATTTTATTATTTAACTTTTTTGCATCTATAAACAGTACAGCACCCATTAAATGGACCTTTAGGGGGTGATTCCTGAGGAAGAACATGCTCTCTGTCATTTTAGTAATTATCAATAATCAATTTGACATCATAAGTGTTTAAGTAACATTGGATAAAAATGGGCACAATGCCATATATTATGATTATTCAGCACTCTAAAAAAATAATTATCATAAGTTTTATGCAATATACATTTTCGTAAAGTAAGTAGTATTATATATATATATATATATATATATATATATATATATATATATATATATAGAATGATTCTTATGTCAGTCTAACCATTATTCCTTCCTTAATAATATCAAACCATTAACCATAGATCTATTTCTTGCCTATTTAATCAATTATTTGAATTACTCAAACTATATAGATCCCATTTTCAAGGTCCGAAATTATCAGCAAAGAATTCCATTAGATATTTATTACTACAACATTTTACGAGAAGGCTAAGTAAAATGGTATACAAAATGTCTTTTATCATATTTGTTATTTTGTAATTTATTTTGAACAAACATTAGGCACTCCATTAATATATTTCTCGATGGGATAAAAATGGATAACAAAGTTAACACAACTTACAAGTAATTTCTTTAAATCAATATTTGTGTTAATGATTACGTTCTTTATTCTTTAACCATAAGCCATCGACCCAAAGTACTCACAAGTACCAAGAGCGTAGTACAGCCTTGAAACTGCAATTTTATAACTATGACTCCAAAAATTTTATAGAATTTACTAGATAAGAAATTAATTCTATATGGGAGATTAATATTATCACCGTTTTATGCATACAATTTGAGAACGTAATAAACGAGATGTTTTAAGGTACATAATCATTTCGCAAGTTATTACCCATTGCAAAGTTAATAATAAAGTGAACATCATCTTTTACGAAATATACTCCTTCATCACTGGAAATATTCTTCCAAATCTATCGACATTTAGCATTGTGGGGAAGTTTCCATTTCTGAATATATTAAGCCAAATTTATGAACAGTAATTCAAAATTGACACTATTTTACAAATAATTATTTGGTTTGTTTGTTTGTTTGATTAGGATTTTTAACGTAGCTTTAACACTTTTTAGTCATATCGCTACGATGTCTGCAGTGAGCCAGTTCAGAGTGGTATCTAGCACTGGGGCATCATGCCGCAGACATGTAGCATGATGTCCCACCCAGTCACATTATACTGACACCAGGCCGACCAGTCCTAACACTAATCTCTTAATGCTGAGCGCCAAGCGAAGCAGCTGTTAGTACCATTTTTGTAAGACTTTGGTATGACTCGGCCGGGAATCGAACCCACGACCTCCCGCTTCCGCGGCGGACGCTCTAACTACTAGGCTACCGGAGCGGTAAAATAAATATTTGGAATAGAGTTGTTATATACAGTTTACAAAAGCTATTGGATCGAGTCGTCAGACTATGACTCATCTTTGCTACTTTGAGTTGCTTGAGTTATTTGAATATATTGAATAAACAACAAAGACACCTGGGGTCCCGAGTGGTCTAAAGCGCTTTCTGTTACGGATCACTGACATCTCGCCTCTGCTGCGTGTGTTCGAGTCTAAGATTCGGCTAATGTAGTTATATTAGTAAGCTTGCCAATAGCTTCTCGTGGGTCGGTGGTTCTTTCCGGGGGTTTGCCGGGTTCTTCCTCCACCAATAAAACTGGGCGCCATGTATAGCCTATCGTGTGCTAGAAAATGGCGTTAAACCCTAAAACAACAACAGCAACAACGAAATCTCTTTGAAGCTATTAGCAAACTCCAAATTTTTGTATTCTCTCAAATATTTATCAAAAACAATGATTTAGTTCTTCATTCGGTCGTTACCTGCGATGTGTTTGTTTCTTTGTTCGATTAGGATTTTTAACATAGCTTTAAGAATTTTTCATTCATATCGCTACGATGTCTGCATTGAGGCAGTTTATGGTGATGTCTAGCAATGGGGCTAACTTCACACTTTGTACTATATCAGTTATCTGAGCCATCATTGTCAAATCTTAAAGTATAACTATTAAAACTAGGTAATGCTTTCAAATGACAAATAGTCTTTTGTGTAGAAGACATATATATTTTTTTATCCATTTGCTACTTCTTTAATAACATGGGAATTAAAGTGAATTGTAGGACAAGAGTAGTATGCAACGAATTTATTTTTATAAAATAAAGTTTGTATATTTTTAAGTCTGAATATCTACTTTCTAAAGGTATTTATCAATTTGACTTCATTTGAAAGAGAACTACATTATAAATACTGAATGGATGATTTATGTAACATGGCTAAAGTCGGAATATTCAATACAATCTAATAATGTATAGTTAATTTAAGTTTTAGAAGAATTTAATATATTTCTCTCTAGCCTTCATCTATATAATTATCTTGTAGGATTTTAGCTTTGATATTTGATTTAATATATTTATTATATGTATATCAAAAACATAACTGCCTTCTGAAAGTATTCAGTGCATAGATAGTTAGTCAAATTTTCAATTTCTCTATTTGAAAAAATCTTGTATGCCTATATTTCTTGTAAATTTGTTCCCTTGGTTAACTGTTTTACGGTTTTGCTATTTAAGTGACTTTTCTTGTATTGTTTCAATGTATGGATCAAGTATAAACGTTTACCGTAATTAAGGGCTCGATTTCTTTCAGTTTAAACTAATTTTTTCACTTTTTGAAAGAACATTTATTTCTGAATCTTTGCTTTTGAAACGTTGTATTTTTTAAGACGGTGAACCAGGGCGTTAAGAACGATAGTGAGAGTCACGTTTCAATGCGCTAGGATTTTTAATCACAACAAAACAAAAGTGGACCGTACATTTTTGTTAAGTTTTCTTGTTCTTACTTGCGAAAACCACGTTATGATTTTCCTTAATTCACAAACAGTCTACGATCCACATTTTGAAATAATTTAGAAATTATATCAAAATAGTGTCACATTAATATGTTAAACTGACAACGAACAGTACAAAACTAGCATCATACGAGCCTGTGAAATTTTGACTTGTAATGAGTCTTTTGAAATTGCAATTATTAAAGATGGACAAGACAAACAAAATAAAACAGAAAATCTGTGTGTTTGCAAAACTGTTAATGCCTGTTTCTACAGGAATTAAACCTTTAAATGTATTATCTTTCAAGCAGTTTTTTTTTCAGCTTGTTGCGGCTGCTGGAACATAATATATACTGACGTAGAAAACAATAGTCCTTAACGAAATCTGTTATTTTTGTAAATGTATGTAAACGAATATTTTATACGGATATTTCATTGTTTTGTTACCAATTAAATTTTGTACAAGTATTCAAATCTTCATAAAACGTGAATTGTGTATGGTTAACGTACACGAACATGACGAAATGCTTGTGATTAATGTCGTTACTTGTAGTAAACATTCATATTAGCAACGTTTTGAGTAGTATCATTATTAGTCCTTTCATATTCTGTTTATAGGCTTTAGACTTTGCGAAAAAATGTTGTCCAGTTCCAAGCCAGTATTATAAGAAATAGAAATCAACGTTGAAATAAATATTTTGTCCTCTGTTTACCTCTCTGGAATTCAATGTTGGACCGTGGATTATTTAATATACATTGGATGTACAAATACATACCTAGATATCCAATTCACATCAAAATATAATATCTCTCTCTCTCTCTCTCTCTCTCTCTCTCTATATATATATATATATATATATATATATATATATATATATATATATATCGTATATATATCGTCAGTGCCACCGTCACCAACATTTATACATGATAGCCAGGCAATTGAACAGTTACGAATTTGGATCAAGCACACCGATATCATCTCCAGATCACAATATTTCATAGTTGTCTTGTAAGGTGTCTTTGTTTGCTTTCATTCATTGTATTTCGTCTTGAATTCTTGATACAGAAAGATATGAACTTTACCAAGCTCACGAACTATAGACAATATCTTTTGTTTTCCTATTTAATGGTTCATATCATTGCAATTTTATCTCATCTTCAGTTTAGCTTTGCATCTAAATGTGTTTCCGAACAATGTATCGCTTCTTATAAAGGAATGTAAATTTTTAAAAATTATAATTTGTAAGTGAGCTTTTTAATTAAAGCATAATTTTATTAAGAGCCTCCTTTTTCTAGAGTTAATGTGGTAAGCAACAATGCTCATTCTTCCGTCTAAATGACATACTTAATGACAATGTTGTGACGCATCCTTGTTGAAATGAAGACATTTTGAGGAAAATAACACTGAATGTGCATTCGCATTTTTTTATCTTCTCCATTTACGTGTACTTATCACGCTTCTGACAAAAGGGACTACACCTATACACCCATTACCATGCTACTAGATATATCATCTAGAATAAAAGGATAAAACTCTACGTAAAGGATTTAACTTGTTGAATTGTTTTTTAAAAGAAAAATATAAAAATGGTGTGAAATTACATTTCAAAATCGAAAAGTGTAAACATGTTTATACAAAATATTCCAGGGCTACTTGAATACCCACTCTTTCGAGATCTGTGCGATTATTATTTTAAAAAATATGTTAATTTGTACGAATGAGTTTTCCTTTATTCTTCAGTTTTAATCCAATATTGTCCTTTCTTCTTCAACGTGTAGGACTCGGTTTTCAATATGTAACAGAAGAATCACACAATCTACGGTGAAAAGAAGACATATTAGGCTATCTAATTTGAGTTCTGTAATACGTATCACGTACAATGTTACATTTAATTAAAGCGGACGGTGCTGATTAGTGGTAAATATGCTGCTCGTAGAATTCATGCGGTTGTTTTCTGGTTAATTGCATTATATCACCAATTCCTGCTTATTTCTGATAGTATATGACAAAATATTTTTCAAAGGTACACTATTGTTACCTGTATTTGAAAGAGGAAGACACGGTTTAGTGCATTCATCACAGATTACATTCATTTCGTGCGAATTTTGCTTTATCGTCTTTACTGAAACGAGATGAAAGCAAAATTATTATTGTTTAATAACAGTTCCATGAAGATTTTCCGTGCACATTTTTTATATTTTAAAGAATATGAAACCTTTATTAATGAAATGCAGTTTATTTGCCAATAATCAAATGAATATGTATATCCATATATCTCAATAGTGTAAAATAAATTCAGTAGCAAGAAATCTAATTGGGAAAATATTGTATTGATTGTGCTGCTTTAGTGTTGCATTCTGTTATCCGCACAACATCAATCCTTGGTTTCCTTTTCAAAATAATTGCACATTTATGAACGATAGTAACGCTTCATAGTACCTGGCCTTTAAACTTACATGTAGATATGCAATTTGAATAGGTCCTGTTGAAGGCAGGCGTAATGTTCAATCTGCAATGAAAAAGCGTCTATATGAGTAAAGGAAAGAATTCGAATATCGTGTGTCAGGGGCACTTGCAATGGTACAATGATTCAAAATATAATATATTGATTGAAATTATATATACAAACCAAACCAAAGCCGTAACTGGTTCTCAATGATTCCGTGTCAGCTGTCAGAGGCTTCACCTCCATACAATCAGAAAATCATAGAAAATTGATATCAGCAATAAAAAGAAAGTATGAGAACATCGAAACCCTACTGGCTCTATATTCTGATAGATGAGTTTTAAAATTACTACAGCATGGTTTTACTAAAGGATCTATTTTTAACACACACACAAACACACACAAGGGTGTGGTGATGGATTTATTTCAATGAAAACTTTATTTTATCAAAAGTAGAGTTATTATACTATACATATATTTTATTTATATCACATACAAATATACATACCCGCATTTCTAAGGCAGTTCATATTGATTATATCACTGGACAACAAATTTTTACAAAAGTCATGTTACTGAAATAAAATTAGTCAATTCTTATCAATTTTTATGTGATGAACACGAATATGACAGTCAAATTGCAAAATTGGCTCTAGTTTTTTTTGTAATCTGCAAGAAATTAATGTTTACATAACGAAATTCATTCCAATAGTAAAAGGTCAACTGTAATAGCCTACCTATAAAAAATCAAGTCATTTACTACATCTTAGGTTTCTTCGCCTGTCTCTTGTACAGCTGTTCGGGAGCATCTCTGAGGAGTGTCCAGCAGTAGTCAGCCAGCATTGTAGTGGACCATTTTCCTTGGTATCTTTGTTCCATTGTTGCGATATCTTGATGAAAACGTTCGCCGTGTTCATCACTAACAATACCACAGTTGCTAGGAAAGAAATCCAAATGGGAATGAAGGAAGTGAATCTTCAGAGACATATTGCAGCCAAGTTTCTTATACTTCATCAACATGTCTTCTACTAGTTCCTTATAGTTTTCTGCCCTAACATTTTCGAGGAAGTTTGTAGAAACTAGGTGAAAAGCATTCCATGCTTGTTTCGCGTCACCTTCCAGCAAGTTGTTGAACCGGTCATCTTTGAAAAGCTCTCGAATCTGAGGACCCACAAAAACTCCTTCTTTAATCTTTGCTTCGCTGAGTCGAGGGAATTTTTCATGCAGGTATCGGAATGCTGGCAAAGTCCGGTCAATGGCTTTCACGAAGTTCTTCATCAAACCTAGTTTGATGTGAAGGGGTGGTAGCAAGATTTTCTGAGCCTCATCCAGAGCTGGGTGTTGGATATTCTTCTCTCCAATGGCTACATTCTGCCTTTGAGTCCATTCTTTCCTCATGTAGTGCATTTCCCTTGCTCGGCTATCCCACTCGCATAAGAAACACATGTATTTTGTATATCCTTGCTGCAGTCCCATTAAAAGGGCAACTACCTTCAAATCACCACAGAGGTGCCAGCTGTACTTGTTATACTCAATGGAATTCAGTAGCTGCCTTAAGTTATCGTATGTCTCTTTCATGTGGACAGCATACGCTACTGGAATAGATGGAAGAATGTTTCCATTGTGCAAAAGCACAGCCTTGAGACTCAGTTTCGAAGTGTCCACAAATAGTCTCCATTCTTGTGGGTCATGAGTGATTTTTAAAGCATTCATGAGGCCCTCAATATAGGAACAGAATATCAGATTACTTTCCTTTCTGAAGAAGGGCTCCAATTGCTGGTGGCGCTTTCGATATGCAGTAATTGTGACATCTTCTTCTAGAAGATTCCATTGTTGGAGTCTTGATCCTAGCAATTCTGCCTTGTTCTTTGATAAGTCCAAATCACGAATCAGGTCATTTAGTTCTTCCTGTGTTATTCTGTGTGGGGTTGATGATGCACCACAGTGAAAATCTGGATCACTGCATGCTGATGGACCAGGAGAAGAACAGGTCGACTCACCTTTGTCTTCGTCAGATGAATCAAGAGAATATTCTGCTGGAGGTTCTGGAATAGGAAGTCCCTGACCATGTGGAACTGGTCTCAATGCAGACGGAATGTTTGGGTAGACTATTCTCGACTTCTTTCGCTTCGTTATTCCGCCGGAAAGAGGAGGAACCAAGCAGAAGTAACAGCCATTTAGGCGGTTGCTTGGCTCTCTCCACACCATTGGGACTGCAAACGGCATTGATGACCTTTTGCAATTCAACCACTGTGAAAGCTGTGTTGTACATGTAGCACAGCATATATGCGGAGCCCAAGGCTTGTCTTGGTCACCAACCTTGCATCCGAAGTAAAGATGATATGCCTTCTTCACTTGAGAATTGATACTTTTCTTATGGTTGGCAAATGTCACTTCCCCACAAATATAGCAAAAATTGTCCGTGGTATTAACACACTTTCGAGGCATTACTGTTCTTTATTGTACGTAAATGGATAAAATAATAAGTTTTATGTAACAGTAGCTTGAACTGTCTCGCACAACGTCTAAAATATTTTAAATGCTGAACCTATCTGATTGGGCTTTATATAGTACACTGCTTACGTCAGCTTCAGCAGCCGCCTGGCATTAGTATAATAGGCCTACACATGTATAGTACACAGCTGACGTCAACTTACTTCAGCAGCCGCATGGCATTAGTATTGCATTGCATCAGAAAATGATGCAATCAACTGTGGATGATGTGAGCATGGTGGTATTATGCAATGTTACATCATTATTCCGGATGTTGCTGCAGTCCTACTGGAGAAATTTACACAGTGAAACATAGAAAATGAGGTATATGAATATCTTCAAAACGAGACCCAATAAAAAAAATTCACGGTTATATTCGTGTTCGGCATACCAAAATACTACAGATTAGGGCCTTTTCAAGTCAGTAATGATTTCACTGTTGACCAGTGTTACAAGCAATTGTGAACTGACTGAATGAATGAAATCTGCATAGCCCGGTCCAGCATTTCTGCTACAAAATGTAGTTCTTAACCTTTTGCGCATAATATCAGTCTCCTTTGCAAATTATTTGGCTGCTACGTTTAGTCTTCGAAGTTCTATTTTAATTCTTATTGATTAAATAAATAGAAGACACACTTCTGCTTTAAGCACGAAAGATGATTTAATGGCAGTAGAGCATTATAAACACGCATGTTTAATTACTTAAACATTGAACTCGCTGCCTTTGACATAGGAGGAAATGGCAACAGGCAATTCATTAATTTAAATATATTTACAATTCGTCTAAGTCATTCCTATAATTTCGTTAGCAATGCTACTAACCATACAATTGTTAAAATAGTTCATCTCGAACGTTCCACATTTTGTCCCTTCATGTGATTACATTTTTCGATTCTTCAAAGGTCAAGAGACATTAACACATGACATAGACGGACGCTTGTATGTAACAGAGTTTTTCTGGGATCATTCTACGAAGGACCAGAAATAGATAGTGAGGGGGAAAGTGGAGACAGAAATTCTATGAAATTCTGCACCAAATTTATAATTCATTTAGAAGACGGCAATTATTATTTGTATCGCTATTTTATTACATTGATATTGATTAAACAGTAGAAATTCATTACCAGCGATAGAGAACTGTTAAAATATATAACCTAATGGTGTGAAAAAAAATCATTTACATATGCGTATTAATGCGCCATGGGTGGATCACAGATTTTTAGACTAATATAATCTCTCTCTTTCTCTCTCTCTCTCTCTCTCTCTCTCTCTCTCTCTCTCTCTCTCTCTCTCTCTCTCTCTCTCTCTCTCTCCAAAATTAAGACAGCAAAGATCTCTCATTAATGTATAGCTCGTGGATGTTTTCATTTGAAGATTGCAACTCATCAACTACACTCCGATTTCTTGTTATCATATCAGGCTCTTAAAATATGTAACAGAAAATAAATATATAGATTGTGAAACAGAGACAGAGTGAGAGTTTACCAAGAACCGAGTATGAAAAGACCAAAGCATCCACACGAAGACCAGACACACAGGCAATAGACATGACAGTAATTTCAGAAGAACACATCGTACCAGTCGAATAAAGTTTGAATTATATGGGGAATAAAGACTGATTAAAGAACTAAACTCTTAAGTAAATAATGTTCAAAGAGGTATATATTTAATACACCCTAAGAAACTACCACTATCAGTCAACATCCGTAAAATGCACATAGTGGAGCCTCCAATGATCATAAGGAAGAGAACAGGAAAACTATCTGAAATACGTATAATGGGATTCCGAATAGTAATACGTCCGTAAGTAATAGTTGATAAATTGCAGAGGAATTTCAATAAGTCTATAAAGCCCATACATACAAATCTTATAATGTCCAAACAGGAACCTGTATTCTAGAAATTGCAAATGACAAACAAATTAAAACATTGTTCTTTATGCAAAGATTTGTAGTTAAAACTTGGTATAAGGTAGTATGTACCAGCAAAAATATAACAAGTGTGGACAAACGGGTCACGGACTAAAATAAAACAGAAACATGGAAACCCCAACCAAGGACTTAAACCGTGCAAGAAAGGAATTATCAACAATGGGGGCCAAAGGTAGTAGACACGATACAGCACAAAGAAAAACACAAGGAAATACCACAATTATTGCAAAAAAATACAACAATACAAAAGAAAACAAATTGATCCGCACCCCATGTGAGAAACGGATTTCAAACCAATAGAGATTCGTTTAGATATGTTACATTACACAGTTAAAAACCGCATTAAAAAAATGACCACGTCTACACCAAAAGGAAATACGCTAGACCGATACCATGAAATTAGAAGACATAAATGAAAAAGGACAACACAAATCAGCAATAAATGTTGCCACTTAGAAAACCAGACCCAGACGTTCAAGATAAAGATATAACTAGAGATCATTGCGGATTTAATACGGAAATCCGTGATGAAGAGTGCACCAAAGTCTTGTGAACTTGATTCTATTCCGATATCACTGCTGCTTGAGTACTGAGACCAATATATCTCTTATCGGGGGAATTCCCATCTTTTTTCAAAGCTGCTATAGTAAAGCATCTGCTGAAGAAACCAACACTTCACCATAACGATTTAAAGAACTACCACCCAGTTTCTAATCTCCCATTCATATCAAAAATCTTAGAAAAGTGCAACTTGTATTTCATTTGAATTCAAACAGTCTTTTTAGTTATGTACAGTATACATATCGCCCTTGCCGCAGTACGAACACTACTCTTCTAAAAGTATTTAATGACATTCTCACTGCTTTGGATAGTGGAAAGATTACAATCTTCACCCACCTTGATTTGTCTGCAGCATTTGACACAATAGACATGATATATTACTTCACCGTCTCCAGCATGTAGTTGGCATTCTAAATATAGCCTTACAGTGGTTCAAATCCTACTTAGTCAAGAGGGCACAAATTGTATCTGCAAATGGAATACATTCCACCCTAGTTGATCTATGTAGTGGTGTTCCACAGGGGTCTGTTTATGGACCTGTTTCCTTCATTTTATACACTTAGCCGCTCTCAAGTGTCATAGATCATCACCCATTGTCTCACCAATTGTACGCCGATGACACTCAAATATACAAGTCTAGCCATCCAACTGAAGTTGATGCTACCATCCATGAAGCAGAGAGGTGCATGTCTGATGTGAAATCATGGATGACATGTAACAAGCTGCAGATGAATGATGATAAAAATGAAGCTATTCTGATCACAACACAAAGACTCTCTCATTCACATCCTTTACCTCCGACAATAAATAGCAGCAACACCAACTTTACATTCTCACAGTCAGTCCGAAACCTAGGTGTTACTCTAGACAGTACTCTCGCATTGCACCAACATGTCATAAACATATGCAAGGCTGCATATCTTGAACTAAGACGCATCAGTTCCATTCGTAAATATCTTTCAGTTGATGCCACTAAAACACTTGTGTGCTCATTAGTATATTCAAGACTGGACTATTGTAACTCAATTCTGTCTGGTTCGCCATAATATTTATTCCAGAAACTTCAAAAAGTTCAAAACACAGCTGCACGGATATATGTCTATATAAGCCCTGTGAAAGTTTTACTTAAAACAAGATTTAACAATGGATAATCAAATTAAAATTTTGTCAATGAACGTTAGGGGTCTACAAGAAGAGATATTTTCTGCTGGTTCAAACAAAAGAAAGCATCTATTATATGTTTACAAGAGACACATAGTACAGTTGAGACTGAGAAGTATTGGTAGGCTGAATGGGGATATAAGTGTGTTTTTAGCCATAAATCTAGCAGTAGTGCTGGTGTTGCTATCCTGTTTAGAAATAATTTTGAATTTCTTATTCTTAGAAACAGATGTGACTGTCAGGGCAGATACATTCTCTTAGATTTATTAGTTAATGGACAGAGATTCACACTAGTGAATCTATATGGTCATAATGATGATAATGCTGAGTTTTTTAAAAAATTGAAAGAGGATATTATAATTTTTGAAAATTCCTCTGTTATTATTTGTGGTGACTGGAATGTTGTTCAGGACGTGGAGCTTGACTCTTATAATATCTTGCATGATAAACACTCCATGGCCCGAGCAGCAGTCCAGGACATCAAGAATCAACTAGATTTACTGGATCCTTGGAGAACAGTCAATCCTGACAGTAGAGTATTTACTTGGCATCAGGCAAGCCCTGTGAAACAGAGTAGACTGGACTATTTTTTAATCTCTGAGGACATGTTTTCAAATTGTATAGACGCCTCTATTATTCCTGGCTATAAAACAGATCATTCAGCAATAACACTCAAATTGTCTATATCTGCAGCACCGAGAGGTCCTGGATACTGGAAATTCAATTCAAAGCTATTAAAGCAAAATGAATATATTCAATTGGTAAAAAAATGTATAACCAACACAGTAGAAGAATATTATTGTGAAGGTGATAAGAAAAACCCACTTCAGGTGAAACTAACATGTAATGATCAATTGTTTTTTGAAATCCTTAAAATGATAATAAGATCAGAATCTATTATGTATTCACAAGCTAAAGCAAAACAGGAAAAACAAAATCTCAGGAAAATGGAAGCTGAAATAAATACCTTACATGCTTTAATGAATCAAAATAATAACCCCACTACGATGAAAAAATTTAACAAAAAGCAAGCGGAATTAGAAGAAATGAGAAAAAAAGAGGTGGAAGGTATAATGTTAAGATCTAAGGCAAGATGGTATGAATCTGGTGAAAAAAACTCTAAATATTTTCTTAATCTCGAAAAGAGAAATTACACAAACAAAACAATAAAAGAGTTAACTAAGGAAGATGGAACAAGGGTAACAGATTCAAAAGAAATATTAAATCAACAGAAAGACTTTTATGAAAAATTATACCAAAGTAAAAACAAATGTAAATTTCAAACGCTTAACCACTTTTTTAGCCATGATAAAAAACTCTCAGATTTTGAAAGAAGTTCATGTGAAGGTAAGTTAACATTTGAGGAATGTGGTTTAGCACTAAAAAATATGAAAAATGAAATTAGCCCTGGTTCTGATGGATTTACGGTAGAATTCTACAAATTCTTTTGGAAAGACCTAGGCGGTTTTCTTTTTAGGTCTCTAAATACTGGATATGATATGAATCATTTTTCAGAATTTCAGTCTCAGGGGATCATAACATGATTTCCAGAAGAAGATAAAGACAGGAAATTTATAAAAAAAATTGGAGACCAATCTCTCTACTTAATGTGGATTACAAGATTGCTTCAGCGTCAATTGCTAATAGGGTCAAAAAAGTACTCCCGTTTATCATCAGTGACACCCAAAAGGGTTTTATGAAAGGGAGATTCATTGGTGAAAATACAAGATTGTTGTATGACCTGATGCAATACCTTGAGGAAAAAAATGAATTTGGTCTTCTCCTATTGATAGACTTTGAAAAAGCTTTTGACTCAGTTGAATGGGACTTTCTAGAAGCTGCTCTGAAGTCTTTTAACTTTGGAGAATCAATTTGTCACTGGTTCAGGCTATTTTGCAATAAATCAAAAAGTTGTGTTATTAATAATGGACATTTATCCCCATTCTTTAATTTGGAGAGAGGTTGTCGCCAGGGAGACCCTTTATCACCCTACTTTTTATAATAGGAATTGAACTTCTTGCAACAGAACTAAAGAAAAACACAGATGTTACAGGCATTTTTTATAATGAAATGGAGTTCAAACTAGGGCAGTACGCTGATGATGCTTTTCTATTATTAGATAGTTCTCATTTGTCCTTGAGGACAACCATGCAGATTTTAAATGATTTTGCTTTGGTGTCAGGTCTGCACTGCAATGTTTTGAAATCGAAAGCAATTTGGATTGGAAACAAAAAATACTCTAATGAAAAAATATGTCCAGAAATTTATATTAACTGGTCAATGTCCAATTTTAGATTGCTGGGAGTATATTTCTCTTTGAACTTGGAGGATATGGTAGAGCTTAATTATTCGATGAAGTTAAAGGAAGTTAAGAAACTGCTTGGCTGGTGGAGTAGAAGAAATTTATCCATTATTGGAAAAATTACTTTCATAAAGTCCTTGCTTTTGCCTAAATTCATTCATCTTTTTGCAGCTTTGCCAAATCCTCCACCCCATATAGAAAAGGAACTGAATACATTATTTTTCCAGTTTATTTGGGGCAGTAAAACTGAGAGAGTTAAAAGAGACACACTTATAGCTTCTTTTGAGGAAGGGGGATTAAATATGATTCACTTGCATTCATTTGTGTGTTATATAAAACTTACCTGGATTAGGCGCCTCTTAATAAACGAAGATGGCTTATGGCAAAAACTGGTTTCTGAACAAATATTTGGAAAATTTGGAGGTATGCTGTTACTTGCATTAGGAAAAACTAAATTAAAAGTAATCTCTAAATTAATTAAAAATATTTTTTGGCGTGATGTTATTTATGCGTTATCTCAATGGAAAAATGAACCATCTACTGTCAATGAATACTTGTCTCAAGATATTCTTAATTTAGTGACTGTAGATAATTTTAAATCATACACAAGGTGGATAACAAATGGTATTGTAATTATTAAACATCTTTTTGATGCACAAGGGTCTATATTAAGTTTTGATGAAATAAAACAAAAAACAAAAACAAATAATTTCATACAGTACTTTGCTCTTATTTCAAAGATCTCTGTGATGTGGAAAAAGAAAATTAAAACTTTCTATGAAAGTGGAAATAGTTTTCTTGTAGCTTTGGACAAAACATCTCTCCTTAGGGTAAGAGCAAAGAATAAATTTATCTATAAAGACCTGATAAGAACCAAAATAATAAAGCCAAATGGTAAACAGGAAACTTGGTCCAGACAGCTAAAGTGTGCGATTGGTACAAATGAATGGACCAACTCTTTTGTTTCAGCTAGATTTTGTACAAAAGACACAAAACTGATTAGCTTTAACTTTAGATTTCTCCACAGAAATATTGCCACAAACCAGTTTCTAAAAAGATTAATTTAAGTGATAATGATAAATGTACCTTTTGTAATGAGGGAATAGAAGAAATTGAGCACTTATTTTATGACTGTTTAGTTACTGAAAACTTTTGGAAACTGTTGGTAGAATGGATCCAAACTTATGACCCAAATTTTAGAATTACACGAAAAGATGTCTTTATAGGAAATAACAACTTTGACGATCTTATCAACTTCCTAATTTTGGTTGCAAAATATGTTATATACAGATCACGTTGTGCATCAAAAAGCCCAAATCTTGCCTATTATAAAAATTGTGTTTTATCATATAAAACGCTGGAAAAATATGTCGCCAAAGTGAATAACAGCAGTGATGAGTTTAAAAGAAAGTGGACCCTATCATCAACTTTTGGTACATGAATTGTTATTATTATTATTACTATTTTTACTTTTATAATTTATATATTTATTATTTTCTTTTTAATGCAATTTCAAGCATCTTGGGGTTTGTATGCGAGTATGACTTTGTCTACAATAATTGTGATTGTAAGTAAGTGTCTGTGTGTGCATGTGTGTGTGTGTGTTATGTAGGGAACACATGTAGAGATCAGGACACAAAAGAATTTAAGATCATGCCCCATACGCCAGGTCAGGTGGCGATGTAGGGGAATATGTAAAATCCTGATACCTTGTGTTCAATAAAAAAAAAAAAAAAAAAAAAAAAAATAATGTTCTGTATCTTATATGTTTTCAGCATGTTTTTATGTTTTCCAATATCATTGTTTGTGTCATTTGTTTTTCTTTAATGTAGTCATATCATTATAGATGGTGTAAAGCGCAAAGAGCTTCTTAAGATTATGCACTATACAAAGTCCCCATTTTTATTATTATTATTAGTAGTAGTAGTAGTAGTAGTAGTAATAGTAGTAGTAGTAGTAGTAGCAGTAGTAGTAGCAGTATTAATTAAATCCGTAAGAATACTAGGATTGTTATGTTGATATGACTAGTTAGAACAACATAAAGAGACATGCGTGATGATTTTTTTAAAAATCATATTTCTAAAAAAGAAAGAATAATTTATCTAATGATTGAATTGTGGAATAAAAAAAAAGGAATAATTTCATTTTAAGTAAGTAAAATATTTGATAAAATACATTTTTATAAAAAGTTTTGAATTGTATTTTATTTTTAATTAGAATAACAAGATCACAAGAGATTATGCAACCAAGCAGCTAATAAAAATTATAATGTGCTCGTGTTTGTTTCCTCTAACTTTATATTGTAAGAATAGAGCAATATTTGCACGCCTTCATAGTGCACTACACATGTACCCAATAATGTATAAGGAGCTACTATAGTTGGCGTTTTACGGTTTGGTTAGTTAAATATGTTTCTGAATGAACTAATGCAGATGTTTCGTGGGCTGCCACATTACCACCTGCTTTGCAATATTCCGCGTTAACCTTGTTGATACAATATTTCGGATTTAGGCTAGCGATAGACAACAGACAGGTCTTAAAATTGCTGGGTCTCTACAAATAACATACAAGTAACAAAGCATAAACGTGTCTTCTTTAGCAGCTAATAAGAATTGCAAACATATACAACGTACAGTTTTACATCATGAATATCCTCAAACTTTTACTGTAATTAAGACTATATTCCAAGCAGTCACATCGCTAGTGGGTGGGGGTACGGACCACATTGGGTGACACCGTCAGTGGGGTTGACACCAAAGTGACTGTCTATAAAAGTTTTGATTTTTTATGCGGGAAGGTGATCTTTCGTGAGTTACTGCACATGACTGTCTTTACAAGTTTGAATTGTTGTGGAGAAAAAAAGGATGAAAATTCGCTTGTGTATTTAGTTTGGAGTACAGCATAAATTGAGTTACTTTGTTTCTTGTAATTTATTATCGTTATATTATTAAGACTAAGGTAGAATAAGAAAATGAGCATATAATAAAATGTTTACATTTGTATGAGAAAATATGAACTGGTATTGTCGGATGTATGTTTAACTAGAGGTGCTTTTGTTTTGTAATATTTCGTTGAGCCAATAAATACTAAGAATCGAGACTGTTGGGAGGCAGACACGACACGGACAGCGAAATATATACCACCAGGATCTTGCTTTTATCTCAAATCTTCATACAAGGCGTATAAATCATTAGTTTTGAGTATAGATGGCGTTTTATATACATCGTCTGTCTGGTTCGCCATAATATTTATTCCAGAAACTTCAAAAAGTTCAAAACACAGCTGCACGGATCATTTTTAGAGTATCTCGATCAGAGCACACCTCACCACTGTTTTGTACCCTACACTGGCTAACAATTCGATACAGAATCAAACACAAAATTTGTTCTCTGCGCTATGTTTTACTGACAGACTCCAGTCCAACATACCTATCCAGCCTGACCCATGTGTATACACCAACTGGATACTTACGCTCTTCTTCTGACAATCGTATACTCATTGTTCCCACTATGAAAATGAATTCACATGGACAACTTTATTTTGCGTACCAGAGCCCGGCAATGTGGAACGAATTGCCCATCGAAACTAGACCCAAAGACACAGTGGTCCTTTTTAAGAGTACTCTTAAAACTCACCTTTTTCGACTGCAGGAACAAACATAAAGACCAAATAATGTTCTGTATCTTATATGTTTTCAGCATGTTTTTATGTTTTCCAATATCATTGTTTCTGTCATTTATTTTTCTTTAATGTAGTCATATCATTATAGATGGTGTAAAGCGCAAAGGGCTTCTTAAGATTATGCACTATACAAAGTCCCCATTTTTATTATTATTATTATTAGTAGTAGTAGTAGTAGTAGTAGTAGTAGCAGTAGTAGTAGCAGTATTAATTAAATCCGTAAGAATACTAGGATTGTTATGTTGATATGACTAGTTAGAACAACATAAAGAGACATGCGTGATGATTTTTTAAAAATCGTATTTGTAAAAAGCATGAATAATTTCTCTAATGATTGTATTATGAAATAAAACAATTTAAGAATAACTTCATTTTAAGTAAGTAAAATATATGATAAATTACATTTTTGTTAAACGTCTTGAATTGTATTTTATTCTTAATCAAAATTACAAGATCACAAGAGATTATACAACCAAAGAACTAATAGAAAGTATTATATGCTCATTTTTGTTTCCTTTAACTTTATATTGTCAGAATAGAGCAATATTTGCTCACCTTTATATTGCACTCACGTGCACTACACGTGTACCCAATAGTGCATAAGGAATTACTATAGTAGGCGTTTTATGGTTTGGTTCATTAAATTTGTTTCTGAATGAACTAATGCAGATGTTTCGTTGGCTGCCACATACCACCTGCTTTGCAATATTCCACGTTAACCTTGTTGATACAATGTTTCGATTTTAGGTTAGCGATAGACAACAGACAGGTCTTAAAATTGCTGGGTCTCTACAAATAACATACAAGTAACAAGGCATAAACGTGTCTTCTTTAGCAGCTAATAAGAATTGCAAACATATACAACGTACAGTTTTACATCATGAATATCTTCAAACATTTACTGTAATTAAGACTATATTCCACGCAGTCACATCGCTAGGGGGTGGGGGTACGGACCACATTGGGTGACACCGTCAGTGGGGTTGACACCAAAGTGACTGTCTATAAAAGTTTTGATTTTTTATGCGGGAAGGTGATCTTTCGTGAGTTACTGCACATGACTGTCTATACAAGTTTGAATTGTTGTGGAGAAAAAAAAGGATGAAAATTCGCTTGTGTATTTAGTTTGGAGTACAGCATAAATTGAGTTACTTTGTTTCTTGTAATTTATTATCGTTATATTATTAAGACTAAGGTAGAATAAGAAAATGAGCATATAATAAAATGTTTACATTTGTATGAGAAAATATGAACTGGTATTGTCGGATGTATGTTTAACTAGAGGTGCTTTTGTTTTGTAATATTTCGTTGAGCCAATAAGTACTAAGGATCGAGACTGTTGGGAGGCAGACACGACACGGACAGCGAAATATATGCCACCAGGATCTTGCTTTTATCTCAAATCTTCATACAAGGCGTATAAATCAATAGTTTCGAGTATAGATGGCGTTTTATATACATCGTTGGAGGATTTCAGATAAATTGTTACACCTGTTTGTAAAGAAATAAAACTAAGTCACGATTGTTAAATGACATCAGTAAAAAAGATAAAAGCATTACACTACAAACATTTGTTATATCTTAACTGACAAATATAGTGGCGCAGCACACGTTCAATAAAAATTATATTATTCATCTTCAAAATAAATTCTCGTATTTATATCTCTAATGCTCTGTGTAAACAATGGCTCATTGCACTAGCAATTTATTAATATAAGGTTTATTAAATTTACTCATGACTATATTATCAATTAACAACATTTCCGCAAATAGATTTACTGCATTTTGGAGCTTTGAGGACAATTTAGTAGTCCTCGTTAGTGAGTTTGCTGTGATAGTGTAACAGTTCTAGGACATTGTGGGACACGGACGAGTTAAATCTATAGATACTAAGGTCAAAGCACTCTCTGAATTCCCTCTGCCTCTAAGTAAAATGCAGCTGATACGATTTTAGGTATGATACTATCGGAAATTTTGTTCAAATTTTTATAAAGTTGATGAACCCCTGATATATTTATTGAACAAGAAAATACATTTTCTTTGGACTGAAAAATGCCATACTTAATAGCGCCAGAAGTTACAGCTCTAATTTCAGCCGATCCTTTTAACTGTTGATGCAAGTGATGTAGGGGATGGAACAATATTGATTTAAGAAGACTTACATTGTGTTGATCAGTGTGATATTTTCCTACGAAATTAAAAAGCACGAAAGTGAGTAGTAGTTACAGGGGAAAGTGCAGCTGCTATTAAATTATATTCCTGCAACAACAAACTCCACCTTAGCAGCTATAAGAAATATAAAACAATAGAAATAATTAGCAATTTAACAGAAATAGAAAATTCCTTACACATAATATTAATAACATTCGGTCCAGAATGTAAGAATTACCATTGGGTAAAAGGTTGAAATGATGTTCGATCGGGGGCAGCTACGTTTTAGATTTGTGTTGGATGTGACGGTGGAGGTGGGAGAAGTATAAATAGACGAAGAGTTGATCAATTCAAAATAGGTTTAAAAACTGTTACTGATTATTTGTTCATCGTGGCTAAATTGGTGACACCAACGTCGTTTAGTCTTTTTGGAAATGTATTAACAAGGCATTTAACATCAACCGGAAATGTCATGTATTCAATGACTTCCAAATGCATTATAATCCTTCTGGAATAAGTTGCTTCTCTGCATGGCAACTGCACTTAACGGTTTGTTTGTACTAACAAATCATGATATAATCAACGAAATGGCTAATTGATATGTTAATCTGTCTTGTAAAGTAAATTCCTACGTATTGAGCAAGTACGGACATCATATATATGCTTATTTATCTATATTACCAGCAATATTAATCGTGGGTTTTTACATCCGACAATCCAACCACAGGCTCACGAGACATTATTTGTGGACCCGCACTCATACAAAAATATTAGGGTTTACAACTACACTTTCCTGACTAACTGGACAAGCTCAAATTCTATTCGGACAAGCTCTTATCTGCATGTTACTTGCCCAATGGTTAGTATAAAAATTGAGAGTGAGATACTGGATACAAAACATTTAATTAAAGTCCTTTGTGCGAGCTAATTTAACGACAAGGGCTCGTCTTATGTTTCTAATGCTGTATGTTCTGCATGTTTTATATCCTGTGGTTTCGTCACAGAATTATATCAGCACTTTTATTTAGCGTTATATGTAACGCATCCATCTTCTATATGCCTGTTTTCAGTTTCCTTTCACCTTTTGTACGTGTCATTTCTATCGTGTAATTATCTTCCAGACCACTCTCAAATTTTGATAATGGGAATGTTTCCTTTTTAAATCAAGTTATGATGAATAAGAAATAAATATTATTGCCATAACTTATTAGGCGACTTTCAGGCCCTATGTTAGCCTTGGACAGTTTGTCAGATTGGCAAATCTAAGCAAATGCTTTGCAACGGAAGTTATATTCGTATAGCCAATTTATGGCGAGTAGATAAAAACACAACTCGTATGAATTCTTTTATAGGTGTGTTTTGTGGGAAAAAGGCGCTCGTTTTCAACGATTACCTAGCATGGATGATTTAGTGCAAAACGTGATTGATTTTAGGAGGTGTATGGGGTGCCGTGGTAAAGGGTAAGACCTCTGGCTGGATAAACAGTTGTACTCCTTCGGAGATAGCTTGCCCACCTTTCGTCTCCACTTGGCATTCTGCTCCCACCTATAGCTCCAAGAAGCTGTGGCATGTACAGCATCCACATCCCGGAAAATAGCCTCTACTGGCCGGCTAAACCAGGCTGAGGTAGCTAATGGGTCTTAAACCCTCGGTGAATTAGGATTTGTCTACCTAGTATGCAAATACTGGATTCGGTGGCCTGCGCAGAGGAACCACCAGCTGGTCAATGGGCAGAAAGTCGATTCTGCACGACGAGACACGTAGGATGTCTTGGTCATTCACTGCACTCAACTCTGTCTTCGGCCGTCTCGACGTTGTCGTGCTGCTTAACCCAGATGGTTTCGAGCTAGAGGGTGAGGTTGAAGAATTGCACAACTCTTCCTCACTTAAAACAAAAGTCACAGCGAAAGTCATTCTTGTCATCCACACATCCTATTTCATTAAACACTAACGTCCTGTGGCGACAGGCAAGCGAAGAAGCAGCAGGTGTGGCTACACTGGCAGCCGTAGCCGCAAACCTGCACACATGCGGCTCAGTGCAATAGGACTGACATATATAAGCAGTAGAGTCCGGCAGCCCAATGAGCGATTGAGCAGTCCTCTTCAGGAATGCACTGCTCAACTTCATGGTATGTGGTAGGGCTAGAAAAATGGTGCTCTAAAAACTACCTATTCTAAACCTTCCTAGACAGTATACCGCAGCTGGCTTAGACCCTACATCAGCGGTCAAAATACAAAAACGAAAATGAAGATGGTTCCTTTCACACGTAACACATGGAATGTGCGCTCCTTACTGAACAAAGACAATGCAGGAAGACCCCAGAGGAGAACCACCCTAATACGAAAGAAGCTCTCCAGATACCACGTGGACATTGCTGCCGTGAGCGCGAACCGGCTTGCAAAAAAATGTACGTTCTGTGAAAGGGGCTCCGGATACAATTTAATTTAAAGTGGTCGAGGAAGTTAAGAGTGTCGTGAGGCTGTTGTCGTATTTCTAATGAAGACACCACTAACTGGCCCTTGGCTGGTCCTCACAGGGGAATAAGGAAAGGTACATACTCAAGACCATGTAACCATTGGCACCTCATCGACTACGTCATTGTAAGGAAGAGGGAAAGGCAGATTTGCGTGAGACCAAGTCCTTGTGCGACTCTAACTGCTGCACAGACCAACGCATCATCATCACCAAGATCAGCATCCGTATTCAGCCCAAAATACACCCATAAGGAACGAAGGTTTCTTAAACGAGTAAACGAATGAACATCAACAAACTGAAATGCACCTGTACTAAACAGTCTCCCGTGGATGCATTGGACACAAACGTCAAAAATCAACCCCTCTTGACAATCAGAATGTGGAGACAGATTGCGCGTCATTCAGAGAGATGGTCTACAGCACAGCATCGGAAATCCTAGTAACCTCAACGAGAAAGCATCAGGACTGGTTTGATGAGAACTGCGGCGTGATCAAGTGAATGCTGGTTGATAACCAAAGCCTCTTTCAAACTTACCTCAACAACTCTAAGTCACCCTCTAAGAAAGATGTGTACATCAACGTACGCAGAACTGTACAACAGAAGCTACGTCAGATGCGAGACACATGGCTGAGCAACAAAGCTTAAGAGATCCAGTGCTCCACAGACCAGCATGATATGAAGAACTTCTACAATGCCCTGATAAATATGTATGGAGCCACTTGCCCTGGATCATCCACACTTCTCGCCGCTTACGGGAACACACTAGTTACTGATAAAGAGAAGAATCTTCAACGATGTGCTGAACACTTTGACAGTGTCCTTAATTGCCCTTCATCCATATGTGATGAAGCCATCAGTCGTCTCCCCCAGATACCCATCATTGAAGCACTGGATGACCCTCCAACCTTGCTGGAGACACAGAAAGCCATACGTCAGCCCTCCAGTGGCAAAGCACCTGGTTCAGACTTAATCCCAGCTAAAATCTACAAGGAAGGGCGCACAGCCCTGATAGAAAGGCTCCACCAGCTTCT
This sequence comes from Unio delphinus, assembly GCA_029339505.1. Lineage (NCBI taxonomy): Eukaryota > Metazoa > Mollusca > Bivalvia > Unionida > Unionidae > Unio > Unio delphinus. The sequence continues at coordinate 3,340,341 of JAQISU010000016.1, read as the reverse complement.
TTTTACTGATGTGGGAGCAAGAGACGATTCCCCAGGAATTCAAGACGCCTCTATAATCCACCTGTATTACCACAAAGGCATCTATCAGGCCTGCGACAACCACCGGGGTATATATATATATATATATATATATATATATATATATATATATATGTATATATATTTCAAAACAAAATTTGAAAAGCTACCAAAATATGTGCTCTATTGACTCTAAAATAACTTTGTCTCATCTTTTTCAAATTGTTCCAAACCTGAGTTAATACTTACTAGTTTATTGGGTAAATAAGGAGTACGTGTAATCATTTTCAAGTTTGAAAAAGAGAATTTATTCTTGGCATATTAGACTGAAATTAAAGAGATTAAGTGATTAATCTACTTTTGTTGCAACTAAAATTATAAATCGATAAATGTAGATTTAATAACAAACACTGAACATGAGTCATTTCAAACAAAGAAATAAAATTTGGCTACATATCAGCAGAAAATATGCATATATGAATTGTACATTGTACATTTCTTGCGACAAAAGGCAACTGTACAAAACATCATTGAATGATTATTTTGCCTATCACAATTTTATACAGATCAGATATATATGAATTTAGCATCCGTGTAGTGATGGTGATATATCCTCATTATGTTTTGGGGTATATGTAAAGGACGAGAACTCATGCAGTAGTTATATATATATTCATCAATAAAGAAGAGCAATTTCGAAGGTGTTAATGCAATGAGTTTTTAAAGTACTAGTTATCTTCTTTTTAATGTACATGTTTTTTTTATGACAATGGTAATAAGTAAGTGAATCATTCAGTTATTTAATTATAATCATTTAAAATGATAACCGATTCCAAATCTTGTAAGATGAGCATGCAAATGGTTACAGTATAAAACTTGTAATAAGTAAATGTTAAGTCTAGGGGTAACATGTATGTATGTATGTATGTATGTATGTATGTATGTATGTATGTATGTATGTATGTATGTATGTATGTATGCATGCATGCATGCATGCATGCATGCATGCATGCATGCATGGATGTATGTATGTATTTATGTATGTATGTATGTATGTATGTATGTGTACATTTGCATGTATGTATATTTGTAAATGTAGAAAATGGTTATCACATAATATTGCCTGTCTTTACTCTCTCTCTCTCTCTCTCTCTCTCTCTCTCTCTTGACACATTTGTCTTCTTTTTTCTTTTTTCTCTTTAAAACGTAGTCTCTATTCGACTTAAATTATAATATAATACTATATCTACCTATCAACATGCTTTGAAACGTAACGAGCATTTAGAATGACTTGTTAGCAGTGTGATTGTTTTCCAACGGAGAATACTTAAACAAATACTAAATTAAATTCTGTCATCTTACAAACTGACTTTTATTATCGCAGATCTATGTAATGAAGTACATATAGACATACCGCAAGTCCAAAACTGAGGAGGTGCTGTTGAAATATCCACTCCCGCTCGTAATTGTCCCCTTCTGGCCATTAGTAACGTCCTTCAGACAAATTAAAGCAAAGATGCTAACCTTAAAATCTGGAAAATGTGGGGAAAAAGTAAATAATAATATTTATAAAATTCTAATCATGTAAATAATTATACCAAGTATTATTTTGATATTCATTCTCAGAACATTAGCATAGACAATTACTTCTTGAACGGTGTGGATCTACTTCCGATACTGAATCGAAGTTGAACTGTGTTCTGTTTCGAAACTGGGCATTCCATTACCTTCTGATTAACACTGGTCTTTACACTCGAGACCAAGAATCGTTAGGAGGGGCAATGGAAATTTAAGGTTAAAACGACTAATGTAAAATCTCCTTTCGTGCCCACAAAGGCACATTAATATTAGCAATATTAAAGCTATGTACATTTTTAATGTCACTATATTTTTTATTCCATAATGCATTTTTGAAATCATTCCCCTTGGTGTGGTGGTAATGTATCATGACATAATCGTATAACATCATGGAATAATGTTAAATTACTTTTAACATCATAAAGTCACATCAGTATTAAACCTAATGACATTTTAACATACAAATCTCCTTGCCGCATGGGTGCCATCTGCTTTATAAATTGGGTACACTATAGAGTACAATAATTTCCCCAGCGTGCCACACGATACTACTACTAACGAACGTTTCAGACATCTATCTTACAAATGCACTGCTGATGCCACAATGTCATCTCCCTTTCACCGAGAAAAATTAATGAGCGAGGAAACTGGTTTTCGAGTTTTTTATGTATGTGTTGTGAGATTTGAGGATTCACTCAATGTTTAATTTTGCTCTGCTTTATATTGTAATACCCTTTCCATTATTGCAAATGATTATAGTCACGACATGACATTGTCCTTACCTTCCTTGTAAAACGATAATCTCGTATCAAGTATCCAGGTGCATATTGTACGGTTAAGAAATTGTATTTATATTTACATGTTGTTTCTATGAGTTTAACGCTTTTTTCAGTAAATGATCGGTCATACATTTGCTGCCAGTATATTTGGTGGAGTATGAACTCTGGTGACTCCTTTGAGGAACCACAAAGCCACGTGAAGTTACTGGCAAGCTTTCTTACATACCCATGTTAGCAAAGACCGAAACGTGAAATGTCTGTAATCTGTAAAGGCATTGTCAACTTAATCACTTGGGTCCCATAGGTTTAGATGTCTCATTTATACAAAATGCTTACCATTTTGTTTTAAAAAATAAAGATTCTATGTAATAATTACATCCAAAATTACATGTATAAAATTTGTACTTACCTATGTATTTCATGATAAAAGATTTAACCTGACATAATAGAATACCTGCTCTGAACTGAAACCGAAAACCCGATGTCAGAAACTGTTAAAATGTTGTTGAAGTCGCATGTGTTACAATCCACCTATGTCTGTCATGCACTCAAACACGTAACCTAGACTTCCAGTAATAGAATTCCTGCATTTGTCATGCGTAACGGATACGACACATTTATAACCGCAATGTGTAACAACTTGTTGTTCGAGTACCAGGTACAGTGCTGTATGATTCGGGCACTAATCATTCGCTACACTCAGATTTATACATGTTCAGTTCGTGGTTCTTCCACCCTACAGTGACTCATACGTCTGATCAATATTGTGTTTCTTGCAGTGTAAAGTTTAGGTGACCCAATTACACCCAGTTAGCGAGCTAGGTTATACACATGGATTTGGTTTGATGTTTAACAGCGCATATATAAAATGGTTATATAATTATGAGGCATTTGAAAAAAAAAATGCTTTGCTCAGAGACACATCACATCGGCCACCTAGATTCGATCCCTTCTGAGAGCAAGTTAAGTCACTAACATCTTCGACATAGGGGCTTACTTTGCACACTTAAAACAAGATATTTAAGATGGTGATAATTGCTCGTTGCCCAACATAAACATTCGTTTTCCAGAATACAGACTAGCTAACTGTGTTGTGTTAAGAGACTGCTCTACCAGTATAGTATTTGTGTCGCATGTTTACCGTATTTTTTAGTTACTGTAGTCAAATCGTACCTTTTTTCTCTATACATCATATGTGACCCGCGACTAGTTTCGTGCACCAATGTTTCTGTTTGTCATGAATGAACGAGTGAGTGATCAATCGCAACGCAAGATGCCCGTGCTTCACAAGTATTAAAATTAATTCCCCACTAAACTGACAAAATCCTTCTGGCATTCCCACTTTAGTACTTAAGATGGACAACTCCTCGAACATTCCGATTTGTGAAGATGAAGAGCACTTGTCTTTTACTTGCGTGAATGACCAGGGATTGAATATAATTTGCACAACTTATACCCTTCGTGTCTGGTTGTTGTTGTTGTATGGTTTAACGTCATTTTTTCAGCACACAATAGGCTATAAATGACAAGTATTAATGCTGGAGGAAGAACCCGGAGACATCTCTGGAAAGAACCATCGATGCAAGAGAGGCTACTGGCAAGCTATCTCACATACTCGCATTGGCCGAATTTGAGAGCGTTTTAGACCACTCGGCCTATCGGGGCTTCTGATTCGTGTCTGGTATGGTATCAATTGAATTGTTCTGTGATAAAAAACATAAATGCTGGTGTGTGGGTGGTGTATTGTGCATTGTATTTGTGTCGGTTATATTTTGTATTGTATTTGTCTTGTATTCTATGTATTGTTTTAGGTGTACGTCATACCATATCATCTCACCATAAATCCCACAAACGACAAGCGAGTGTTATCAATTTGACCCTAAATGAGACGGAGCTCATAAATGGAGCCTACCCTGGGACGTAGAATAGAGAGATCGTATCTGACGGGTATAGCAGACCAAAGGGCCGCTACCAAGGGATCCTAAAAGGAATCCGCACTAGATATTGCAAGTATACCGGAGGGCGCTAACGCGCAAATCCGTGTGATTAGATGTTCTTTTCTCGAACAGAACTGGAAACTTGTGTACTTCTATGTTCGTAGTGTTTCTCGGAGATGAAACCCGAACTCAGATGACATTAGGATAACGTCGCGGAAAGTAGAGACAATTATTTTCACAACTGATGGACATTTAACCGTGTTCTGTGTTATTTGTTATTCGTTATGTTAGTGTTATAGTTTCGACAGGAAGGACTCTTGGATTAAGGAAAGCTGCAAGTTTTATTTTCCTTCAACTTTTGTTGACATATTCTATATTTCATGTTGTTTGCAAATAGGTCATGACGTTCTATCCACGTAGTTGCACTTATCGCCAACATTGCACGAACAGTCCAGTTCAACACGTGATAGCAATTCGGTTTGACCCACTCGTTAGCTGTGACGTAGAAATCACTGGCAAATCGAGGTTAAGGTCATTGATATGAATTTGGCCTGTTGATATATTGGCTATAACACACGAAGCCACATTCCTTAGCAAATGCAAGGACTTGTTACCCAAATATAATTCTATTAATGCTAAAGCTTATGTTTTTAAAGCAGCAAACATAATGAAGTTTTCATGTATTATACTGTTATCAGAATCCTAAGCTGTTCAGACGAATGCCATGAAGCTTTAAACACACATTTTTCCCAATGTCTACTTGGTCCTAAATGAATCGCTGCCACCCAAGGATTCAATATAGCTGCTGTAGCAGCCAGCTTGAAAGGTTTTGCTCTCACTATTTCTTCTTTAGGCATAATTCTTTCAATATGTTTTCATTTAAAGATTTCGGATGATATTTATGTGGTCCTAAATGGAACTGGGTTAATCTGAATGTACAATCATAAGGTCTTGAGAATTTTACCAGAAGACATTTTGTTATGCTGGCTGATTATTAATGATAATGATGCTGGTCTAAACTATGATATGGCTATCATCTTGAAACTCTTGTTATAGCTTTTCATTCTGGATGGATGGAAACATCTTCATGTAGGTTTGAAGAAAGAATTCCTATGATGACTTGTGGATCCTTAATGAAACGTTTGTCTGAAGTGGCCATGTGGTCGAAGGAACTCGCTTTTATTTTCATACTGACATGGGTTTTCACCAAATTTTTTATGTTTGTCTTAAAAGCTAATGGTATTCTCAATATTTCATGCAATATTTCGTGTATATCAAATCATTTGATAACACCTGTTAGTGTCGCACATAGTGTAATAAAGGTACGTAAAACAAAACATATCTGGGACATTCTGATGCATTTCAGTCACTTTCACTACGCTATACATCCGTAGTCTTACCTAAAATCAAAATATTTTGGTCCATGATCAATAGTATGACAGAAAATAGGTGTGTTCACCTGAAATAAACTTGATGAAATGTAATGTTTAATTTAACAATGTAAGTGAATACAAAGATGAACGATCTTTTGTCAAGTATTAATCTCATGTATAAATTTTATTTGAATGGATCCCTGATGTAAAAGCGTATATTTTAAATTAAAGTTTCATCTTCTAATTACTGACTGAAAATTGTTTCGTTCTAAAGTCAGTTATTGTACTTACATCATGTATGGTCCAATTCCAGTGTCGTTGCAATCTCCAAACAATTATTTGGGGATCAATGGGTGGGCTAAATACCAATTAAACAATATATTTTTGTTGGAACAGGGCCAAACATTCAGTTTTGTAAGGAGGGGTGGAGTAGGGGGAAGAGGGGGGCTGGGGCATTTCTTGTTATACCTCTCTTTATTTACCTACGAAACGGCAGACACAAAAAAAAAACATGCAGACTATGAAATCATAACATATCAATAAGAATACATCGGTTTAATAATATTTTTAACAATGAACATATATGATACTTTAATGGTATCAAGGCTAAACAAAGTGACTATTGAGTGTAAGAATATTATTACAGCAAAACAGCAGGTTTATGTAGGGTTTTATACAGGAACGTGTGTCTTACAGTGTTGAACCGAATCTTCTTCCCATTTGAGAATGACATGCCTCCGTCTCTACTGGAATAATATGTCTGCCTATTTTCCATATTATCAGGTGACAAAGATATTTATCCATAATATTGTAATAAATTTGGAGTTACTAGCCCGAAATAGTTAGCCAGTTAGTAGGAGCAAACATCACAGAGAGGAGTTTTAGTGAATTTGAACCATGATGGGGTCGTTAGTAGTGAATTTAGGTACAAGCCGAATGACTGTCCCTTTCAGTAACATAGTCCATATTAAAATTCCGCGGTGTATTCAAGTATTGTGATTGAAAAGGCAGCATTTATGGTTGGAAATCAGTAAATTATAGAATGGAATCAATAAGTTGAAACTTGGTAGGTACCGTTTATGTGGCCATAGTTACCGATCACTGCCATTTCACCACTGTCTGCGTGGGTTCGAATCTCCGATTCGGCCAATGTAGCTTCTCGTGGGTCGTTGGTTCTTTCTGAGGGTTTTCCTAGATTCTTCCTCCACCATTGATGCTGGCCGCCATATATAGCCTATCGGTTGCTGAACATGGCTTTAAACACTACTACTATTGCTACTACTAGACAGGTTGGTGTGAATTATAATTAGATTATATGACAACCACATGTAATATGATTTATAGATATCGGAGTCAGGTGTTGTTGACTTGACAAGACAGTTCTCGGGCCTACTTATCTAACATACCACTATGCTTTAAACCCCACTCACAACATTTTACAGCGCTTCAACTCCCGAGTGAAAGTGGCAGAAAGTTGGGCGATAGTACAATATCCATTTGTTTTGAGTTATATATGTATACATCATTACCTGTTTATCATATGTATTAGCTCGCGATTAATATTTTTAAGCTGGCCAGACGGTTTCTAGAGAGCTATTTAGAATTGGCAGCATATTTTGAAGACGCATACCTTTATTTTTTAGCTTTAGTAAATAATTCGAATTATTTTCCCGATTCGTGGTCATATGCCCGATAGCTCACTGGTCAACAGTGAAATCATTACTGACTTGAAAAGGCCCTAATCTGTAGTATTTTGGTGTGCCGAACACGAATATAACCGTGAAATTTTTTTATTGGCTCTCGTTTTGAAGATATTCATATACCTCATTTTCTATGTTTCACTGTGTAAATTTCTCCAGTAGGACTGCAGCAACATCCGGAATAATGATGTAGCATTGCATAATACCATCATGCTCACATCATCCACAGTTGATTGCATCATTTTCTGATGCAATGCATTACTAATGCCATGCGGCTGCTGAAGTAAGTTGACGTCAGCTGTGTACTATACATGTGTAGGCCTATTATACTAATGCCAGGCGGCTGCTGAAGCTGACGTAAGCAGTGTACTATATAAAGCCCAATCAGATAGGTTCAGCATTTAAAATATTTTAGACGTTGTACGAGACAGTTCAAGCTACTGTTACATAAAACTTATTATTTCATCCATTTACGTACAATAAAGAACAGTAATGCCTCGAAAGTGTGTTAATACCGCGGACAATTTTTTTCTATATTTGTGGGGAAGTGACATTTGCCAACCAGAAGAAAAGTATCAATTCTCAAGTGAAGAAGGCATATCATCTTTACTTCGGATGCAAGGTTGGTGACCAAGACAAGCCTTGGGCTCCGCATATATGCTGTGCTACATGTACAACACAGCTTTCACAGTGGTTGAATTGCAAAAGGTCATCAATGCCGTTTGTAGTCCCAATGGTGTGGAGAGAGCCAAGCAACCACCTAAATAACTGTTACTTCTGCTTGGTTCCTCCTCTTCCCGGCGGAATAACGAAGCGAAAGAAGTCGAGAATAGTCTACCCAAACATTCCGTCTGCATTGAGACCAGTTCCACATGGTGAGGGACTTCCTATTCCAGAACCTCCAGAAGAATATTCTCTTGATTCATCTGACGAAGACAAAGGTGAGTCGACCTGTTCTTCTCCTGGTCCATCAGCATGCAGTGATCCAGATTTTCACTGTGGTGCATCATCAACCCCACACAGAATAACACAGGAAGAACTAAATGACCTGATTCGTGATTTGGACTTATCAAAGAACAAGGCAGAATTGCTAGGATCAAGACTCCAACAATGGAATCTTCTAGAAGAAGATGTCACAATTACTGCATATCGAAAGCGCCACCAGCAATTGGAGCCTTTCTTCAGAAGGGAAAGTAATCTGATATTCTGTTCCGATATTGAGGGCCTCATGAATGCTTTAAAAATCACTCATGACCCACAAGAATGGAGACTATTTGTGGACTCTTCGAAACTGAGTCTCAAGGCTGTGCTTTTGCACAATGGAAACATTCTTCCATCTATTCCAGTAGCGTATGCTGTCCACATGAAAGAGACATACGATAACTTAAGGCAGCTACTGAATTCCATTGAGTATAACAAGTACAGCTGGCACCTCTGTGGTGATTTGAAGGTAGTTGCCCTTTTAATGGGACTGCAGCAAGGAGCAGCAGAGAGGGTGAATCCTACAACGTTTTTAGACAAAATTTGATTGAAATCCTAAAACGAGCCGTCTTATAATCTTATTTTAACCAAAAAAAGGCGAACCCTACAACGTTTTCAGACAAAAAATTGATTGAAATCTCCCTACGAAATCATTTTAACTAAAAAAATGAAAACGATTTTTTAATCAATTTTGGTCGCAACTTGTTGTCATCCACCCTCTCTGCTGCTAAAGTTTTCAGTTCTGGGTTAACAAAAATAATAAATAATTTGATCGAGTCTTTAGGATCTCACAAACAGACTAATCGCTAACACCTCTTCTTGTAAATCAATTAGATTATTTGACTGGTCGGTGAGTTTGAAATTAATTCTGGTTAATGAATTATTATGGCATCGCATATAGACAGGATTAATTGGGTTTTCAATAATTAGGAATCCTGGAGGAGCTGTTGGTGCAAATGAATAAAGAATATATCCTTGCTGAGCTTGATTTGATCGTTCGAGATTAATTTGATAGCTTCCTTCGATAACATCACACACTAAATTAAGTGCAATCACCGTTGAAATATTCACGTTGAACGGAGCGATATGCCTACCACCACCATCTGGATCATTATTATGTTTGAGGAGGACAGTTGAGTCTGATTTTTGTAGTGCTTTGATATCGGTTTTAACAATTTTTGCTAATTCATCAGCGTTGTATTTCGGAAACTTGAAATTACGCAGATTGTCTTCTGTGATATTGTAATCGGTTAGGAATCGTTGTTTATTGTCGCTGTTGTCATTAATTATTGTTTGAATAATTAGTTCATAGATATATTTCATGTCCGATATAAGCTGATTTATTATTTCAACGTGTTTTTGCGATCTTGTTTTCCGTAGTTGTTCTAGTTGTGTGTCATATAATTGTTTAATCTCATTAAAATAACCACGGACGTCAGTTAGCGTAAATGAAATAGTAACAGATGAGTCGGTTGTTCTTTTAATGATAAAATCCCATTGCAATGTGTCTTTGTTGGTGAATATAAATCTATCGGCGATTCTTCCTTTTCTTATATCAGATAAATTATCTCGATAACTGGGATTGATTTCATGATATGATTGTACATCCGTGGTTAAGTCGGTGGTGGATTTTTCCGGTGGTTTTTCAGGCCATCCTAGTACGGTTCTAATAGAACTTTGATAGATATCTACGACGTATCCTTCTGTGCTTATCTCAATTGCGGATGATAGTGTCGGCTCATGAACTGTTATAGCGATTTTTGATTCTTTTCCAGTAATCGATTTTATTCTACGCGCGAATTCATTATTGATTTGTTCGATTTGGTATGACCCTGTTGGTATCGAAACGACGTTCCAGTCTGGTGTTCCGTCGGGTTTATTCTTATTTGCAAACACCAGTGAATTATTCGGTTGTTGACCACCAAATGATTTTGATCTGATATTAGGCCAACTGTGATACATTCGTAGTTTTGCTAGCGCTATCTCCTTCACTGGGACCGGAGAGGGGAAATTCACACTGAATTCTGGATTCGTTGATGTTATTGATATCATGCTGGTTTGTACTGGGTTCGTGTTCTCCACTATTTGTTGAAGTAATTCCTGCGGTGTTGTCATTGTTATTATACTCATGATTTATTTCTAATTTTGGTATCGAGGAATCATAAATACTGACCATCACTGAGAACTCACAATCTGGTAATGTTGATATTATTGAGATCATTTTGTTTTTTGGGTTCGTGTTTTCTGATTCCATCGGTGTTGTCATTGTTATTATATTCATGTTGTCGCTCTAATTTCGATATCGCGGAATCAAAAATACTGACCATCGCTGAGAATTCACTATCTGATATAATCGTATTATCGAGTGACGACGATATCATCAATGATAATTGCGGATATGCGGTTGATGCAATATGAAATTGAAGTAAGTAATTCTGCAGTTTACTCTGGCTGCATGATGATATCTTTTTTGCTATCCCGGTTGATATACCCCCGATTGTAGCCACCGCAGAAATGCAAATTGGAACTACGACCGGGGCAATCATTGTAACCGATGCAAGTATTATTCCGGCGCCAGCGAGAACGCTTGACACCGAGTACATAATAACATCAATTGCGGTGATTCTTCGTCGGTATTTTTTTATTTTTATTTGATACTTCTCAGTGAGGGTTTTGAGTCTATTCTGAAATTCTCTGACCTGATCATAGCGACACTGAGTTGATGAAATCATTGTTATTTTAAAAATACTAGCGTTTTCAATTGTGAAATCCTTTCAATTTAGTTATTTACTTCGCATTTGAATTCTAAGCACCAGGATATTTTTGATCTAATCGTACTATCAACCGCGACAATCTTAACTTCTTCTTCACCCCGGATAATTACTGTTGCGGTGCCACCAAAATAGGTTTTACCGCTTACGATGATATCAAATTGCTTGTCAGAGATTAACGTCATCCTGTAGATACCATGGGGCCACTCCCCGATATTGACTTTCAATTTAGCATTAGAGTCTTTTATCCAATCAAAGGTCCCATGCTTTACCCTTTCAGAGGTTTCTTTTAGTTTAGCAATATCGTCATAAATGTCGAGATAGGTTTTTTTGATGTCGATATATTTCATCATCGTTCCATCGCGGTTACTACAAAATGAAAACAAAAAGAGGTCTATTTTCAAAACTTCTTGCGTGCCATAATGCCGGCTGAGTTGAGAATATGTCGTCGTGATAATGTTTCCAGAGCCCTCAAAGAACTTATTAGCCATTTCGCTGATGCGTTTTTGTTCATCAATAGCTTTTTTAACTTCAGCGAGAGTCATTCCTGCCACAAGCGGGTTTCCAAAGAATCTACCAACAATGTCGTTAGTGGGTTTTTGATCTTCTATTAGTTTAGAAATCTCGAGATAATTTGCCTTGAATTCTGAAGCAGTCATCATCCTTCCAGCTTCCTTGTTAGCGAAGAATGAATTCAACAAGTCTTTAATTTCAGTGAGAGTCATGCCAACCACAAGCGGGGTTCCAAAGAATTTATGTATAACATTTTTGCGAAAAGAATTATAACCTCGTATATGATCATCCAGCTCACGGCCGTGGGTGGTAATCCTGTTGTCGTTGTCGGTAATCATGCGGTTGTTGGTGATAATCATCTTGTTGTGGGTGGCAATCGCGTCTGTGATCGTAGACACAAGTGCGCCTGGATTAAGTCGTCCGTCGTTGGAATACAGCGCAATAGAGTTTTCAGCGGCGTCGCGCTGCCGTATCAAAATGTCATTCAATGACACATCACTGGATTTCAATTTACCCTGTTTGTCCTGAAATACAACTATTTCGTTCGGGTCAACACTTGTTAAATTTAACGTCTCAGCGATTTCATCTTCAATTAGTTTTTTTACATCCTTGACAGAATCAGGTGGTGCAGTGCCATCGGGTTTGGGTTTCAAAGATCTCCCCCAAATATCAATCATGTTATTGTAAAACTCTTTCTCTCTCTAAAATCGTTTTTGACGACTTCGTCGTTGCCAGCGATTACTAGTGTATTCATTAACGACAACATGTGGTGGTTTTCCGCTCGGGTTACTCAAGGAGTTAGAAATAGCGTCAAGGACATTTAATACTTCGCTGCCGCATATTGGTGGGTCAATCATCGTTTGTGTTGGTAGCGTAGAATACCAAGTCTTCATTGGAAGGGTTTTTATATACCGCATAAACTCTTTTGGTGGGGCTAATCCATATGAATCGAAATAAACAATCCCACGTGGATCAATAGCGTATGCAACCCAGTGAGTTCCGGGTCCAGTGCTGTTATCTAAATTAATGATTCCGGTTTCAACGCTGTTTGGTTGATGTGGTAATTGATCTTTCATAAAGACACCTCTGAAGTTTTTAATCGCGAGTTTTTTAGCAGCATCCATTAAATCAAAATTGGACATGGGAACCATAGGTTCCTCAATTAATAAATCGTTCCTGGTAGTCTTAGACCCTTTCCGCTATACCACGAATACGGGGTTCCTGGTAGTCTTAGACCCGATCCGTTCACGGATCTCCCGCTGTACCACGAATACGGGGTTCCTGGTAGTCTTAGACCCTTTCCCTTTTTTTATATCCTTTCCCAGTTGCCTTCTTTAGTGCCATTCCTGCTGCAGTACTAACAGCCCCTAACGCCGCTGCTTTAGCCACCGCTGGGGCAGCCGCTGAAATCAATGCTGGAATCGCAGCTAACAACGGAAATATACCGCCTGTTTTAATCATATTTTTGAAAGCAGCCGCAGAAAGAGTAATCTGAACACCTTTTTTGGCTGCAAGTGCATCATTGAAATGTTTTATTTGACGAGTTGTCAGCGATAGTTTATTTGCACCACCAGTCATTTGGTTGGGTTTCAACGTGATTGTGGTTCCACTTTTTTTAGCTGATTCCGATTGAAATTTTTTTAATTGACCGGGAGTTAACGCAACACTAATAACACTATATGACATTATACATAATTGATTGATTCTAAATCGTTTACAATTTCAATTACATGTTTTCCACTGGGGCATCTACCACTCTCATTCTTCCACCAACACCTTCAAGTAGCATTGATTTATCACTGAGAATGACAGCAACCGCTCTATAATTAGCAATAGCATCAGGCTTGGTTACATTAGCTCTAAAGTGTATATCAACGACGGACTGTCTTGTTAAATCGAGATGTTCCAGCGAAAAGTAATAGATCGGGTATAAACTCTTAAAGTCGGATTGTGAAATTTGCAAACCAGTATCGACATTTTGATCGCGTGCCATAAATGACAACAGACGATGATACACGCGTGCAATATGATTTTCTGTGTAATTAAGTTGTATATCCTCGGATGGTTCCTGTTGGCCGTTTATTCTCAGTGAGACGTCTTTCACACCTAACTGATCAAATATCATATGGCTGGAGAGTTGATTGCCAACTCGTGTGTTATCCTGTAACGCAATAAATATATGACGTGGCGCAGCAACACCTTGTTTTGATGCTAGATTCCACGTGAATAACCCGTTCAGATTTGATTGCTTCACATCTGTACTCACGGTTAGCCAACTCAACAACGACTTTCCTCCTTGGTCCATAAATGATAGTAATCGTTCTTCTGCGGTGATTGCTGGAGTCAACACTGGCATCCACAATGATATTTTTGTTAAATTGACTTTACCGGCATCAGTATTTGGATTTGCAACATCTGCTGGAATCCTCCAGATTGCGTCACTATCATCACTCTTTCGTACAAGCGATACTGTATGCTTCGCCCCGTAGATAACTTTTCTGACGTTTCTACAGAATCCAAATATGTGATGCAGTGGAATCGCGCATGAAAATGATTTACGCGCTCCTTGCAACATTGAAATACGTGTTGCGGCTCCTAGATTGAAATTAACGTCGTTGTTTATAATCATATTCTCGACATCAGCATCACTATTATCACGTTTTTTTGGTCGTCTTACAACAAATGGATTTCCTCCAGCGGTATTCTTACCATCTTTTGCAAACATCATAGAGGGTCCTGCTGATCTTGTATAATCATCGGAATATCTCGCTAACCCGATTATTGTTGTAGCCATATCAACATCGCGATCTATGTACTCAATTTCTTTTCCATCAATGAGATATCTAGCACTCTCAAATAACGCCATAATACCATTATTGACAAAACCGACTTGAGTACCATCTGGATACGGTGCTGGTTTAGCAGGAGTATCATCAGCTGTTACAAGTTCTCCTTCTACTTCAATAAACGCTTCACAGGGCAAAAAGTATTTACTGGTATCATGGACTTGAAGTTCAATTCTTGCTCGACTATTTGAGTCTATGGCATGATAGGCGTAATATTGATAATCGCGTACAGAATCATCCTTGCCAACTGGGGCGTCTATATCAAACGCCGGATCATGTGATTTTTTGAACATTTTATTCTATTTATCAGAGTCTAAATCGTGAAATCATAAACGATTTTCATCGACGTAGTTTTTTAAAGCCGCTTCCTGCTATCATATTTGCAATATTGCTTTGGTCGGGAGTTAAAGCCATCGACGCTAATTTTTCGTCTACTGCGTTATTTATAATTCTACTAACACTTGCAGGCATTTCCGCTGTAGATGGCAATGGTAACGGTTTCTTTTTTCGTCTCACTAATGATGTTATTTTATTCTTCGCAGTTGAAAACGCTTTTCCAGCAAAATCTCCAACAGCACTAATACCCTTATCACGAATAACTTCAATTGCTTTCATACCTAGTTGTTTAGCTAACGGCATCACTTTTGGAGCCATTCTCGCAAATAACCCTGCAATGGTATTGCCTAAACCATCTCCGTAGTATGCTCTATAAACTGGAAACCGTGAATTAACTACGTAGACGGGGGTTGGTTTATCATGATTGTAGTGTATGATCATTATTTGAAATCAGAAACCATTTTTCAATTGGAAACGCTAGCGTTTTTATTCAGTCTCGGTGATTAATCACTGTGATACCCACTTTCCACTAACTCGCCAATGAAATCTCGATATGTGCTGATATCCATGATACCACCCTGAAATAATCGTCTACAGATATCAGATGCTTCATTAATTATTTCCGGTGAGTTATTTCCAGCTCGGAACCCTCCTACAAGAACTTCTAATCGTGATATATCACTGAGAACACTACCAGGACATAAAATCCAAGGATTTTCCCTCGAAGAGTTTCCAACGCTAGCGTTTTGCAATCCACTTCCGCTATAACCAGTTGCTTCATCCGGTTCTTCTAAATCGGCTTCTTGTAAATAATCAAGAAAATCATCATCATCAGGTGGTAGTTGTTGTTTTTTAGGCGAGTAGACTACTTTCTTTGTAGGTTGCTGTCGCTTTCCTCGCAATTTTCGCGGTTTTCGTTGTTGTTTAAACTCTTCGTATTTTTCATACACTATATCCACCGCATTTCTATATTGAATATATGATGCACTCTTCTTATTAATTCTACCTGTTTTCTCAGTTTTGATTTTGTAGAATATATCAGCCCAATGATCTAAATTTCTAACAAACTTATGATATTCTGGTTTCAACATATCTTTCCTGTTTTCATAATTCGTAACAACAAGCTCAGGAATTCCTGTTGGATCAGTCTTATTAATTTTTGCTAACCCCGCCTCGTTAAATATCACGCGTAAATCATCTACTATTTCTTTTGATTCCATTTGTTTTGTTTGTTCAGTTTTCGCTGCTATTTTTTCGAGTTCACCAATAACAGATTTTCCCGTCTCGGGAACATCTCCCAGTATAGCACGCTCTATCCCCTTCGTTGCTGTGGTTACTGGTTTAAACAATTCTTCAGATCCCGCAGCAAAATCAGTCTGAAGACTCTGTCGTTGTTGTAGTTTATTCCGTACAGAGTCACGAATTGGTACAAATCTCCTGATTGCATCCAGTCGTTCACGAGCCAATCGGGTTGTTAATGCTTCATTGACCATTATTTGAAATCAGAAACAATTTTTCAATTGCAAAACAATTTTTCAATCCCGACCTAACACCATCGGATGGTCATGGAAGTGTTATTTCATCCTGTCAATGATGGGGAAAGTATCATAATTGTATAAAAAATAAATAATACTGATAGTTTCCCCACTTTGAATTTTTTAGTGTATTTGATACCCGACCAACCAGCCATCAATTTTTTATTCACTGATTTCAACAGTTTTAATCAAAAAATGCTAAAAAAAAATTAAAATCTCTATGAGGGACGGTCACAATCAAATAATGATAAATGGTTGGTCAATCAAAATTGTTCATTTTCTTGAATTAACGCCCGTAGGTTTCTAACTTTAGAATTAACCTCCTTTTTCAATTCGTATTCGTACCCCAATTCTTTTCGTATTCGTTCTACGATGGTATACAACGGAGCGAACACACTTACGTCACTGGAAAATGCGAGAGAGTCCTTAATAGAATTCTGAATTCTTTTGATGAGCGCATACTTCTTTGGTAGCATGTATTTATTGTTGTTAACTCCGTATTCTATATCCTGAAAATCAGACATGATTTGATCAGGATTTAACCCATCTGATAGTTCAATATCCAAACTTTTCAATTTTGAAATCTCGGATAAAATGCTATTCATGTTTTCAGAATTCATTATTCTATAACAATTATATATTTCTAAATGAAAAATATGACGCATCAGACATAACTAAATTGAACTTTTTGTCCCGTCCTTTTTGAAATAGCCGTCTTGGTTATTCCCTCTGCAACGAATCGTACTGAGGATATACAAATATCGAAGTGCCTACTGGCTTCATTCATTGATTGAAATATTTTTTCTTCGTTAGTTATCGTATTCAAAGATTTCACAGGTCTCGCTTTTTTCGAGTATTTCCCAGTCCCCCCTCGTTCGGAATTTTCACTTTGTGTGATAGCCTGCAGATTTGATAAAGAATTGTTTTTCGGATTAGAATCGATATGATCAATAACAAAATCATCCTCGATCAATCCATTGAAACATTCATACACGAAACGATGGCAGTAATATTTCTTCTTTCCAGCACCAAACATCAAATACCCCATACCATTATCCCACCCAACTGGTTTCTTCAGTCTGCGGTTTCTTACAACACCATCACTGGATGCTTCATAATTTGTGATCACAGGGTGTTGTCTGAATTCTTGGTTCATTTATATATTATACTATTGTTTGTCTAATTCATCGTTTGGTTTAATGATAAATCTTTCGATGTAGTCTTGAGGAGTTCTTATGATTTTATCCTTGACTCTGTCAAGGATACTGACTTTGTCAGCGTCAAGAATACTGACTTTGTCAGCGTCAGGGTCAAAATTTCTGATTGATTGTCCATTTTTTATTCTTTTATCATAATATCGCTTCAACTCCCTGTATCGCTTACCACCGCAATTTAGACATAACTGAGATTTCCCCCTGACCCCAACTCCACATAGAATACAGGGTAACGGACCAAGGCTTCCACGTCGAAAGCTTTGCATATGATACCCACAGAACTCATTTCTGCATGATTTGTTACACGGGGTTATTGATCCAATCATAAGCCACTTGCAGTGATTCATTATATAAAAATCTTTCATTTAAATGCTTGTTTTAATTATAGCATGAAGGAATTAAGGAAAACGCCTTCGAAAAATGCTGAATTCAATGCTGATAAGGAGTTTAAGAGATTATTAAAAATCAATCCTAGATTTAATCTCGATAGACCCAAAAAACGTCCAATAGACGGAAACATGAAAGAGTTTAAGAGATTATTAAAAATCAATCCTAGATTTAATCTCGATAAACCCAAAAAACGTAACAAACGTCCAAGAGACGGAAACATGAAAGAGTTTAAGAGATTATTAAAAATCAATCCTAGATTTAATCTAGATAAACCAAAAAAACGTAACAAACGTCCAATAGACGGAAACATGAAAGAGTTTAAGAGATTATTAAAAATCAATCCTAGATTTAATCTCGATAGACCCAAAAAACGTAACAAAATCAATCCTAGATTTAATCTCGATAAACCCAAAAAACGTCCAATAGACGGAAACATGAAAGAGTTTAAGAGATTATTGAAAATTAGTCCTAGATTTAATCTCGATAAACCAAAAAAAAACGTCCAAGAGATTACCCTGGAAAGATGCTCAATTCAATCTCGATATAGTTTCTAATACACCAAAGAATACAATTCTTGATAAAGCCATGATTAGTAAAATCAGAGACTGTTTTAATGAATTCAAGCGTGATGGAGCATCTTATTGTTGGTCAACATTTCGAATTGATGGTGTTGTTGATGCTACCATGACTGATGAAAAAGCAGCAGTGATAATTTCACGTGTTGGGGAAAAACGGCATTTTTTCCGAATCAAATTCATTATCGAAGTCGATGGCAAATGGATTATTAAGGATAAATTTGAACCAATCCTCAAGAATAAAAAAGCTGTCATTGTGAGTAGAGATTCCAAACCAGGGATTCTAACCGGCATTGATAAACCATACTACGAAAGATCTTATCCCGTAACAGCAATGGTTTATGGGATATATCCGTTAAATGATAAACCCGATATCGCAAAACTAGCTCCTATGAAATATTCGTCAGGGCTTAATTGTGTAGCAGAACGAATAATAGAACACTTCACAAATGCATCCCGAGGAAATAAACTAACTGATCTGCGACGTAGGAAAATAACCGAGTGGGAACTGACAGTGAAACAGCATGGTGCAAAGATTTCTGATATAGCTAAATTAGAAACATCATTAAGATTTCCAATAACAGTTATGACGATAACCGGAGAGGTTTTATACGAACCGAAATATAACAAAAATGGAGCGCCAATACAGATTATTGATCATAACAAACACGCGTGGACACCTGCGGTAACAATATTTCCACGAGAACGAACCGTGAAATATATCCCTAAGGGGTTCGTCGGGGATGTTTTCTATGAAGAGAAATTATTCGATGCTATTCATGCGTTGTGTATGGATGATCCTGTGTCAGTGTGGTTACTTAGAAGTGATGAAGAATTCGATCAATTTGTAAAACCAAATGGTGAATTATATCGCATTGAAGAATTAGATAACAGAATGAGAAAAATCGCTAGTGATTTTTCACCGGAGAATTCCCATGAAAAACTACTCACGGATAGTTTTACTATTCCATCAGTGGTAGCTCACTTCGCAAGAGAAAAAAACTCATGGCGTCCAACACGAAGTGATTTTCTCGAGGATGTTAAATTGAGTTGCGTCGAATTTTGTCATGGAGGACTGTGGAATACGAAATACTCACGTGATGGTATGATTTCAATTGATATAGCCGCGTGTTATCCCGGAAGTTTTCTCGGGTATGGGGAATGCGCTGAGTACTTCAAACGATTTGGACACCCCACGCATGAAATGACTCGTGTTGCGATTAATGGACCATTGCCTGATTTTGATTTAACCGGATTCGCTCGTGTGATATCATTCGAATTAGCTACAGGGTTACATCCGTGTAGTTATGTTTGGCTCGGTAGACACCTATCTGAAAAACACTGGATGCCAATAGTGCTATTGAGATATATGATTGATTGTGGTATGCTAATATCGTTGATTGTTTCCGAGGCTATTATATGCTATCGAGCTCAGAAAGAAGTTTGGCTACCACAACCCGATCTAGATAGAATAATCAACGAACTACGAAAACAGTTTCCAGATTTCAGTGAAGAAGAAATCATAAATTGGTCTAAGAAGTTATTTGAAATTAAAAAAGAACAAGCAAAAGATCTCGGAAGAAGAATAATCGGTAAATTTACCCAGGGTGGACGATACGATAACGCAAAATACTCTTCGCGGTTGATCATAGATGTCGCTGAATACGATTTTATTGTAGCGGATTTAATGAAACAGGGAAAACTTGTATCCCGTAAGGATGCTTTTCTATCCAATGGTGAGAAATTAGGTACGGTTGTTACCTACTGTGATGGATATAATTCCCAGTACACACATTTGAGAAGTTCAATGCTAGCCTATGCTTCTATTAATCTATTTTCGATGATAAATAGATTTCCTAATACCGCGGTTAGAGCGGCCACTGATTCGATGTATATACACAATAAGTACAAATCAGCTGTAGCGGCATTCACAGATCCCGAAGAAAATTGGGGGCGTTGGCGATTTAAAAAGGAGATGCTACATGAGTATTGTGAATCCGCAGACGTTGCCATGGATGATAAATATCTTTGTTGTAACCGTATTGAAATTGAATCAGAATTTTCTAATGCACCACCGGTATCTGATCCAATATGTAGATACAAGACAGTTTATTTAAACGGTTGTGGTGGGTCAGGAAAGACAACTCGTGCAATTGAATTATTTCGTCGTGGAAACGCTAGCGTTTCTAACATGATTGTGCTAACACCGACTCACAGACTCGCCAGAGAAATGATACAACGAGGGGTAAATGCTTGCACTTATCACAGTTTTTCTCGATGGAAAGGTGACAAATGGACTCCTGAGCGTATGGGTGATAAATTCATTCCTGAAATCATAATTTGGGATGAAATATGCACAGTGTCATTAGATGTATTAAAAACATTTCTTGAGTGGTTGTTAAACAAAAACACAAAAGTCGTCATGTGCGGGGATCACGGCCAACCACCACCATTTGTCGGTGCATCTCCACATGAATGGCTAAAGGGTTTTGTAGACTACTATGAAGAAATCACCACTGATTATAGATCACTTGATGAACGATTACGCGAGTTCAAAGCGCTAATTAGATTACAACCGGATAGAATCCAATGCGAAATAGCGCGTGAAGTGATTTCAGAAACTCCAATGAATGATTTCTGGGAAACATGGAGACCAAACGATTTGATCATTGCAAGTAGAAAAATAGTCAGGGACACACTTCAAATGAAGTTATTTGAATTGCATAAAGAAAAATTTGCAACGCTTCCAGTACCCCTTTGTTATAAGCCATCGGATACACGAAAACAGAATATTGAAGTTGATATTCCAGGACAGAATGAAAAACAAATTCTGGTATTAAATGATATTGTGCTGGTTGATATCAATGTCGTTGAAGATGCATTGCGTGCTAATAAATCCCCGTGGACGCTAGGATACGCAGCAACAATACACTCTTCACAGGGATTGACTATATCGAATACAATTGTTTGGATGGTGGATAATCACATCGAATGGTCGAATTTAGTCTATCTCGCAGTATCCAGAGTACGAAACATAAATCAACTTCGAAGAGTTGTCCTCGATGATAATGACACAACAATAAGTGATATTGATGTTAGCATCATTAATAAAAAAATCTCCGGTTACAAACAACAGGACAAAAAAAAAACAACGAGAATTTGATATTGATGCTAAATTAATAATCACTTTGAAGAAACAACAGAATAATCACTGCGCGAGTTGCAATTGTATAATGCGTTGGCAGTATTCGGATAAGGATCCTCGCCAATTCACCGT
Organism: Unio delphinus; assembly: GCA_029339505.1. Classification (NCBI taxonomy): domain Eukaryota; kingdom Metazoa; phylum Mollusca; class Bivalvia; order Unionida; family Unionidae; genus Unio; species Unio delphinus. The sequence continues at coordinate 3,318,518 of JAQISU010000016.1, read as the reverse complement.
AGACAGAAAAAATAACAATCTCGGTCATGACAGAAATAATGTGATGTTGACTTGTCTTGAGTGCAATAGACGCAACGGTGCTAGTTAAGACCATGCGGTGGCAATTGAGTATCCTCGGGAATCACTTGTAGTTGTTGTCGAGTAAAACCCCGCTGAGGGGCAGTTGAATCCAGTTTATAGACTGGAGGTCTACCAGTTGATCGTGTTATACTAGATATCTTATGCGTAGTGACGCTCCAAATAGGATCAGTAGCCCTTTTTCTACCCCCTTCAAGCTCTCCTGGTTCGTATAAGTACCTCACAATGACACTACTACCAAGAATTGGTTCTTTGAAATCTTTTTGTGGTTGTACGGGTATTGACTTCTTTTTCATCGCGTTGATAGGTTTCATGTTGATTGTTCTAGTAATCTCGTTATTCAGTGCAGAAATCACAGATGGTAATCTTTTAACCCATTCACTGGATCGCTTTTCTTGAATGAATTCTTTTGCGTATTGATATCCAAATAACCGCTCAGCAATCGTCCGATTAAATCGTTCTACAATGGCCTGATCGCGATGTAGCGCAGTATGCCCTCGTCGTATGGTGACATTATGATGTTTCATTGTAGATAAGACTGCACCCTGAAATTCCTTGCCAGGATCAACCTGCAATAGATTTGGCCAGTGCAGAGGACCTCGTCGATAAATCCTTTCAAATGCAGAAGCGACTTCAGTGGCCCATTTTGTTTTCAGCGGTTCTGCTTCTTTGTATCGACTCGCAACATCAACTACGGTTAACGCATATTTGTAACCACGATCATGTGACAGAAATAATATATCAGCCTGATGAACTTCATTAGGAGCGGTCACATCAAAATGCGAGAATTGAATTTGTTTAGGCGGTGGTAGATAAATTTGCCATAGTGCCTGTTTGGATAACCAATTAGCCGCAGTGGTTTTTTTCACTTTTGCAGCTCTAGCGAGTTTATTGATTGCAGCGTTACCCCTCCAGTATCCCCTCGGAGAATAATAAATTGATTCCATATTATTAATTACCAGCACCTAACATCAATTTACTTTTCATAGCCGATTTTATCAAAAATGAAGACAATTTTTCTTTGAAGGATTTATCAGGAATAGCATTTAACGCATGAATTAATTTCACATCTGCTAGATGCCTGTGTTGCAGATTGCTGCTTTTATAAGCAACATCATGAAGGTGACAGGCCTTATCAATGGCGTTTATTGGTTCTTCACCGGGGTTGGGTTGATTTTGATTATTGAGTCTGATATCAAGTCTGGTTCCCGGTCCACAGTAGCTATATCCTGGAAGGTGCTTTTCTCCGGGGTACTTTGCCCATGGGGTTCCAGGGAGCTTTGCCAATTTGGCTGCGATATCACCTCCTCGTTTTTTTTAAAATCAGATCTCATAGACACAAATCTAAATTTCTTTGTACCACATTGCACACATTTACCAGAAAGCGCTGATCGGTTATTTTTAGTTGTAATCGTCGTCAAGTCATCTGTGCCAGTACGCGTTTTACACTTCACACAATATAGATCCATAATGTATGTATAGAAATATGGATATAATTGATTTTTCAGCGACTAAAACAAGAGAACCAATTAAGCATCATGCAGCGCTACCAAACTCTATCCGGATGATTATAATCGGGCCATCTGGATCCGGTAAAACGCAATTGTTGCTCAATTTAATAATGAGATGGATGAAGTGGGATAAGTTGTATTTAATTGCCCCTAGCGTAGATGATCAACGATGTTATGAAGTGCTAAAAGATTTTAACGAGAATGCATCAGAAATTAAGGGTGAGAACGCCATTGATTTTATAACCGATATCGATGAAGCACCGAGCATTGATGATATTGATGGAGATATTAACAATTTAGTCGTATACGACGATATAATGTTGGATAAACAAAAAAATCCTGCTAGAATATTTTCCCGTGGGCGTCACAAAAACACTGACGTGATATATGTCACTCAACGCTACACTCAGGTTCCAAAAGTCATCAGAGATAACTGCAATTTATTGTCTGTATTCAACGGAGTTGATACTCATACTCTTAGAAATATTTGGCAGACATGGTGTTCTGATATGGACTTCAATCAATTTCGAGATTTCTTTAGTCATGCTCAGTCAAAACCACACGGATTCGCAACAATAAATCTACATGATCCTCGGACACGATATCGTATCGGACTTGATCAAATATTCGGTTAAAATCGTAAAAGAATTATTAACCCATAGCAGCAGAGAGGGTGGATGACAACAAGTTGCGACCAAAATTGATTAAAAAATCGTTTTCATTTTTTTAGTTAAAATGATTTCGTAGGGAGATTTCAATCAATTTTTTGTCTGAAAACGTTGTAGGGTTCGCCTTTTTTTGGTTAAAATAAGATTATAAGACGGCTCGTTTTAGGATTTCAATCAAACTTTGTCTAAAAACGTTGTAGGATTCACCCTCTCTGCTGCTCAAGGATATACAAAATACATGTGTTTCTTATGCGAGTGTGATAGCCGAGCAAGGGAAATGCACTACATGAGGAAGGAATGGACTCACAGGCAGAATGTAGCCATTGGAGAGAAGAATATCCAACACCCAGCTCTGGTTGAGGCTCAGAAAATCTTGCTACCACCCCTTCACATCAAACTAGGTTTGATGAAGAACTTCGTGAAAGCCATTGACCGGACTTTGCCAGCATTCCGATACCTGCATGAAAAATTCCCTCGACTCAGCGAAGCAAAGATTAAAGAAGGAGTTTCTGTGGGTCCTCAGATTCGAGAGCTTTTCAAAGATGACCGGTTCAACAACTTGCTGGAAGGTGACGCGAAACAAGCATGGAATGCTTTTCACCTAGTTTCTACAAACTTCCTCGGAAATGTTAGGGCAGAAAACTATAAGGAACTAGTAGAAGACATGTTGATGAAGTATAAGAAACTTGGCTGCAATATGTCTCTCAAGATTCACTTCCTTCATTCCCATTTGGATTTCTTTCCTAGCAACTGTGGTATTGTTAGTGATGAACACTGCGAACGTTTTCATCAAGATATTGCATCAATGGAACAAAGATACAAAGGAAAATGGTCCACTACAATGCTGGCTGACTACTGCTGGACACTCCTCAGAGATGCTCCCAAACAGCTGTACAAGAGACAGGCGAAGAAACCTAAGATGTAGTCAATGACTTGATTTTTTATAGGTAGGCTATTACAGTGGACCTTTTACTAATGGAATGCATTTCGTTATGTAAACATTAATTTCTTGCAGATTACAAAAACACTAGAGCCAATTTTGCAATTCGACTGTCATATTCGTGTTCATCACATAAAAATTGATAAGAATTGACTAATTTTATTTCAGTAACATGACTTTTGTAAAATTTTGTTGTCCAGTGTAGCCTTCGTGTGATTTGTTTGCAGTGGTTAGATATACGAGACTTTCTTTTAGGACTCTTTTCGTGATGGCTACAAGTATAAAAACATGACAGATACAGAAATGATGCCAGTGGGTATGTGGTAATGCCCGCAGGGGCCTCACGTAAACCGATTGTAACACAAGCCAAATCTGATATACCATCATCTACCCATTTGTCGCAAGGAACTCCAATTGCAGGAATTGGGAGAGGATCACTCATGATGTTATTTATACTAAGTGTGGACATCAAGCTCAAGGTTCAAGTATGTGCATCAGCACTATTTGGTGGTTCCAAGGGTAATTCGACCGCAGCCAATGCTATCCCCACCCATCCCCACTATGACGGCCCATTTCAACGCCAGATTTTCGAGCCTGTGAGCTGGGAATAGCGTCCTTCAATGGGTCTTAGTCCGCGTCGGCAGTTATTCTTTTCACACCCTTTTGCTCTTGATATAGAACCTGACCTAAACCAGAACCACAAGCATCCGTATGCACGATAAATAGTTTAGTATAGTCGGCACATGGTAAGATGGAGGATGAGGTCAACGTGTCTATGACAGTTGAAAAAGCCGGTGTCTTGGGCAGTACCCCATGTCCAAGGAGCTGCTTCTTTCTTTTTAGACTTATTCTTTCTAGACGCCTTAGTCGTTCCATGGCACTCTAATAGAGCGCATAATGATTGTGCTAACAGCGAGAATCTATCGACAAAGCGGCGATAATACCCTGCTATACCTGGCAATATGCTAGGTGAGAGTACTGTTTACATTTATGTTTGGAGTTATATATGTATACACCATTATGTGTCTAATAATAGTTTCCAACCCATGCGACCGAGACGTCTACTTGTTTTGCTAACCTAACTTTCCTATTTCTGCGAGGTTTTCTCATACCTGTCGTCTCAGTCAGTTATCGTGTCCATATGCCAGGAATTACTTTTTAAAATACCCTTGATGTATTTTCTGTACCTCACGGACTTATTATCAATGCTATCAACAACACTAGATGTATAAGAAAAAGAAATAAGCTCATAAAGCAATTTAAGATCTCTCCAACATTGCCCACATCATACTGAACATTAGACACACAAAAAACACACACACACACACACACACGCGCGCGCGCGCGCGCGCATTGAGCTGTTGATAATGTTCCAGACACTCAGGCAATATACGTTACTTTACGGGCCACATCAAACCATACTCTCTCACGTGATACTGAAAGCCGGCAAAATTCAGCAATGGGTTATGTCAGTCTGGTTTTCTAACTTTGCCGAACACCCACAATCCTCCCCAGTTGAATCAAATACAATAATGCGATTGCAAATGAAAACTCCTGCACATACCAACCAGAGTTGTTCATTCATTAGTCCACATGCTTTTCCAAACAAATACATCCATGTAGTGTATCATTGCACTAATTACCATATTTCCAGGACAGAAAATACAAATTTTCAATAACTACATTAATTTGAAATTTCCTTATGTCACTACACACTTTAGAGAAAAAATGGTAGGGTAAGGTTGGCATATATGCAATACAACGTAACTATGACGCATCTTCTGCATTGTCATTAATTATGTATTTATCTAAATATTTATATTTATAATAAATTTATATTTATAATAAGGTTTTGGCTCTGTAGTTTGTTTCGTACTTTGCACAGCGTTTGATATTTTTCAGAGAATAGCAAACTAGGAAAAAGGCAGACGATAACTTCGTATAATGTTTTATAATACATTTATTGCAGTTTCAGACGTTTGTATTATCTACTATTGCTTAATCAATTTTAACTATTTTAATAACAGCTATTGCTAGGGAACTAAAAAGCAGTTACAGATCAGTGGAGTAGAAATGTCGGTCAGCTGTCTGCTTTACGCAGCGTGCTCATTCCGCAGCACCACATATACAGAAATTTCAGACAGTACATCGAAGTTTTAATATCATTGTCACCATTGTGTATGTTGCAAAATGCACATGATTTCGTCTTGTAGCTCCCTCTTCAGAATCATGTAATTGTTATTATTGTCTGATTTAATTTATGGTTGCATATTTGAAATATTTAAGTTGGAAGCATATGTCCTTTTAGGCCTACCCATATTTGCAAATTCAGAAACAATATTGATGTCTAGCTGAATGGAACTGCACCAATAACGACTACAACGACGATAATGATAACGACGACGACGATGATGTCTATGATGATAAAACTAGGTACGTATATGACGAAACTAAAATCACATTATCAAGTCATCTAAATTACCTTATTATAACGAAAAGTAAAAAGGCACAAGGGAGAAAAGGGAATAGAAACGCGAGAAATAAAATTCATAACAAATATTTACGAATTTAAATTTGATGAATTTTCATATATAAATAACTTTGACAAAGGTATGTTTTGAGCAAATATAAATATAGTAAAAAAGCAAATCTGAATTCTGATTATATTTGAACAATGTTGGGCTTTTTCTAACATATAAACCGTCATTTGTCCATCCGATGTATATTTAGCAATTCCAATCCTGTGTTTATGGAGTCATGTACATCCTAATCAAAGCTTGCTATAGAGAACTTTCAATCACGACTGATATGAAGTTTTTCGTTCATTTGTCGGCGCTCTTTTATAAGCGCTTTTACGTCGTGCGCTCTTTTGTCGGGGTGCCATTTTAGACATTGTTGCAATTTGCCTTTCTTGGGGAGAGTGATGATCAGGGATTCGATCCATCGCGATGATCATACTCCTTTTTGCCGGATCTTGTTGCAGATGTTTGTGAGGGTGCTAATCATTGCTTCTCGCCCAGCTTGGACCAGTTCTACTGAAATATTGTCCTCTCCAGTTGACTCTCTTTTTTGTGATCTTAGTGTGGATTCTACTTCTTCACGTAGGATAGAGTAGTTGCCATTGTTTGTTGCCGAGTTACATTCAGTACCTCTGGATCAATTATGGCTTGGTGGTTGTAACTATCTATGTAGTACTCTATCCATCTTTCCAGAATGTCTTTGTCTTCTGTAAGGTAGTTTCCATCTTTGTCATGTAAAGAGGTAATTCTCTATTGTTTTGTATTTGTTAGATCTTGGAACAGTTGGTATGCTTTTTTGTTGTTCCTTTTAAAGTTTGCCTCAATGTCTTTGGACTTTCTTCTATATAGTTCTCGTTTGCGTTTTCATTCTTTTCTTGACTTCCCGGTTGTCTGCGTTGTACTGCTCTGCCCCGTCTGTATCCTCTTCAGCTCCCTCCTATTGTCACACAGGTTCAGAACCTCAGTTGTTACGCAGGACTTTTTGACAGGGCGGTGTCTATCAAGGATCTCGCTGGCTGTTTTGTCGTTGCTGTATTGAAGATGGTGATCAACCTGTCCATATCGGTAGTGTCAGTGTCGAGGTGAGCTGTGCAAATATCCTACCAATCATTGCCGGGAAGGCTTCTGCTACTTTGAGACCCTTCCGATTCACGAGAGCAAACTTTGATATTGTGTGGATCTCTTTCTTGTCCTTATTTGGATGTATTCAGGTCATCATCATCGGATCCTGTTTACTTCCTATGTCCGCTCCGGGAACGCTTCGAGTCTTGACAATGTTTACACTTCACTGAACACGCCTCTTCATCATGATGTAGTCGATAGTCTCCGCTTGGTATGTACCATGTCCAATGTATATATAGAGTATGAAATGAGAGAAGTCACTGCCACAAAGCTTGTTCAAGAAATAGTTATGATTATGTCTTCTTTTGCTTTTTTAAATAGAGAAATCCGGATCGCATTTTCTGTTCTGAATAATGAGTTCAGATTGGTATTCATAAGGAATTACGTAAATTGGTTTTCGTGTCTTCAAATTTATTAAAAATAGTAACAAATTTACCTTTTTACCAATTAAAACATGTATGAAACATGTAAATTTTAATATAAATACCAATGTCTTCTAGATAAGAATCGTATGAAGAGCAGATGATCTGACAGCTAAAATACATAGATGATCACAATCGCATACATTTAATAATCAATTTGCTTTAAAATATATATCTATTGGTCTCCATGACCCACGTAGTATTTAAGTGAAAAACAGCATCCAAATCGCAATAGCATTGCCTTGTCTGTACGTTATTACCACAAAACCATAACCCTAAAACCATGCCAAACATATAGCAAACCAAACAGTTTGACCAATTTTCATGAACGAAAGCTATCTTCCTGTTCCATGACGCACGTGTTGATGTTGTTATAGGATTTAACATCATTGTTTCAGCCCGAAATAGGACCCACTCAGACAGAAGTGAGATAGCAATTATCCATAATGGTCAGCACTTTAAACCACTCTGCCACCTACATGTATTGCAGTGCGAAAGGCATCTAATCACTAAATTTTGTACGTTACCGAGGACGTGATTTCATATTGTTTCAGACAAAACATGACTGGCTTGTTAATTTACATATATAGGCAATTATACAGCCCCCACCCCACCCTGCAATTCAACAGTAAATTTAATCCTTGGAACTGCTTTTCTACAAATAAATTTTTAAATCGCAGCTCAATATCTGACTTATACATTGTGTTCCAGACTAAACGAACTGGGACTACCTTCATCATTACTTAAATGTAAATGGAAGGGAAAAAAGAAACATTCTTTCAACGATGGCCGACGTAGAACAGGATGACAAATTCCAGGTATCTCCCTTTCACCCTTTACCCCTTTGACATTTAAAAACTGTGGCCGTTAATTTAGATAACCTGGTGCAAAGCCCATATAAAACTCAACCTTTGTGTTACCTATCACAGAGATACCACTGTATTTTGCATTATTCAGACCCAAATCATTAAGACCACCGGATAAGCACACATAAATAGTTACATTTATCAACGATCAGAATATTGACGTCTTCTTCCTGACAGAAATATGGCTAAAAACAACAGGTGATGAGCCCAAGTGTGCGGATCTAACGCCCACCGGTTACTCCATCAAGTTTTTCCCCCACCACTCTCGCGGAGATAGAATTGCTTCCATCACAACGAATTCTATAGTAAAATGTTTTCAACATACATAACCTTCAATTTCTGCCACGAATCGTTTGAATTGGTCCAACAAATACTCACACTGGAACAAAAGTCAGTCCATTTGTTCTGTCTCTACACCCCCACCCCCCGCCCCACGTTTAAAAAAACACAAGCTGACCAAATCTCTCTTTTTGGAGTAGTATCCGAAACTCCTGGAGTATGGAAACCTGAGCATACTGAGACATTTCAATTTTCACTATGACTGTCCTGGAAATGCATACACATCAAAGCTCCTAGATTCCATTCATGTTTTCAACCTTAAACACTCAGTTAACGAACACACCCATAAACATAGTCACATTTTAGACTGGATTCTTATGAACATTGTAACTGATTTTCCAGTGTCTCACCTTTGGTACGCTGATGACACCCACATATACAAATCTAGCCACCCAACTGAAGTTGATGCTACCAACCAAGGAGTAGAGAGGTACATTTCTGATGTGATATCATGGATGACATGTACAAAGCTGCAGCTGAATAACGATATAAGAATTCTGTATTTCAAACTTCTAATTACATCCCTCTAAATGAAAATATAAATATAAAGTAAATAAACATTGTAAACATAAATGTACACACACACACACACACACACACATATATATATAATGTGTTATATATATATATATATATATATATATATATATATATATATATATAATACCTACAAATATACAGCAACATCTCCAACTATTAATTGCGTCATGCATTATTAAGAATATAATTAAATGACACATTTAAAGAGTAATTTGTTCCATCTACTAATAATATAAGAATTTACATGAATGTCATAGTTCCAAAGAGATTTCAATATACAGTTCTTAATATTAGATATTCTTGTCACCATTGAGAATACATACTTTCTCATTATTTCATCAAAACTGAATACATTATAATTAAAAAATATGTTGGAGGCACTGTTCCACCTTGGAAGACCTAATAGAAAACAAACACAATTATTATAACCAATAACTGGCTTTCTTTTCATGCATACACTAAAGTTTGTCCACAGAGGAGCGCAATACATGGTGCAGCAATAAGATTTGAAGAATCGGATTTTTATATTCAATCAAGAATCCTTGAATTTACGTAGGCCATTCTGATCAGGACACAAACACTTTCTCATTCACATCCTTTACCTCAAACAATAACTATAAACAGCACTAACATTAAATTCACAGTCAGTCTGAAACCTATGTGTTACTCTGGATAGTACTTTCACATTGCACCAACATGGCATGAACTAATGCAAGGCTGCATATCTTGAGCTGAGTTGCATTGGTTTCATTCTCAAATAGTTTTCAGTTGATGCCATTAAAACGCTTGTGTGTGTATTTACTCCAGAAACTTCCAAACAAATCAAACCACAGCTGCTCTGGTCATCCTTAGAGTACCTCGATCAGAGCACACATTCCCGCCTATCTGTACTGGCTATCCATTCTATCCAGAATCAAACAAACACAAAATGTGTTATTTGTGCTACGTTTCACTGACAAACTGCAGTCCAACATATCAATCTGGCCACACCCATGTGTACACACCAGCAAGATACTTACGATCCTGTTCTGACAATCGTATACTCATTATTACCACTATGAAAATGAAGTGATGTGGACAACATTCTTTTGCATACCAGGGCCCAGCAACGTGAAACTAATTGCCCTTGAAATTAGACACAAAGACATAATGATCACTTTCAAGAGTGCTCTTAAAACTCACCTATTTCGACTGTGTTTCTTTTGTTGCTTTTGTAGTCATATCATTATACTTGTTGTAAAGCACTTAGAGCTTCTAAAGATTATTATTATTATTATTATTATTATTATTATTATTATTATTATTATTATTATTATTCAAAACCGTCTGAAATAAACAATGCAATATCTTACAATCATACATTTCCTTACCAAAAAAATATCCTATCATTAAGGTCATACCCCCTTTATAGATTTTAGCCAAACTTGGTTTTCTCTTTTTAAATGAATAGTTGAAGCTGAAAAAGGAATATTAGTGGATGTATATGTACAAATATACTGTGTTATTTCCTTGTGGACACTAACTTGGAATATATTTCATTGCCACCACCATCCATAGATTTGGATATGATTTAGAAAAAAATATATGAAATGGTTTTTGGTTGTTAGGTACTTTGTTTCTTTATTACTTTTTAATACAATTATAGGCACCACTGACACTTAAAAAAATCTTGATACAATAAACTTGATTGAAAGCATGACAGTTAGACCTTGTAGTCATACTAAACATCTTGATACAAAAAACTTGATTTAAAGAATGACAGTTAGACTTTGTATTCATACTAAACATCTTGATACAATAAACTTGATTAAAAGCATGACAGTTAGACTTTGCATTCATACTAAACATCTTGATACAATAAACTTGATTAAAAGCATGACAGTTAGACCTTGTATTAATACTAAACATTTATTCAAGATTCAGATACATTATAAAGCAATAAACTGAATGTTCAATCAACTAGATTCCCGGAAACGTGCGACAATGACGAAGATGCAAGCTTTGATGTCATTTGGGTATCATTCACACGGTTTACCTTTATCTTAGCTTGCAGTCACTTGTATATGGGAAATCATAACCAACTTTATGTATCTGTGTGACTTGACTTCTACTCAGCTTATTACTGGTTACTGGCTGTGAAAGGGGGATGGATTGGTTACTACTGTTAATATTGTCTCTATTGATATAATACACAATCTTGGGCTGAAAACGACGTTTATCACTTAGGATTTTAGTACATAATGTTGACCTGAGTAAACAGAACCGCAGCTGATCAATGGTAACAATTTGATCATTAACTGTCCTGCTTGGACGGGCTTCCAACCCACTACCCACGGATTACGAATCCGACGGTCTACATTCGGGCTTCCAATGCTACTGTGGTGGGTTCCATAATTTAAATTCTAATGTTATTGAAAATAATAATAATACGAATGAGGATTTCGTATAGAGTCTACTCCTTAGAAGCTCTAAGAGCATTAAAACATGTATAATGATATGACTACCAAAACGAACCACTATGAAATTAAAAAACATAAAATACATGCTGAAAATATTTTATGTAGGATACATTATTAGGTTTTTATGTTTGTTCTTGCAGTCCATAAAGATGCTTTTTAAGAGCACTATTGAAAGGGATTGCTATGTCTTTGTGTCTAATTTTAATGGACAAACCGTTTCATGGTGTTGGGCCCTGTTTTGCTAAAGAACGCTGTCCATATTACTTCGTTTTCATGGTGGGAATAATGAGTATACGATTGTCAGAAGTGGAACATAATTATCTTACTGGTGTGTAAACATTGGTGATGTAAGAGAGGTATGTTGGACTGGAGTCTGTCAGTGAAACGTAGCACAGAGAACACATTTTCTGTTCGATTCTGGATTGAATGGATATCCAGTATAGTGTAAAGATCAGCGTGGATGTCTGCTTTGAACACAGTACTCTAAGGATGATCCGAGCGGCGGTGTTTTGAACCTATTGAAGTTTCAGGAGTAGATATTGAAACGAACCAGACAGACATGAGTTACAAAAGTCCAGTCTTAAAACTACTAACGAAGACACAAGCGTTTTAGTGGTATCAACTAAAAGATATTTGCGAATGGCGCTGATGCGTCTCAGCTCAAGATGTGCAGCTTTGCATATGTTCATGACCTTTTGGTGCAATGTGAGAGTATCATCCAGAGTAACACCCAGGTTTCGTACTGACTGTGTGCATTTAATGTGGGTGTTGCTGCTATTTATTGTTTGATGTAAAGGATGTGAATGAATAAGCCTTCATGTTGATATCGGAATGGCCTTAATCTTATCATCATTTATCTGCAGCTTGTTATATGCAATCCATGATTTCACATCAGAAATGTACTTTTCTACTCCTTGGACGGTAGCATCAACATCATTTGGATGGCTAGATATGTATATTTGGGTATTACCAGCGAACAATTGGTGGGACACTGGTTGGTGATATATGACACTTGACATGAGAGCGGCTGAGCGTATATAATAAGACCAGGTCAAAAAACAGGCATATATAAATATCCGATGAAATCATTACATTTCTTTGGGTTGTTAAAGTGGAATTATGATGAAAATGTTTATAAAATTCATACTTACATTTGTCCATGGTTGTTACTATACACCTGCAATAAGCAACAATGAAGATGAAGCAAATATTTCATATCCAGCAAAGGACAAGGCCTGTTTAGTATGGGCTTTGTCTTTAATGAGTTCGAAACCCAAAAGTAAACTATTCAAAAAAATTTAATATTTTCATCTACTTTGCACAAGATTAATTCCAAACCTCTAAAGAAAACTGTTCCCTATAAGTGAAATTACATACTTATTTTAAGCTTATATATTTTATTTTTTTAAAAGATAGCTGTATAATCATGTAATGTTTAGTGGGCAAAGGTACTCGATTGCGCGCAAAATAAAATTAGATTATCATGCTTACGGTACATTGTCCATTTAAAGTCGTAAACAATTGGAAAATGTATAACTGCAGTATTTCAGAATTTGTATGGTTGTTTGTTAATACTGTATATGTAGCTTTGTCGTAGGGTCACATACTTCCTGTATTCTAATATAAAAGCTACCAACAGCTGATACATGTGTCAGATTACGTCAGCTATTGAGGAAAATAGGTGATCAAGGACGTTCTTTACAACAAAGTAGCCTTTATTCTGGTTTTGGTTCATTTAGAACCTGTTTACATGCAAAACTTTACTTCTTGCCACGAACGTAGCCTGCATAAAAAAATTATACAATGAAATTTATTCTTTGAAATTCTGGATCTTATCCTCACGTGTTTCTTTTGAATGTTAAACCTGGAATGATTTGGTTCTCGTTCAAATTACGTTTTAGATAGGGGGAAGTATTTTAAAACAAAGATAAGCGCAATACGTGTTGATCACTCAGCCCCCCTCCACACACACACACACAGATGTATCAGCTGAATTCTTTTTCTGCAGAACAAGAATAAACTTTACTACAGTTGGAACCATGGTACCAATATTATTTTACTTGAGCTTTGTCTTTAATGAGTCCGGTTTGTAAACCCCAAAAGGAAACTGTTCAAGAAGACTTAATATTTTCATTTCCTTTGCACAAATTAGGTCCAAACCTATAAAAAAAAACATTTCCTACAAGTGAAATTACATATTTATATTAAGCTTATACATTTTTATCTTTTATAAACGACGGCTGTTTATTCGTGGGGAAGGGCACTTTATTGCGCTACAAGTTAAATTAGATTAGCATGCTTACGGTACATTGTTCATTTCAATTCCTAAACAACTGGAAAAAATATAACTGCAATATTGCTGAATTTGTATGATTGTTTGTTAATACGGTATATGTAGTCTTATCTTAGGATCACATTCTTCCTGTATTCTGATATAAAAGCTGTCAACTGCTGATACATGTGTCAGATTAAATCTTATATTGAGGAAAATGCTTGCTCAAGGAAGTAATTTGCACAAATAAGCCTTTGTTCTTCTTTTGGTTAATTTTGAAACAGTTTACTTGCTAAAATCTACTTCTTCCCATCAACGTTTCTTGCTTGAAATTATACAATGAAATTTCTTCTTTAAAATTATGGATCTTAACCTCACGTGTTAGCTGTAAATGTTAAAGCTGTAATGGTTTGGATGCCGTTGAAATTGAGTTTTAGGAGGAGGGAAGTATTTTAAAACAAAGATAAACTCATTACGTGTTGATCACGCAGTCGTTCCACCACCCACTTACACACATTAACTTATCAGCTTAATTTATTTCATGCAGAACTAGAATAAACTTTGTTACAGTTGGAATCCTGGTACATTTATTGTATCATTTTTTCTAAAGTTTATATTCACAAAATTTCGATGTTTTTCATATGCATTTATAGAAGCATTTAGTTCAGCCTTTGCAATGATAGCGTCAGCCCTTTCCAATTGAACAAAATTAACAAGAACTCGCATAATCTCAATGTACAGGAAACTCTCATCATATGTCCGTTTTGAGAAAGAACGATATGAAGATTACAGATATTAATGAAGTTTATACATGATAATAATGCTTACAGATGATACTAAACATTATAGATGATAATGATGCTTACAGAAAATAATAAAGATTACAGATGATAATGAAGATTACAGATGATATTGATGCTACAGATGATAATGAATATTACAGATGATTATAATGTTTACAGATGGTAATGATGCTTACAGATAATAATGATGTTTACAGCTAATAACGATGCTTACAGCTAATAATGAAGATTACAGATGATGATGAAGATGACAGATGATGATGAAGATTACAGATGATTATCAGTCAACTCTATCTCATTTATTTACGGTCAATCGGAAAGCTGTCAACTGAGGTTTGGTATCGATATTTACATTGTGTTACAAAATATTGGATAACATGTTGGCATTATTGTCAACAAACTGAACAATTGTATTTGAAATACATAATAACTTTGAGATCGACTTTGATTTTGCTTTTTTTAAAACAATCTATTTTTTTTACAGTGACAAGTATATTATATTACATAGCTATTTTATACATTGCATGGTTATTTATACATTGCAAATCATTTTCTAATATCAATTAATGTGGACACGTCTTAGCGTCAATTTCTAAACGTCTTCTCTCACATACCATTTTGCACATTAAAAGACTGTTTTGATACATTTAAAACGTTCAAGTAGAGTAGATATGACAATGTTTTAAACATGACTGCCATTTCAGCCAGCTAGTGGTAAAAGGGGGTCGGGATGAATTACATGTATCAATTTTGCTCTTAGTTGATAACTTTAATATCTCACTTCAACCAGAAATTCATGTAACGAGATAATAATCATTTCATGGCTAGTTTGTTAAAAGATTTTAAAATGTTTTTACTTCCTTAATTCTTATCATCGTGTTTTTCTTTTGCAGTCTCACTGTATCTGTTTAACTAATCTCCTCGTTTTATATGTTTGTACGAGTTGCCATATGTTGAAAATCGCTTAGAGCTTCTATATATTAGTGGCTGTTCTAGCTCCACATTATTATTATTATTTTTATCATTATTATTATTATTATTATTATTATTTGTATTAATATTATTATTCTGTTTTATTATTAATATTATTGGATCAATATTTTGTAATAAACCGTATCGATTTGCATGGCATGTTTTGTGAAAGATATATGCCAGAAAGAGATAGTGTTCTCATTCTAAACTGAAGACACAATTTTCAAAATACCCGTTGTAGTGATCACATATCAGTTCAAATGAGTACCTTTTTCATACAAGACAAAGAAATAGACGGCATCTGCTTCATGCGAAGTCTCATTAAAATGTAAGGGAAGTTGCAAGGCAATGGAAATATTTTCAAGATGGCGACATATTTAAATGGGAGGTGGGCGGAGCCACGTTCGTTTATGACTAATACAATCTAATGATGAATATGGGAATCAAGTTTTTAGACGTTCGAGAAGAGCAACCGTAAAGAACAATTGATGCCACACGTACATTTGACGTGGTGGATGGCAGACGATATGTAAAAGATGACGGATGATATTAACAGATCTCCTGCCTGTGTACTATATGTAGAGCTAGGACGACGATTACCACGGAATACATGAATATAATGCTTTTGTTGTTGTATTTATGACTCGACATGTATACAGTCTCTAATTTATTCACCCTTATTTATATACATTTCTAATAATATACACTTAACACAACTCTTACGAAGTATTATGTAAAGTTTGAACATATAACAAAAGTGAGGGGAAAATAAGAAAACTGAAAAGGTTGAAGCAGAAAGCAATATAATATATTTTTACCTGACTTTTGTCGTTACAGGACTGTACAATATCTGGATTTCTGAATTGTCGGTTTTGTTTGGGTTGGAGGATATTAGACACGTTTTGTAGAGACCTTTTGTTCAAGCGTGAATGAGGAAGAAATTACAAGAATATAGATACCAAATACGAAACTAATTGATACATAGAAAGTATTAGCAACAGTGGTGTAGAATGAACCGGTAATACATGTATTATGTTTCGTGTTAGGGATTGATTATTTTTATATTTTTACGTTGGTTTAAGTATGAAGAGAAGAAACGTGGTTCAAAACAATGATCAATGATCGTTACAAATTATCTGCTCAATTCATAAAATTAAATGTTATATCTAATAAGGCAAAATAATACAACAGATTTTATTTCAAAGTCTTGTTAGAAAACAACTTTAACCTTATCTAGTCGTTGAAATATGCAAGCAAAAAGGTAATCAGTATCCGCAAGTTTTCCTTATCCCTAAAAACATGGCACAGTCTGACCATTGGTCATTTGACCAGTAAAAATGCAAAGTTAAATCCATAGTAGAGAAATACCCGTTTGACTAAAGTGCAACGTTAATTGAGATTGGGCTAATTACTTTCGCCCTATGTCGAAATTAACGTTCAATGTCGAAATGCCCAGCTCGTATGGAATATTCACAACCATAAAGGAATTATTCTTGTCTTTTGCAATATTATGTAAAGTTTACTTGAACTGGCCAACATAACTATTTAACATGATAGTTTACACAAACAGAGAGAGAGAGAGAGAGAGAGAGAGAGAGAGAGAGAGAGAGAGAGAGAGAGAGAGAGAGAGAGAGAGAGTTAGAGAGAGAGATGCCACTATTTATGTACTTCATTATTGTACAAAGTGCAACAACACCGTAATTTATTCTGGTTTATAAACGCTGATAGAAAATCTCTTATTTTAAAACTAAAACTTCTGGAGCGGATGATTATTATTAATTAAGACTCATAGTAAATACAAATTAGGTCATGTCCTGTGTGTGGTTGTTGTTGTTGTGTGCGTGTGTGTACTCTGTGTGTTTATTTTGTGTTTGAGTGCGTGAATGTGTGGTTTTTGTGTGTGATACTGTATGTGCGTAGTTGTATGTGTGTTTGAGAGAGAGAGAGAGAGAGAGAGAGAGAGAGAGAGAGAGAGAGAGAGAGAGAGAGAGATGGGAAAGCTGAACATCCAAAATTGGCATGACTTTTTTAAACATATGGTCTAGAACGCAGCAGTTAGATTCAAACATTATTTAATTTTTTCCTCCTCTATCAGTGTCTTTCTGCATTAAATTCCTTCAGAAAAACTTGCTCAACAGGTTAACACTTCACTACTGTACTAGCTTTTTTTTCAGTTATTTTTTCCCACAACGTTTCTACCACAGCCATGGGCAGCTTCACTGCTTCACTGTTTTCATCTGTGAAAATTTTATAATTCTAACCATAATAATCTACAAGTGTTTTACATAAATTGAAATTAGAAACAAATATAATTTAACTTCTTTGAGTTGTCATTTTGTTTCAGGTTCCACTTCCGTTAAAAAATGAGAATTCGATTATACGCATAGATTCAAGCTTGTCTAATCGAGAGGAGAAATTGGATATTCAGTTACGACTGAATAACTGGGCGTACTAGATCAGTTACATCTCACCTCTGTTCATATGTATTCGACTCTTGACCCGGCCAACGTAGGTATGTGAGAAAAGATTGCTAATAGTTTTCTGTGGTTATTCCCGGAAGCTCAAATGGGTTCTTCCTCCATGAGATAAATTGCATTTAAAATTAATTCAGGCTCGTTTTCAGTGTGACGAGCATCGAGGTGATAATGAGGGGTTGAATAGGAAGATGTGAATTTGTATGACACGAGAAAGACTAAGATAATTGGGACAAAGCGAGGACAGATTTCAGACCCTGACACAAAAATGTTTCTTCTTCATTTCTTCTAGATACAAAATTGAAATGAATAATTCACAATTTACTTACACGTTTTTTTTATCGCGAGAGGTACATTTCATACCTTACAAGAATATTTCAAACACTTTCTCCATCTTACATATTCCACTCATTTATACAACTGAGAAAATGTAGGCACGCGTCGCGTATGCAAATCTTATGACCTACATATAAATATTTAAACGAAGGTGACATACAGAGAAAAAGAGAAGCAGAGATACAGAATTATTTGGTCGGGCAGTGATTGTATTGCATATTTGATTAAAGATAGTAGCTAAAGATGTGCTAGAATTTCTGCAACTTACTTGTTTAACTGAATCATACAAAAACAATATTTTTAATATGTTTCTTACAGTTCATTTGTAAATATTCCAAGGCGACTAAGAGAGAGAAGGAGACGTTACTGGTACTGCAGTGTTATAATTGGTTATTTACTTTAAAGTCAGACAATAACGAGTGTCTGTGCATCTAAGACGCTATTAATGGAAAGAAACAGTCGTTAAATTGATGTAATGGAAACTGAGATTATAAACAGAGCACAGGTGATAAAGTCAGTTTTTGTGTATGATTGTTTAGAATTATAAAAAGGACTCTATCGTTTGAAAATATCTAAGTGGGGGTAAAGCAAGTCGGACTTCTGTTCTTTTCCTTCGCATGGTTTAGAGTGGGTGGGGGGATTATTTGAGTAATATGACAGTTAAATTTGACGTTGCTCTTGACTCTGGAAGGAAGGAGCAATAAAGTGCTAATCTATTGGATTCTTCTATAATTGATTTTTTTTTCACCAAAATGAAACTGGAAAAAAAATTCGAAAAATTAATCCGTGCTTGTTTCATGCATTAAATGATTGAATGTGGAATGATCAATGACGATATACTAAATTTTCCTATAACGGTTTCGTTGATTTTAAGATTTTAGTTATAAGTCATAATTTTTCCCTGCAAATAGTGAACCAAACAAAAATTGTTTTCATCCTTCATTAAGAAAGTCTTCGCTTCAGAAAGATCATATTGTCTGGCAAGCTCAAGCAACTTTTCAACAACTCTAACAGCTGATTGGTTCGCTAAAGATTTATCAAATATGTATCATTCAACTAATAGTGTATACCCATATAATACAAAAATGAAAATTTAAAAGGAATGTACAGTATTCTGAAATAAATCCCAAATAGTCCTAAAAGTTATGTCACATGTTCAAAAGTATAAAATGATCTGAACGAATTCCAAAGGTGTTCCAAAGGAATTTTAATCTTGAATGTGCTGATGTGTCAATAGTCTGAAATGTGTTGATTTTCTAAGATTATTGATGTTACAAAGTTGTATAATCCAGAATATCATTAAAATCACTCGAACCCGCCCATACAGAAGTGGGAGGATGAGGATCGAATTTTCATCTCCAGAACAATACATGTATGAGAATTACAGTAAATTACTTGATAAAAATCGTCTTGACCAGGATTTTCCATGTGACAAATTGATGTTCTGAGTTCATATCCAAGTAATAATATTTAAACAAATGAAGCAGTTAAGTAGGCTCAAACTCCTACCTTCAACTGTGGACAAATGTCAATAATACAATATCAATTAAATATAACTAACATCAGCAGTATCGGATAATTACCACATTTTGATAGTATTCAGCATAGTTCTATTTCAGACTGACTTACAATTAACAATCCCACTAGCATATGAACACTCTCGCATTCACATTTTATTTTATTTTAGCTAAATTTGATGTGGAGCTTTATCTTAGCAACTTTCACTTTCTTGTCACTGATTAGACATCGACAAGTTATAGTCCTTCAATATTCCACTGTCTTCTGAATACATTAGAATTCACATTTGTACTTGATTTGAACATACTATTTTAATACAATTGTCCTCTTGAAGCGCTTGAATGAGAAAGTTTATGACCATATTTTATTTAGTTGTGGCCCCCTTCATCGACTTAGAATAATGCACTCCGTGTCATCTATGCATTCAGCATGTCAGCCAAATTTCACTCAAAGCTTGATCTCAACAAGATGAGTTTGATAATAAGCAGATTTATTTAGAATATATAAAGAGTTCTAGCACTTGATTGGCCTATAATATCCCAGTGACTCATGAAAATTTGACCATTCATGATTATATATCCAGAGACAATTGATACCTTTTGAATAATTTGCATTCTCGACCACGACTTCATTTATTGTACAAATACCATAATCATTTTGGGAGAACATGTCGGTCATTTTATATTAATAGCCTTCATTTCATAAATTGATCCTGCAAACTTCGACAAATCATTGTAGAACAATAATGCATTCTTGAACCAAATCATGTGAACACTATATCAAAATATTACTGAATAAATTACTGAATATGAAGTTTTGCATTGCAGTGTGCAACTTTCCCCTTTACTTTTATTCAAATCTAAACAGAAACTGCGAGAAATGGGATAAAGAGTAGGCAATTAGTGGCAAGTTTTCAATATCAGACAGCTTTGTTTAGTATTATGTTCATTAGTTCGTTCACTTTTAAAGAAGACTTGCCATCACAATTCATTTTTAACTTGTTATTTATATAATTCCTCAAGGAAGCAAAGATGTCTTGCATGCTTAAATAATATTCCCTAGCCAAGGGTGGCTGATACACTTCAATCCACATAGACGTGAATGGTCGACCCATAATAAGCGATGATAAGCTCGAGGATTCCGTTGCGTAAAATACGATATTAAAAGTAATTGGACATCGATGTTATGACTATTTTAATTTTTCCTTTGTTTTTCACTTGCATTCCATTCTACACTTGTCTGTGTTTGTGTATATGGTGTAACAATTAGCTTGATAATTGTTTTAGCCAATATATATATATATATATATATATATATATATATATATATATATATATATATATATATATATATATATATATATATACATATATATATATATATATATATATATATATATATATATATATATATATATATATATATATATATATATATATATAATTGGGAAGTAGGGCAATTGAATATAGGGATTTGTATCTTATAAGTTTGATGCATAGTAATTCATGCAGACAATGTATATCTTGTTCAATATTAATTTTGAAATATAACACGATTTATAAGATAGGGACCCGGATGCACTAGTAGTCTATACAATTCACCTATCGAGATTACTGCCATATCATATACGTCACTTTGCTTGTGTTCAAGTTTCGTGATATATATATATATATATATATATATATATATATATATATATATATATATATATTTATATATATATATATGTATGTATGTATGTATGTATGTATGTATGTACGTACGTACGTATGTATGTATGTATGTTAGTGGCGGTGGATGGACGGATAGATAGATAGACAGATAAAAAGCTAATCTCCTAGCGAGGCCAATGTTTATAAATCTTTGGTACGACTCGGCCGAAGTTCAAACCCACGACCTCCCACTTCCGAAGCGGACGCTCTAACCATTAGGTCACAAGTGCGATTACAAAAAGTAAGACAAGAAAGAAAACCGAAAAAGTTTGAGAAGGAAAGCAATCAAATATAATATTACCTGACCTACGCCTTGACAGTACTGTAAGATGATCGGGTTTATGAATTGCCGCTTTTGTTCGGGTTGGAAAATATAGAGGCATTTTTGTAGTGACCTACTGTTGAAGCTTAAATGAGTTAGTAAACAGCAGGAACAAGATACTTAACCCATTCATGCATAACATATTATTTGTAACAGTGGCGTATTATGAACAAACAAGAAATGTGTTATTTTTCACTTAACTTACGGATTGATAATTGCACTTCTGCATTCTTTGAAGTATGAACAGAAGAACAAAAAAAATGTGCAAACTCTATGATCATCGCTTGTACCAAGTAAAATCGTCAACCCTTATAAATCACATGCCCAAAAATAAAATTGAATAATAAATATTATTTTAAAAGTCGTATTAATAAGGATAGATAGATAGATAGATAGATAGATAGATAGATAGATAGATAGATAGATAGATAGATAGATAGATAGAGATGGATGGATGGATGGATGGATGGATGGATAGATAGATAGATAGATAGATAGATAGATAGATAGATAGATAGATAGATAGATAGATAGATAGATAGATAGATAGATAGATGATCAGCAAGTAGTATCTGTAATTGGTATGACGTCAATTTCCCTAAGGCCCAACTGCAATGATAATAGTTCAAATAAACAGTAATATTACTCTTTGGCATAGGCAGAAATGGTTCCCGTGTTTGACATAAGCCTCACACTTAGTATCATTTAGTTCTCTATCTGTAGATGTGTCCTGTTAGATGATTTCACTTCTTACGTAATTGTGCATGTATTAGTCAATATGAAAATATTTAAAGGGGACGGACACGTTACCAGACAGGCAGTATTATTATTGGTTATTTACTTTTAATATTAGACAATAACTAGAGGATCTACATCTGAGAGATGTTATACATGAAAACAAGCATTTGTTAGCAAAATGATTGAATAATGGAAAACGTGATTTAATAAATAGCGTAGTATTCTGTTTCCTTTTTTCGTATTCTCTATATTTAAAATGGACTCATTCGTTTGAAAATGTCCAGATTGTGGTAAAACAAGTAAATCGTTCTGCTCATGTTCTTCGCACAGTTTAGATTGGACGAGAAAAGTAGATGAGTTATATGACAGTTATCATGCTCGTTGCTGGTTGACTCTGGAAGCTGTTCAAAATAACCAATGCCTCTTAAATTTAGTTAAAACAAATAACCATAGAATGACCACTGATAAATTTATAATTTTTCCAAAGTGCTTTAATTTAATTTAATATTATCGGCTATACATCTCATTAATTGAATGGTTCTTGACTCAAGCTCATTCAAGATCTCATCGATGCGATAGCTGATTTGTTCTAATACAATATTTACAACCTCAAACTCATTGAAGGTCTCTCTCTCTCTCTCTCTCTCTCTCTCTCTCTCTCTCTCTCTCTCTCTCTCTCTCTCTCTCTCTCTCTCTCTCGGGGGCCCCGAGTGGGCGAGTGGCTGAGTGGTCTAAAGCGCTCTCCGTTACTGATCACTGCCATCTCACCTCTGTCTGCGTGGGTTCGAGTCTAAGATTCGGCTAATGTAGTTATGTGAGAAAACTTGCCAGTAGCTTCTCGTGGGTCGGTGGTTCTTCCTCCACCAATAATACTGGCCGCCATGTATAGCCTATCGTGTGCTTAAAAAATGGCATTAATCCCTACAACGTCAACAACATTCAAGATCTCATTGATATACTTAGCTTATATTCAACTCAGTAAACGACCTTCAATACAATTACCTAAACTTTCTAATATAATATGTTCAACCTCAAATTAATTCAAGGCCATCTCAATGCAATTAACTGACCTATTTTAATATACATGTAGTCTGTACAACTATATTCTCATTAAAGATCTTATCGACCTTTCCGGCGGCCTCAATGGTCAGAGTGTCCACGGGTATGAACCCCAGCCGAGTCACGTGAAAGACCTTTAAAAACTAGGAATAGCATCTGTCTCGCCTACTTCTCAGCATGAAGAGGTGTGTGTTGGTTCTTGTCGGACTGGTGTCAAAATAATGTGACCGGGTGGTACATGATGCTACATGTCTGCAATATAAACTGGCGTGCTGCAGACATAGTAGCGATATAACTAAAATTGATACACGTAAGATAAAAATGCGAACCTCACAACACACATCACAACACAAACAAGGTATCATCAATACAATTAGCTAACACGTTCTAAGGCAGTCTGTACAACCTTTAATTCATTCAAATCTCACCAATTCAATTAGTTGACCTATGCTAATGTATTTTTACAACCTTACATGTATACAAAGTTGTTCAATGCAATTAGCTGCCCTTTTCTAAATGCAAATTGTAGAACCTCAAACCTATTCAAGGTCTCTTAAATTGATCGAGATAAATGGTAAGATAAACCAGTTACGTAAAGACAGAAGTATCTACCAGCTTGAGTTTATCACATACTCTCTCTCTCTCTCTCTCTCTCTCTCTCTCTCTCTCTCTCTCTCTCTCTACACACACACACACACACGCAGACACGCAGATAGTGAGCTTTGGGGAATGATTTTCGAGAAAAAGTAGCGGGTTGGGTAATGAGGAGAAGGGAGCTAGTGAAATTATGTGTTGCTCTGTTTCGATATGTATCTGTAACGTTCATCAGCTGTTTGCAGTAAATAAATTATAGCAGTTAAAAGAACATGTTTCTTGGTTTCTCCAACGACTCCAAGTTGGTTTGCGTCAAGCAATGTATAAACAATATGTAAATTTTAAGAGCAAGTATAGTCAGTTTTAAAATTGAAATGCTGTTTATAAACAGTTATATATAAAACAAATTAGGACATTAAAATCTTCAATATTTAGAAAGGATTCTTATCTAGAAATGTCAATGCAGTCGAAATGACAACAAAGTAATATATGGTTTTAAAAATTCAAGTTCTCCTTGAATAAAAAAACAGTAGAAACAGAAGTCTCTACCAGCTTGAGTTTGTCACAGACTCTCTCTATCAATGCTAATTTTGACTGATTTTTCCTATTTCATATTCAGTGGCACAAGACGCTTCGAGCGAGCGTGCGCGAGTGTTTTATGCACGTAGAAATGCAAAATAAATATATGAAAACGAATAGATGCGATAACATTTATTTTTAAATAAAATCAAAAATTATAGGCAAATAGTATAATTAGCTAATATATACACCTGTCACCAATTGGCTTTTTTCCATACCGTCTATTGTGATCTAGTTCTATAGAATAATTGTTTATGCTGCCATTAAAGAATTTTCCAATATTGTTTAAGAAATTAAATATATATATATATATATATATATATATATATATATATATATATATATATATATATATATATATATATATATATATATATATCTTTCCAAAAAAATAAAGATATTATTACGCACAGTGGGTCGCATACCGAGCGAATCCAATAATAGCGTGACAGTGACTTTATAGTTCATTTTTCCCCTATTACCAAGGACCTCAATTCGTTATCATCTAAAAGTTCTAAACGAACAAAACTACTTCATTAATGTTTCTCTAATCACATAATGACCATGCATCCCGAGCACAGCGAGTACGTCACTTTTCTCCTTTACTATGTAAATTCCTTGAGACAAAGATTTTACTTAAGCAATTGCGCAGTCGTGCATGGCAATTTTAGCTTTTTCCTTGCGCTGCTAGATTAAATTTTGGGAATTTAAAATTTTTATTTTCATTGTAGAAAAAGTAATTTTCCGAAAGTAATGGAGATCATTTTATGTTGAAGCAGTTCAATTTTCTAAATATAGGGGATTGAAGAAATACCTTTGATAGCATGAGTCATTTTAACTCAGAACTGTTTTTACAGGCTAATAGAACACTGTTCAAATACAGTAAATTCAGTGAATTTCTTTAATTTAAAACACTCGGTGAACACCGAATTATCTAATATTATCATAACGTAGTAATAAGACCTAGCAGATGCCTTATTTATAAGATAAAAAAAGACATTGAATAAACTTCATAGTATATGCTATTTTTTACATAATATAATTTTTTTTAAAATTAATATAAACGTACATAGTTAACATGGTTAAATGTAATTCAATGAAAATCACAATAGAAGTGCACATTGTCAGTTAATTTGGACACACACAAACAGTGTATATGTTCTAACATACCTAAGGTATATGTCAGTCCTAATTACGTCTCCGTTCATAATTAGGCTAGATTTGAGTGAATTTAGTGATTAGTAGTTGGATTATGGTGAATCAGTGCTGGAAAGACAGTTGTCTAACGGATTATTTAATCAATTACTAGATACCGGTGTCCTACTAAATGTATCAACTGGAATTTATGCTAGCGAGAATTGTTCTCATAAAATGGTTGATGTCAGATTTATTAACATAAAGATTTCTCGTGATATTCTAAACTATTAGACTTTATTAATCAGAGTTAGGAATGATTTTGTGTATTTGTTGGTTGGGACCATTTTTGGGGCACATGACATCAAATTCCTATCTTCAACTTAGAATTGCACACTGATAAATCATATAAATTGGAATCAATAAGAAATTATATAACCGTGAAATTATAGTCTCATTAATATGTTGGACCTGAGTTTCATTAGATGAAAATTATTTTGTGGTATTTTACCATTGTATAGAATCCGTCATATATATTGTGGTTCTTGTCAATACTAATAGATGCAGGTGTTCCACCTAGCGTTTTCTCTTGGTATTTATACAAAAATATTAGCTAAGTGCTTTGCAACCCTTGTCATTCACATTCAATGAAACATGCATACTAAAGATCAACATGTATATTATATAAAACTATTGTAATATATCGAGAAGAAAGCTGGTGCTTTGATATGCATTATGAGTCTGTAGATATCAACCTTGAACGAATGTACTGCTTTGATATACGTTATTTGCATACAATAGCCAATAGAGAACTATATAAATATATATATATATATATATATATATATATATATATATATATATATATATATATATATATATATATATATATATATATATATATATATATATTTATATTTATATCTTTTATAGTTGTCACAGTAGCCTCTGATAAATCCAGCACCAATTTTAGACAAATGTCATTGTTTTATAAAAAGCCATAATCAAGTTGATGCATTGTCTTTGAGTACAGAAAGGTAACGGGAGTTTATAGAAAGCAATACACAGTAAGCACTGAATGAAATCTATTAATTGCATTGGCCGTGATCATACCTAGTTGCAAGGGATTAATTCTGTATATTCGACAAATGTTTTAATGGCTGATAAGAACTATTTCTTGTCGATCTTATTAACTACTAAGCGGAATCCGGGTGATTGAAGCTGATGAAAGAAACATTTTGAAGAGTTCCATGCTTATCCACAAGTGTGGATATTATCAGAGACAAGAACATAATCTGCATTGAAAATGGGAACGTCTGACTTACGGCAAGCATGGACGAAATTCGTGAGACCAACACATTCATCTAGTTTGTTTGTTTGTTTTAGGGTTTAGCGCTATTTTTCAGCACATGATAGGCTATACATGGCGGCCAGTATTATTGTTGGAGGAAGAACCTGGGAAATCTCCCGGAATGAACCACCCACCCAGTAGAAGCTACTGGCAAACTTTCTCACATAACTACATTAGCCGAATCCCACGCAGACAGAGGTGAGACAGAAGTGATCCGTAACGGAAATCGCTTTGGACCACTCGGCCACTCCGGGCCCTCATTTCATCTAGATCCGGGTTTTATTATTGTCGATAACGCGAGTGTTAACCAAAGTGGAGTCAATATCTTTTTAATTTGAGTATGTGATTAAAATCGGCAGTTATACGTTGCTCCTTGAATTTAAGTCATTTGAGCAATTCTGAAATGATATTGATTTTTGCCTTTAACATGGTGTCATGGAAGATAGTACGACATTCAATTCTTAAATTTCCTGATCCTTAATATACTGTATATTGGAAATTACCGACATCAAGGCAAAATAGTCTGTTCTGACCAAACTCTTACACCTATGAAATTAGTATCAACCAATAAATATTGTTTTGGATTGATCTATTGGTTGCCAGAGACAGCTGTTTCTCATGTATCGTGTGTGTGTGTGTGTGTGTGTGTGTGTGTGTGTGTGTGTGCTAGGAGAGAGAGAGAGAGAGAGAGAGAGAGAGAGAGAGAGAGAGAGAGAGAGAGAGAGATTTGTATTTTTAACTTAGTTTAAACGATGTTTCAGTCATATCGCTACGTCGACAACGATATCAGCAGTGCGGTTGTTTATAGTGATGTCAAGCCCTTAGGCATCATGCTGCAGATATGTAACATGATGTACCACCACGTCACGTTATCCTCACAGCAGGCCGACTAGTCCTAATACTAATCTCTTAATGCTAAGCGCCTTGCAAGGGGGCTCATAGTACTATTTTTATACGTTTTAGGAATTACTCGGACGTGCTTTGAACACGCGACCTCCCGCATCCGAGGCAGATGCTCTACAAACTATGCCACCGGAGCGGTCTATTCGTGTATCGTATAAATGCCATTTATATGGACCAATAACCAATCCAATCGCCAGCTAAGTGTGATTTATCTTTTGCTATTGAAATCATTTCACGCCTGAAAACTGTCCGAGTGGAACAGCTTTTTCCTTATCTAAATAACACATTTTACGTCAAATGTTTATAACCTGCGATTCATTTTTCTAGTGTATTTAAGTGTTTACTTTGCACTGAAAGCTTCTGTGTGAATTACTACATTTCTTAAATAAATAAACATTTTCCATTTAAAACCAAAGTTGCAGAATTGTCATCTTTCAATGAGGTTAGATATTTTACAGTATGATTCTGAAAAAAGAAGGTAGAAATTCTTTTACAAATTTGCAGGGACACATATATTCCATAACTGGTAAACCGAATAATTTTCAAGTACATAATTTGTATACGGGCTCCCCATTTTAAGAACCTTGACAATGAAGAGATTATTGTTATCATTATCAGCCTGCGTCTCATTAGGAATACTATATAATTACATAGGTTCTAAGACAAAAGAATAATACATTTAATTTTCTCATTTATATCTCAATTCTGAATATGTCCATTTTCTTTGAGTTCAATTTTTCACTGTGCTTACAGCATTTGTGAAGAACTCTAAAACAACACATTCATGATCTGCGTTAGATTATTCACTCCCCACTTTCTCAACCTTGTCGACGGTCTCTAATACAAAATAGTTATGATCTGCATCAGACTGACTATCCAGCATTTTCCTGGTGTTGTCTGCAGGTTCTAAAACTGAGTATACATGATCGGTGTTCCCATTTTTACCACGCACTTCCCTGACCATGTCTTCTACCACCGTATGAGTTTCCTGCTGTTTCTGACCGTTTGGTTTGCATTGTGGGGAATCGTTTTCGTTATCTTGGCTGTCACGTTCGTATTCATAAACGTTTTCAGTTTTGGATGGTGTATTCGCCGAGATACCGTTGCGTAGAGTCAGCTTTTGGTGACCAGAAGGAGGTTTGTTATCACGGTGCTCAAAATGAGGCTCCGGCTCAAGATGGTCATATGTTTGCTGGTCTTTCGAAATCTTGTCAAGATCGAGTGATTCATAGCTGGTTTCCACTGTTTTATTTTCATTCTTGTTGTCCGTGGATTCATATTCATTCGCTGTAGCTCTCGTGATTTGAGTCTGAAAACGAAAAGTATAGTTGAATAGGTTTAACTATCTTTCACGTCTTGGAGGGAAATGGATGATACTGTGTTTACCCAAACTATGCGCCATTTTTGGAAAGATAACAAATATCACTTTTATTTAAAATTTGCGTGTTTACATTTTTGTGTAGAAAGGTTCAGTATCAAACTGTTCACTGGCGAGTACTGTTTTTGTCACCAAAGAAATTACAAGCAGAGCTCCTTTTTTTATTCAATGCATCTGGTTTGCGAAATCAAGATAAGCAAAAACCATAACATCACAAAGAAACATGAAATCTCAATATACTCGTCATTTGAATCTTTTTTTGCAGCGTGCCAGTAATTTTCATCCAAGCCGTCAGCAATTTATTTCGCCTACAAAAGTATGCGAGTTTAATAATAATCTTATTAATAATTGTAATATCATCCAGATAAGAACTATACCTGTAAGTCTGATCCTGACTGCATTCTTGATCCAACTTCAACGCTCTTGTTATTGTGGAAGAAACTTTTGAAAAAAAAAACAAACTATCCGTTATTAAACGTTTTAGTAAAAGCAATTTATTTTCCAATAAATCTGAATTTTCAGAGTACCTGCTATGCATGCAAATTATATTGTGTTTAGTATATACGTACATAATTGTGCGTATACCATACAATAAGAAATCAATGTGCTACATTACAGTTGCCTAGCAACATTAATGATCACGAAGGCGTGTACACTGGATGACGAAATGGAAATCCTAAGTAAGCAAACTTATCCCATCTGGGCTACTGTCAGTGACGTTTATGCTGATATCGAAATAGATTTTATTTAGCTCCAGAATCAAATACACATATTATGAAGTATCATTTTCCCAATCAGGCCTCATAGCATTTTTAATACATGGTACACTTAACACAAGCTACTTGTGCATTGGATCGCTTCGACATGAAGAACATGTTTGATGTTTCTTTCGCTTGATGCCTTTTTAATGTAAGGTTTTGAAGACAATTCGAATACAAATAATCACAAAGAGGGTTAAAGTTGTCATCTTAAATTCTATGTTCTGTTCATTCCACATAAACGATGGCTGGATGGATGGATCAATGAACGGACGGATGGATGGACAGACGTACGAACGGACATACGGACTGACAGACAGACAGACAGATAGACAGACAGACGGATAGATAGAATAATAGATAGATAGATAGATAGATAGATAGATAGATAGATAGATAGATAGATAGATAGATAGATAGATAGATAGATAGATAGATTGATAGATAGATATTCCAGTTATCAATCTAGATTCGTTTCTCCATGTGCATTTTCATACAGATTTATAAAATATCAACCTTAATCAAAAAATTAAAACTTTTAAGTCATAACTTCTGGTAATCTTCTTGTTTAAATGTTGTGTTATGCAAGGTGAATTTGGTGCTTTTCATACATAAGAAATTTAAAAGGAACTAAGTGTGTATTTTAAACAACAATACATTCTCTGACAGTATCACTAATTTAAGTCAATCAATTATCTAATTAGTATTCAGAGACAAATAAAACATATTATTCGACTCCATGGATGATCAGTACAAAGGATTATACTGAAATGTCTGATTAGAATAAAAATCACTTTCTGCAAAACGCTTATTATTATCTTATCCAAATTGAATTCTTCCGGGTAATATGCAACATAGCATGACCATACTGATTTTTAATAATGTGTTCAAAAGGAAAAGTTTACATTTTGGAAAACAAATAACCCTTGAACTAGTTTTCTACTATCTATCAGAGAAAAATTGTTTCTTGCGATATATTATTCGTTTTTAATTGACAAAATAAGGTTTAGTTTAGTATCAAATAATGGATATTATCACTTATGTTACCATCCTTGGTGTTTCCTCTTCATGTAGACAATGCTCGCAACTGCAGCTACAAAAATGCCGATTAGGAAACAAGCAATGGCTACTATAGCGATGTGAGCGCTAGTAAAGTTTTGCGCATCATCCGTGACGTCCTCCTGTCGGTTTGTTTGTGTGGATTTTTCTGCATCATACAAGTTGATGAATATCAAAACAAAGGCAGGACAAAAGGGTGAAATTATAAGCAATTTAACTGAACCTTTAATGACGTTTACACCAAATACTTAAGACTCGCCACTACCTTTAGAAGAAACTCAGAAACAATGACAATAATTCATGTGATTAAGCGAAAGTGACAAAATAGTATCAGCTGCAAAATTAGAAAAAAAGATAAATAAAAGTACAACAGTTACGAACACGATATGAAAAATATGTGGTCATTAGTATAAACCTCATTATCAATTCCACTAATTTGCTGACGACTCTGATCGTCTTTACTGTTCCTCAATAATAAACTGTTTACAATAAAATATTTAAAGAACAATTTCAATCGGCATATAGCTAGTATTTACAATTAATAATATTAAATTCAACTTCTTCATTACATCTAGATCCAGTTTAGAAAAGCTTTACCAAGGTTTGTACACTATTGTCGCTGGCTACATAATTTGTTTTAAAAATGCATGAGTAAAGATTGTTTTATATTGAAAACAACGAACGCATAGATGTCAGCGATTCCTCTGTTTCCAAGACGAATGAAAAGAATCAAATGATCTAGACATACACAAATTGTAAGTAAGAAACATAAAAATCCGTATTAATTTATTAGTCTTGAAAACATCTTAGATACGTGTTCATCGTAGTTTATAAACTTCGTTTTATGTCAAATGGCAAGATATCAAAATTGGTAATACAATCAGCGACTTAGGATTTTGTTCCAGTAAGATATGGCATGGTTTGAGAAGTTGGAGAACTTATAAATGTCCTAATTTATATTTTTTTATCAAATTAGAAGAGAAAACCAATGTATGGCCTAATAGCATGTGCTAATAGTTATTTTACAGTACTCTATCTATCAATCTATCTATCTATCCATCCATCCATCCATCCATCCATCCATCCATCCATCCATCCATCCATCCATCTATCGATCTATCTATCTATCTATCTATCTATCTATCTATCTATCTATCTATCTATCTATCTATCTATCTATCAAGCCTCCAACAACCAAGATGAACATTTAAGCAAGTTGCTCCAAGGTAAATAAGAGGTGGTTTAAGATCTAAAGAGTCTTACAATCTTTAGGTCAAAGAACAAGCCTCTTTCCGAATAAACATGACATTTTACACAGACAGAATCATTTTCACCACAGAATGTCCAATGTTCGTGATGTCACATTGTGTGAAGCAGTTCCGTTTAGACTGCAGTCGACGGTCCATGTTTACGTAACCTTAATGTCACTTTCAGAACTAAACATCACTGTATTGTAATATTCATTAGAAAGCAGGTGTGCTGGATTCAGAAGTTCGCATATTGATTGTAATGTATTTGTGACCGGATATTTGCAGTATTTGACTTGGAACAGCAGACTACAGAATATATCAATTAATTTAAGTTTGAGTCGGAATGGCATCACACTTTTATCCGGTAGATATGCAAAGATTTGATATATATCTGTCAGTTTGGGAAAAGGTTTATGTCCATGATCTTCTGTGAACAAAAGTTAGTTTATTTTCTTCTGTAGGTTGACATATAAAAACGCTTGTATATAGGATGGATTCCATCCTTCAGGTATACGCCCCGCCCCTCCAACACCAAGTTACACAATTGCTATCAACTCAGCAATACCCTAAGTTTAATTTCTTCTTTTTCTTAGCTTGGAGTTTTAGCCATTTTTCATGTTACGATATCCGATATATTGCATAACACACACTTGCGCTCGTAAATTGACCATATTCAGACAGACGAGACGATATTTTCCGCAATCCATTTCATTGACAACAAAACATTCCAGAAGGAGAGCTTTAAAAGTTTTTCCTCGCAATCAGCAAAGAGAAAACTGCACATTAATGTAATTAGCTTATATCTACCAATAAGAATCACATAAAGTGATATGTTCAAATGTTAAAATATAAAAAAAATATGAAACTGCATACCACAAAGGCAAGGTGTACCAACTATGTGGCATTTTCACAATATTTGCATCAACGTCAATTCCGTTAAACATAGCATGTGCACTTGTTATGTCAATTAGATGAGTATAATTGTATATAATTCAATAATTATCCCCTGAATTATATAATTATTGATTGCATTTTAAGCAGCACCACCATCTAGACATTGTACTATTCATTCCCAACAATACGAAGTAGAATGGAAGGGGTGGATTGGGTTTGAGGAGTTGAAACATAAGATGCAACGAAATTTGGAGGATTGTAACACGTTCCTTTGGTATTGATTTACAAATATATAAATCTAAGTGGACGAATGTCTTTTAGTGTGGTTAACATACATAAGTTTTCAATAATATGTTTAAATATGTATTTGATTACCGTCTTTCATATTATAGCCTTTGAGCCGTTCCTGATAAATTTCCTTAACAATTCTTTTCATAGACATCCCAGGTTCAGAAAAAAAATTACTTAAAGCAAATGCACGAACGCAGTTTGACAGGAATAGGTTTCTTGGTGCGTCATGTTTAGGTTGCTATAATATCCATCCGAAAATTCTCAGATTAAAAGAACATGATCAGTATAATGTACAGTAAAATTATTTCAGCGTAGTGCATTGTACTTTTAATTGTATATGTAGGCGGGACAAACGGGTCTGATATGAAAAAAAAATAAGAACGTTGTTACTTTACATCGAACGTTCAATTAACGTTTTCTTTTCTTACAGAAAAAAGTTCTGGTGCATGACGAACGGCAAGTAGTAGTTAAGTACAGTGGTATACATGATTACTGTTGATATAAGTTATTATTAACACTAAAAACAGCAATGTGAAGAGAAACAAAACCAAACGCTATATGCATTTTATATCCATTACTCTTTCTTTATATCCTTTCTTTAATAGCTAAGTGGAAAATGTAAATGAAAATGTCTAAAACGCCTATGACCAATTTATGAAAAGTTCCAATATTTTCAAGAGGTACACTAATAATGCCAGTCAGCGAAAACATTTTTGCATGCATGCTAAGCCTGCAAATTATTCGAGGAATCATTATAAGGTTGCCACACATTACCTGACTAAATGGTGCTATGATCTGGTGTATATTATCATCTTTGTACACCATTGAGTCGGAGATGAAAGGGGGTGGATGGATATGGGTTTTGGACTATTTTGAAGGAATGTAACATGTTCTCATTGTATCTGTTTACAAGTATTCAAATCGTCGTAAAACGTGTATTGTGTGTGGTTAACGTACACAAACATGACGAAAACAAAGTGTTTGTGATTAACGTCGTTACATGAAGTAAACTTTTATTTTAGTAACTTTTTGAGTATTACCGTTATTAGTCCTTTCATATTCTGTGTATAGGCTTTAGACTTTACGAAAAAATATTACCCAGTTGCAAGCCAGTAATATAAGAAGTAGAAATCAAAGTTGAAAGAAATATTTTGACCTCTGTTTACCTCTCTGGAAATCAATGCTCGACCGTGGATTATTTAATGTATATTGGATATGTACAAATGCAAACCTAGATCTCCTATTCACTTCAAAATATAATCTCTCTCTCTCTCTCTCTCTCTCTCTCTCTCTCTCTCTCTCTATATATATATATATATATATATATATATATATATATATATATATATATATATATATATATCCGTTAATGCATCCCACGGAAGTATCAAGAAATCTTTTGTGTCAAACAGTAAAACTACAATTGTAGTGACGACGATATTCCACAGAAAAGAATCATAGTCCAGAGATAAGTGGTTTCTTTTTCCCTCTTTGCAAATCAGTGTTTGACCGTGGAATTTTTAATGTATATTAGAGGTACAAATACAGTCCTAGATATTACCTAGTATTACCTACTTACATTGTCGAGTTTCATTTACAGTCAGATGCTATCAAGAGGCTAACTTCAGCAAATAGCTCTAAGAGCAACAATAGCTAGTGCTACATCTGGATAGTCCCTTGGTGTTTCCAATTCTATTTATGAATCATTTTTAGGTTCATTAAAGAATATGTGGTTGTTGAAATGTATTTTTACAAACTGCGTTTAGAACGATTTACCTGGGCACTCCGGGGTTGCATTACATTTGATGGTTTCAAATTGATCTTTCACTGTCCCGTTAGGCCACGTGCAAACTTTTACTCTAGTCTGTGTACCATTACCACAGGTTACAGAACATTTCGACCAACCAGACCATCTGCAACAACTTGATTCTAAAATGGAACCCATCCTATACTTAAAATGAGATAATTAATAATGAAATGCTTTTATTTATTAATTAATAATTTTTAAAAAAATAATATTCGTTCTTTTATTGCAACGTAACTGCATTCGGAGATATAACAATGCTAACAGACATAAGTGATACCAATATTGCAGATGCAACTTTTCCTTTTGATAGATATTGAGCATTTAAGAGTTCGAAATATAAATAAAAGTTAAATGAGGGAAGTTACTTTAACAACAAGCAAAGAAAATATTTTACTATTTGACGTTTGTTTGCATCTATAAGCAGTATAACACCCATTAAATGAACCTTTAATGGGTGATTCCTGAGGAAGAACATGCTTTCCTTCATTTTAGTATTTATCAATAATCAATTTGACATGCAATGAAGAAGCTAACTTCAGCAAATAGCTCTAAGAGCAATAATAGCTTGTGCTACATCTAGATAATCCCTTGGTGTTTCCAAGTCTATTTTTGAATCATTATTAGGTTCATTAAAGAATATGTGGATGATGAAATGTATTTTTACAAATAGCGTTTAGAACGATTTACCTGGGCACTCCGGGGTTGCATTACATGTGATGGTTTCAAATTGATCTTTCACTGTCCCGTTAGGCCACATGCAAACTTTTACTCTAGTCTGTGTACCATTACCACAGGTTACAGAACAATTTGACCAAGCAGACCATCTGCAATAACTTGATTCTAAAATGGAACCCATCCTATACTTAAAATGTGATAATTAATAATGAAATGCTTTCATTTATTAATTAATAATTTTAAAACAAATTAATATTCTTTCTTTAATTGCAACGTAACTGCATTCGTAGACATAACAAAGCTAACATACATAAGTGATGCCAACATTGCAGATGTAACTTTTCTTTTTGATACATATTGAGCATTTAAGGGTTCGACATATAAAGAAAAGTTAAATGAAGGATGTTACGTTAACATAAGCAAAGAAAATATTTTACTATTTGACGTTTGCTTGCATCTATAAGCAGTATAGCGCCCATTAAATAAACCTTTAATGGGTCATTCTGAGGAAGAACATGCTTTCTTTCATTTTAGTAATTATCAATGATCAATTTGACATCATAAGTGTTTAAGTAACATTGGATAAAATGGGCACGGTGCCATATATTATGATTATTCAGCACTCTAAAAAAATAGTTATCATAAATTTTATGCAATAAACAAACATTTTCGTGAAGTAGGTAGTAATATATATATATATATATATATATATATATATATATATATATATATATATATATATATATATATATATCGAATAATTCTTATGTCGGTCTAACCATTATTCCTTCTAATAATAATATCAAACCATTAACCATAGATCTATTTCTGGACAATTTAATCAATTTTTTGAATTACTCAAACTAGATAGATCCCATTTTCAAGGACCGAAATTATCAGCAAAGAATTCCACTAGACATTTATTACTACAAAATGGTATGAGAAGGCTAAGTAAATTGGTATATAAAAAGTCTTTTATCATATTTTTTATTATGTAATTTTTTTAAACAAACATTAAGCAATAACTAATTAACCAAAATTTTAAATACTTTTAGTTTGTCCTTATTGTTGTTTGTTTGTAATTTCCACATCGGTTGGTGGAGGGTCTCCAAAGGTTTGTTTTACAATTATATGCTCTTAACGGCTATTTAAACCTAAGTCTTCATTTTTACCTCCACTAATATATATCCCGATGGGATAAAGATGGATAACAAAGTTAATACAACTTACAAGTAATTTCTTTAAATCAATATTTGTGTTAATGATTACGTTCTTTATTCTTTAAGCATAAGCCATCGACCCAAAGTACTCACAAGTACCAAGAGCATAGTACAGCCTTGAAACAGTGCAATTTTATAACTATGACTCCAAACATTTTATAGAATTTACTACATAAGGAATTAATTCTATATGGGAGATTAATATTATTACCGTTTAATGCATAAAATTTCAGAACGTAATAAACGAGATGTTTTAAGGTACATAATCATTTCACAAGCTATTACGCATTGCAAAGTTAATAATAAAGTGAACATCATCTTTTACGAAGTATATTCCTTCATCACTGTAACTATTCTTCCAAATCTACCGACATTTAGCATTGTAGGGAAGTTTCCATTTCTGAATATATTAAGCCAAATTTATGAACAGTAATTCAAAATTGACGCTATTTTACAAATAATTATTTGGGTATTTTTGTTTGTTTGATTAGGATTTTTAACGTAGCTTTAACACTTTTTTAGTCATATCGCTACGATGTCTGCAGTGAGGCAGTTTATAGTGGTATCTAGCACTGGGGCATCATGCCGCAGACATGCAGCATGATGACCCACCCAGTCACATTATGCTGACACCAGGCCGACCAGTCTTAACACTAACCTCTTAATGCTTAGCGCCAAGCGAAGCAGCTGTTAGTACCATTTTTATAAGACTTTGGTATGACTCGGCCGGGGATCGAACCACGACCTCCCGCTTCCGCGGCGGACGCTCTAACTACTAGGCTACCGGAGCGGTAAAATAAATATTTGGAATAGAGTTGTTATATACAGTTTACAAAAGCTATTTGATCGAGTCGTCAGACTATGACTCATCTTTGCTACTTGAGTTGCTGGAGTTATTTGATTATATTGAATAAACAACAAAGACACCAGGGGCCCCGAGTGGCCGAGTGGTCTAAAGCTCTTTCCGTTACGATAACTGCCATCTCACCTCTGCTGCGTGTGTTCGAGTCTAAGATTCGGCTAATGTAGTTATGTGTTTAAGCTTGCCAATAGCCTCTCGTGGGTCGGTGGTTCTTTCCGGGGGTTTTCCCGGGTTCTTCCTCCACCAATAATACTGGCCGCCATGTATTGCCTATCGTGTGCTGGACAATGGCGTTAAACCCTAAAACAACAACAACAACAACGAAGACATCTCTTTGAAGCCAGCAGCAAACTCCAAATTTTCGTATTATCTCAAATATCCCCATTTATCGAAAACAATGATTTAGTTCTTCATTAGGTCTTTACCTGCGATGTGTTCGTTTCTTTGTTTGATTAGGATTTTTAACGTAGCTTTAATAATTTTTCAGTCACATCGCTACGATGTCTGCATTGAGGCAGTTTATAGTGATGTCTAGCACTGGCGCTTAACTTCACACTTTGTACTATATCAGTTAACTGAACCATCATTGTCAAATCTGAAAGTATAACTGTTAAGACTATTTAATTCTTTCAAATGACAAATAATCTTTTGTGTAGTAGACATATATATTTTTTATCCATTTGCTACTTCTTTAATAACATGGGAATTAAATTGAATTGTAGGACAAGTGTAGGATGCAACGAATTTATTTTTATAAAATAAAGTTTGTATATTTTTAAGTCTGAATATCTGCTTTCTAACGGTATTTATCAATTTGACATCATTTGAAAGAGAATTACATTAGAAATACTGAATGGATGATTTATGTAACATGGCTAAAGTCGGAATATTCAATACAATCTAATAATGTATAATTAATTTAAGTTTTGTAAGAATTTAATATATTTCTCTCTAGCCTTCGTCTATATAATTATCTTGTAGGAGTTTAGCTTTGATATTTGATTTAATATATTTATTATATGCATATCAAATTAATAACTGCCTTCTGAGAGTATTCAGTGCATAGGTATTTAGTCAAAGTTTCAATTTCTCTAGTTGAAAAAATCTTGTATGCCAATCTGTCTTGTAAATGTCTTCCCTTGGTTAATTCTTTATGGTATTGCTATTTAAGTGACTTTTCTAGTTTTGTTTCAATGTATGGATCTAGTATAAACGTTTACCGCAATTAGGGGCTCGATTTCTTTCCGTTTAAACTAATTAGTTCACTTTTCGAAATAACAT
This sequence comes from Unio delphinus, assembly GCA_029339505.1. NCBI lineage: Eukaryota > Metazoa > Mollusca > Bivalvia > Unionida > Unionidae > Unio > Unio delphinus. The sequence goes on along the minus strand of JAQISU010000016.1, from coordinate 3,278,812 downwards.
TTATAATCTTTGCTTTTGAAACGTTGTGTTTTTTAAGACGGTGAACCAGAGCGTTTAGAACGATGGTGAGAGTCACGTGTCAATGCGCTAGAATTTTTAACCACAACAAAACAAAAGTGGATGGTAACGTGTTGTTAAGTTTTCTTGTTCATACTTGCGAAAACCACGTCATGATTTTCCTTAATTCACAAACAGTCTACTACCCACATTTTGAAATAATTTAGAAATTCTATCAAAATAGTGTCACATTAATATATTAAACTGACAACGAACAGTACAAAACTAACATCATACGAGCCTGTGATATTTTGACTTGTAATGAGTCTTTTTAAATTGCAAATACAAAACATGGACAGACAAACAAAATAAAACAGAAAAATATGTGTGTTTGCAAAACTGTAAATGACTGTTTCTACAGGAATGAAACCTTTAAATGCATTATCTTTCAAGCAGTTTTTTTTTCAACTTGTTGCGGCTGCTGGAAAGTAATATATATTGACGTAGAAAACGATGGACATTAACGAAATCTGTTAATTTTGTAAATTTATGTAACCGAATATTGTATCCGGATATTTCATTGTTTTGGTATCAATTATATGCGGTTTGGTAACTAATACGCTACTATAGATAATTATTTAGAAGAAAATGTGTTGGATGCAAAGAGATACTTTTATTTTATTTGTGCATTGCTGTCATATAATAATCTTCTTGATTTAAACCACCTGGCTTCAATGTAACATATCCAATACGATTCGTTTCTTTTCTAGGTTTGGATATCTAGTTGTGTGTGTGAGTGTGGATTATGATTTTTAACGTGGTTTCAACAATTGTTCAGTCATATCGCTACGATGTCTGCAGTGTGGCAGTTTATTGTGAGGTCTAGCACTGGGGCGTTATACCGCAGAGATGTTGCATGATGTCCCATCAAGTCACATTATCCTGACAATAAGCCTACCAGTTCTCACACTAACCTCTTAATGATGAGCGTCTAGCGAGGCAGCTGTTAGTACCATTTTTGTAAGTCTTTGGTATGACTCAACCGGGGTTCAAACCAAAGACCTCCCACTTTTGAGGCGGACACTCTAACCAAGTTGAGGTTGTGTTCAATAGCAATAAGTGATATATCACTGAAAATGCGACCAGGGGAGGAGTAGTGTTCTACAAATGGGCTTCTGCACAGCTTATTTTTCATCCAATCATATCTGTGAAGGTTGATCATTTTGTGTAGCTTTTCATTTTCTCAGACATAATGAAGGCTACATATATTACATTGTCTGTTTTGCACGTTTTATTGGACCATGTATATTTAGTGTTTCTCGAGTCACTTTAATATAAAATGTCTTGGTCTCTATAAGATGCTGACAGGTGTTGCACCTTTTGTCACCACAGGGGCCAGTTGTAAAAGAATGGTCTAGATTAGTGGAGGGCTTTAGTTCGCTCTGACTATGATGCCTTTTAGAATTTCGTTTGGTTTCCGGTAAGTAATATATATATATAACCTAGGGTATGTGACATTTGGCCATTTGTTATTAAGTCTCCATTTCTTTCAGATTTTGTTAGATTTGTGTTATCAGTTATTCGATTATTGGAGGTTGGTGAAATACTATATTCCTCAGCCGGAGTAGTTAGCACCTTGTTAGGGGAAAACATCACAAATGCTGATGACATTTGATGATGGCATCGCCACGTTTCATAGTGAGTTCAGGTCAAAACAGCATAAGTGAGCATGGAGTCAAATAGTTCATATTACAATCTAATTGTGTTGATTGATTCTGTATCTCCATCCGAATAATTTGTGATAGAGGCCGATATTTTCAACAGTCGAATAATTCAATTCGGTTAATCCAATATCTGGAGACGCTTTTTTGCTGCTATGACTGTAACAATGGTGGCGTGGTGCAAGTGCAACAAAGTTTATAATCGTGATTTGACTGACCTAGGGACAGAGTAGAAAATTAATTCCCTAATTTGGTGTTTGAGCTGCATTTATATTTTTATGGCGTGAAGAACTGGCACATGTTATGGAAAGCTAATCAATAGAAACCACGCTGTTGTGAGGTTTGCATGCAATTGTGAGGTTTCATAGCAAGATAATGGTATCACGTTGCCCTGCCAGCGATTGCGTAAGTCAGTGGAACAAAGAAATGTTTACAAGCCATGAACATATGTTAGACACCGCGGCAATAGTTTGTCCTCTTCGTAAAAGTACGAGAATAAAGCTTTGTTGGTTGTGAAAATTCGTACGTGGACGTTGAGAGCTTTTGTTCAAAAACAACGACCCTTATAGGGGTCATGAATCTCAATACGTTGACAGATGCCTCGAAGGCATTTTCTGCTAATTTTAATAAAACAGGGTAGAACCGACATCCAATCGGAATCGAGAGAGGGTGTGATCACGATTTCAATCCGAATTTATTTAATTTAGTATTTTCGAGCTAGGAACGTAGTAATTTCCCAAACATCGTGCTGGAAAGTTATAAAGCAACTTATAATGTGATGGGGAACTGTAAAAATTTCTAAGAAAGACAAAACTTCGTAAAGGAAGCTTTTAGGGGACAAACTTCCGGTATGGTTTAGTCCCGAATCTCTAGGAGGGAGACGGAATTAAAGAAGTAGAGTGGTCGATTGTGGATCGAAGGCATGTCGGACAAGGAGTCGAGGAGGACAAATTGGAGAAGAAGCCGTCAAGGAGGAGAATGAGTTAGGAGGGAAGTCGGAATTAAAGACGTCATTAGCGGAACATGAGAGATTCGGATGAGTAGAACATAAGGACAGTAGGAAAAGCTATCTCACACTATAAATCAACTGGTGCAAAAGGCTATCAACTGGTCGAGAGGATAAAGAGTGATTGTGGAATTATGATCATTTGACTATTGAAATGTATTCAATTGTTATTCATTTGAATTTCACCTTTTGTGTACTCAGTAATTTAACTGTCGGCATTGCTAATTGGAGTATCAGGGTATTAACTCTCTATATCGCTAATTTCACTTCCTCCAAAATCGAGCATTGGTAGGACTTCTATAGCAATTTAAATAATATATTGGGAGCACCCCACCCAACCATAGTAACACACATACCACAGTGGCGGCATAAGAACCCGGCACACCATAGATATAGTGTTGTGTATAACTTACAGTAGACACATTATTTTCGAGAAGTCCTTGGAAATAAGGGGAAAACAAGTAACTGTTCACCCAAGAATTGGATTCGTTGATTAGAGAGACCGCTTTGGCATATATATGTGACCGAAAGGGATATCATGATACATGTCTACGGCATGATGCCCCAGTGCTAGACATCACTATAAACTGTCTCACTGTAGACATAGTGGCGATATGGCTGAAACATTGTTAAAGCTAAGTTAAAAAATCCTAATCAAACAAACAAACATAAATTCTCTCTCTCTCTCTCTCTCTCTCTCTCTCTCTCTCTCTCTCTCTCTCTCTCTCTCTCTCCATTTCCCAACAATACGACGTAGGGTGGAAGGGGTGGATTGGGTTTGAGGAGTTAAAACATAAGATGTGACGAATACAGGCAAGGTGTACCAACTATGTGGCATTTTCACAATATTTGCATCAACGTCAATTCCGTTAAACATAGCCTGTGCACTTGTTATGTCAATTAGATGAGTATAATTGTATATAATTCAATAATTATCTCCTGAATTATATAATTATTGATTGCATTTTAAGCAGCACCACCATCTAGTCATTGTACTATTCATTCCCAACAATACGAAGTAGGATGGAAGGGGTGAAGAGTTGAAACATAAGATGTAACGAAATTTGGACGATTGTAACACGTTCCTTTGGTATTGATTTACAAATATATAAATCTAAGTGGACGAATGTCTTTTAGTGTGGTTAACATACATAAGTTTTCAATAATATGTTTAAATATGTATTTGATTACCGTCTTTCATATTATAGCCTTTGAGCCGTTCCTGATAAATTTCCTTAACAATTCTTTTCATAGACATCCCAGGTTCAGAAAAAAAATTACTTAAAGCAAATGCACGAACGCAGTTTGACAGGAATAGGTTTCTTGGTGCGTCATGTTTAGGTTGCTATAATATCCATCCGAAAATTCTCAGATTAAAAGAACATGATCAGTATAATGTACAGTAAAATTATTTCAGCGTAGTGCATTGTACTTTTAATTGTATATGTAGGCGGGACAAACGGGTCTGATATGAAAAAGAATAAGAACGTTGTTACTTTACATCGAACGTTCAATTAACGTTTTCTTTTCTTACAGAAAAAAGTTCTGGTGCATGACGAACGGCAAGTAGTAGTTAAGTACAGTGGTATACATGATTACTGTTGATATAAGTTATTATTAACACTAAAAACAGCAATGTGAAGAGAAACAAAACCAAACGCTATATGCATTTTATATCCATTACTCTTTCTTTATATCCTTTCTTTAATAGCTAAGTGGAAAATGTAAATGAAAATGTCTAAAACGCCTATGACCAATTTATGAAAAGTTCCAATATTTTCAAGAGGTACACTAATAATGCCAGTCAGCGAAAACATTTTTGCATGCATGCTAAGCCTGCAAATTATTCGAGGAATCATTATAAGGTTGCCACACATTACCTGACTAAATGGTGCTATGATCTGGTGTATATTATCATCTTTGTACACCATTGAGTCGGAGATGAAAGGGGGTGGATGGATATGGGTTTTGGACTATTTTGAAGGAATGTAACATGTTCTCATTGTATCTGTTTACAAGTATTCAAATCTTCATAAAACGTGTATTGTGTGTGGTTAACGTACACTAACATGACGAAAACAAAGTGTTTGTGATTAACGTCGTTACATGAAGTAAACTTTTATTTTAGTAACTTTTTGAGTATTACCGTTATTAGTCCTTTCATATTCTGTTTATAGGCTTTACACTTTACGAAAAAATATTATCCAGTTGCAAGCCAGTATTATAAGAAGTAGAAATCAAAGTTGAAAGAAATATTTTGACCTCTGTTTACCTCTCTGGAACTCAATGTTTGACCGTGGATTATTTACTGTATATTGGATATGTACAAATGCAAACCTAGATATCCTATTCACTTTAAAAATATAATCTCTCTCTCTCTCTCTCTCTCTCTCTCTCTCTCTCTCTCTATATATATATATATATATATATATATATATATATATATATTTATATATATATATATATATATATATATATATATATATATATATATATATATATATATATATATATATATATATATATATCCGTTAATGCATCCCACGGAAGTATCAAGAAATCTTTTGTGTCAGATGTAAAACTACAATTGTAGTGACGACGATATTCCACAGAAAAGAATCATAGTCCAGAGATAAGTGGTTTCTTTTTCCCTCTTTGCAAATCAGTGTTTGACCGTGGAATTTTTAATGTATATTAGAGGTACAAATACTGTCCTAGATATTACCTAGTATTACCTACTTACATTGTCGAGTTTCATTTACATTCAGATGCTATCAAGAGGCTAACGTCAGCAAATAGCTCTAAGAGCAACAATAGCTTGTGCTACATCTGGATAGTCCCTTGGTGTTTCCAATTCTATTTTTGAATCATTTTTAGGTTCATTAAAGAATATGTGGTTGTTGAAATGTATTTTTACAAACTGCGTTTAGAACGATTTACCTGGGCACTCCGGGGTTGCATTACATGCGATTGTTTCAAATTCATCTTTCACTGTGCAGTTAGGCTCCATACAAACTCTTACTCTAGTCCGTGTACCATTACCACAGGTCACAGAACAATTTGACAAAGTAGACCATCTGGAACATCTTGTTTCTGAAATTGAACCCTTTGCTTAAATTGAAGTTAATTAATAATTAAATGCCTTCATTATTTCATTAATAATTTCAACGTTTTAATTATCGTTAGTTTATTACGGCGTAACCACATTCTGAGACATAACAATACTAAAACACATGTTTTGCCAATATTTATGATGTAACTTCTGTTTAATAGATAATGTGCTTTTAAGGGTTCGAAACATAAATAAAACTTAAATGAGGAATGAAAAGTTAACAATAAGCAAAGAATATATTTTACTATATTTGACGTTTGTTTGCATATCTATAATCAGTATCTAAAAGAGACTTAAGTATTAGCATTAATCAATTTGACATCATTAGTGTATAAGTAACATTGAATGAAAATGGGCTCAATGCCATACATTATCATGACCTATTCAGCACTCTCACCACCTTTTTATATCATAGGATTTATGCAATAAACATTTTCATAAAGTAAGTAGTGCAATCGATATATATATATATATATATATATATATATATATATATATATATATATATATATATATATATATATATATATATATGATGGTCTAGGTTAGTAGATGGTTTAGCTTCGCTCTGACTATGATGTCTTTGAGAATTTTTTGTCTCCGGTAAGTTTTCTTGGTTTCTTTGTTGGGATTAACTTTAGTGAGTCACACGATTCCACGATGAGATAACATTTCCCGATGATTTTACCTATTTGGGGGTTGTCTGGATGGCACCTTTTCCGTAATTAATTTAGTAGGTCATTGTAGTTTCCTTTTTATATATATATATATATATATATATATATATATATATATATATATATATATATATATATATATCACAAAGGGCAGTAGATGATGACATTTAATTATGGCATCGCTAATTTTCGTAGTGAGTTCAGGTCAAAGCCGCATAAGTGAGCAAGGATTCAAACAGTTCATGTTACAATCCATTTGTGTTGATTGATTGCGTATCTCCATCCGAACAATTTGAAATAGAGGCTGATTTTTTTTACAGTCGAATAATTCAGAAGGTGTTAATACAATATCTGGAGACGCTTTTTTGTTGCGATGACGGTAAGAATGGTGGAGTGATGCAAATGAAACAAAGTTTTTAATAGTGATTTGACCGACCTAGGGACACAGTAGAAAAATAGTTCCCTAATTTGGTGTTTGAGCTGCATTTATATTTTTACGGCGTGAAGTACTGGCGCTATGTTACGGAAAGCTAAACAATAGAAACCACATAGTTGTGAGGTTGGCATGCAATTCTGAGGTTTTATAGCAAGATAATCGTATCACGTTACCCTGCCCGCGATTGCGTAAGTCAGAGGAACAAAGAAATGGTTACAAGTAATAAATATATGTTAGACGGCACGACTATAGTTTGTCCTCTTCGTAAAGGTACGAGAACCCAGCTTTGTTGGTTGTGAAAATTCGCACGAGGACGTTAAAAGATTTTGTTCAAGAACAAACGACCCTTATAGGTGTAATTATTTTCATCACGTATGACAGATGGCTCAGGGGCATTTTCTACTAAGTTGAAAAGAATAGGATAAAATCGACGTCCGATCGGAATCGAGAAAGGGTGGGATCACTATTTTAATCCGAATTTAATTCAGTCTTTTCAAGCAGGGAACGTAGTAATTTTCCACACATCGTGCTGGAGAGATTTAAAACAATACTCCGTGGAGGCCAATTATTATTTGATGGGGAAATGTAGATCATTCTAAAGGAAGCTTTTAGGGGACAAACTTCCGGTATGGTTTAGTCCCGAGTTTCTAGGAGGGAGACGGAATAAAGAAGTGGAGAAGTCGATTGTGATCGAGAGCTAGTCGGACAAGGAGTCGAGGAGGACAAATTGGAGAAGAAGCAGTCAAGGAGGAGAAGGAGTTATGAGGGAAGTCGGAAGGAGAGAATGGACTGGCTGGATAAGATAGGAGCGATCTCTTTGAGATACTGCCTCTGCTTGCTATCATTCATTGTATTTCCTATTGGATTTTTCTTTTTAAATATGTTAATTTGTACGAATGAGTTTTCCTTTATCCTTCGATTTTGTGCGAATATTATCCTTTCTTCTTTAACGTGTAGGACTGGGTTTTCGATCTGTAACAGAACAATCGCACAATCTAAAATGAAAATAACAGATATCAGGCTCTCTAGTTTGAATTATGTAATACGTATCACGTAGAATGTTACAATAAATTATAGAGGACGTTGCTTAATAGTGGTAAATATGCTGATGCTTGCTCGTATAATTCAATTAGTTGTTTTCTGATTCATTTCAATGTAATATACATTATTGCTTATTTCTGATAATATATATGACAAAATAATTGTTCAAAGGTACACTATTGTTACCTGTATTCGAAAGAGGAAGACACGGTTTAGTGCATTCATCACAGGTTACATTTATTTCGTACGAACTTGGTCTTAATGCCCTTACTAGAACGAGATGAAAGCAAAATTACTTTTTTTAAAAAACAGTTTCATAAAGATTTTCCCTGTACAATTGTTTTTTTTTTAGATTATTAAGAATATGAAAACTTTATTAAATGAAATTCCGTTTATTTGCAAAGATTAAAATGAATATGTATATCCAAATATTATCTCAATAGTGTAAAATAAAATCATTAGCAATAAATCTAATTCTGAAAATAGTATATTGACTGTGTTGCTTTAGTGTTGCATTATATTATCCGCACAACATCATGCCTTGTTTTCCTTCTCAAAATAATTACACATTTATGAACGATATTAACGCTACACAGTACCCGACCCTTAAACTTACATATAGATTTGCAATTTGAATAGGTCTTGCTGAAGGCAGACGTGGGATTGGAAGTAAAGTTTAATCTGCAATGAAAAAGCGTCTATATGAGTAAAGGAAAGAATTCGATTCTAGCGTAGCAATATTATTTGCAATGAAACATTGATTAAAAATATAATATGTTGATTGAATATCCAAAACAAACTAAAGCAACAACTGTTCTGTATGATTCCGTGTCTGCTGTCAGATGATTTGCCTCAATACATTCAGGAAATCATATAAATTGATATAAGCAATAAAACGAAAGAATGAAAGAATGAGAACATAGGAACCCTACTGGCTTTATATTCTTATAGATCAGTTTTACAATTACTACATAATGGTTTTACCTATGGATCTAATTGTTAACACACACTATATACATCAGAGTGTGGTGACGGGTGTATTTCACTAAAAGAAAACGATGGTTGTTGAGTTTTCTTTCAATGAAAACTTTATTATATCAAAAACAAAATTATTATACTATATATATTTTATATACATCACATACAAATACACATACTTGCATTTACAAGGCAGTTGGCATCGACTAAAAACAATTATGTATTGACTGAATGAATGTAATCTGCACAGCTCTGTCCAGCGTGACTGCTACAAAATATAACTCTTAACCTTTTGCGCATAATTGTAGTCTCCTTTGCAAATTCTCAAGTTGCTTCTTTTAGTCTTTGAACTTCTATTTTCATTCGTACTGACTAACTAAATATAAGACACACTACTGATTTAAACAAGAACGATTATTTAATGGGATTAGATCATAATAAACACAGCATGGTTACTTACTTAAACATTGAACGCCATTGACGTACGAGGAAACGTCAATATAAAATTCATTCATTTAAAGATATTTACAATTCGTCTAAGTCATTCCTATAATTTAATTAGCATTGCTACCATCCATACAATTGTTATTTCCCACACACACACTACACACCACCATCTCTAACGTTCCACTTTACGTTGCTTCGTATCATTACATTGTTCATTCATTCAAATGTCTAGAGACATTTTTACATTTACACATGACACAGATGAACATACACGACGCTTGCATGAAAGAGAGTGAGGGGCGAAGGTGGAAGAGAATTTCCATGAAATTCTGCACCATATTTAAAATTCTTTTATAAGACGACTATTATTATTTTATCGCAATTTTATTACATTGTAAATGATTAAACAGTAGTAATTCATCACCAGCGATAACGCACTGTTGAAATATATAACCTAATGGCGAAAAAACTACGGTCAATGCACTCTCTGAATTCCCTGTGCCTCTAAATTAAAAGCAGCTGATACGATTTTAGGGATGGCGGGATAGATGCTATCGGATATTTTGTTCCAATTTTTCTAATGTTCATGAACCACTGAAACATTTAATGAGCAAGAAAACCAAAATGTTTTGAACTGAAAAATGTCAGGCGGCCTTTGATAAGTTAAAAGCCATATTTAATAGCGCGCCAGAACTTACAGCTCCAATTTCAGACAATCATTTAAACAGTTGATTTTGAGATCTGATTGGATGTGACGGTAGAGGTGGAAAAAGTATAAATAGACGAATAGTTGATAAATTCAAAATATGTTTAAAAACTATTGCTGATTATTTTGTCATCTTGGCTAAATTAATGGCAGCAGCATCGTTTAGTATTTTTGGAAATGTATTAACAAGGCAATTAACATCAACCGGAAATATGTATTCAATGTCTTCCAAATGCATTTTAATCATCTTTGGATAAAGTTGCTTCTTTGCATGGCAACTGTACTTAACGGTTTGTTTGTACTAACAAATCATGATATAATCAATGAAATGGTTGATTGATATGTTAATCCATCTCGAAAAGTAAATTCCACCATGTTGAGCAAGTACGGACATAATATATATGCTTTTTTTTACTATCGACATTACCAGCAATATTAATCTTGGGTCTTCTACATCCGACAATTCAACAACAAGCTCCCGAGACATTATTTGTGGACCCGCACACATACAAAAATATTAGGGTTTGCAAGTATACTTGCCCGACTACCGGGACAAGCTCAAATTCGGTTCGTACACGCTCTTCTATGCATGTTACTTGCCCAAAGAATGGTCCAAAAATTGAGATTGAGATACTAGATACGAAACATTTAATTAAAGTCCTCTGTGCAAGCTAATTTACTGACAAGGGCTCGTGTTATGTTCCTAATGTTGTATGTTTTGCATGTTTTATATCCTCTGTTCTCGTCACAAAAATATATCAGCACTTTTGTTTAGCGTTATATGTAGCGCATCCATCTTTTGCCTGGTTTCAGTTTCTTTTCACCTTTTGTACATGTCATTTCAATCGTGTAATTATCGTCCAGACCAGTCTCAAATTTTCTTGCGCAGACGTGATAATGACAATATTTCCTTTTTAAAGCAATTTTTGATGAATAAGGAATAAATATTTATCCCAGAAATTATTAGGTATTCGCCGACTATCAGATCCTATTAGAGCCTTGGACAATTTGTCAGACTGGCATATCTAAATAAAGGCTTTTCAACGAATGTTTTATCCATGTAGCTAATATATAGCGAGTAGGAGTAAAATGTTAAAAACACAACTCGTAAGAGTTCTTTTATACGTGTGTGTTTGGAACAAAAGGGCGCTCGTTATCAACGATTAACTAGCAAGGATGATTTCGTCCAAAACACGATTGATTTTAGGGGGTGTATTGGGTGCCCTGGGAAGGGGTAAGACCTCTGGCTGGATAAGCAGTCGTACATCTTCGTATATAGCTGTCCCATCTTTGGCCCCCACCTGGAACTCTGCTTTCACCTATAGCTCCAAGAAGCTTGGCATGCACAGCATCCACATCCCTGAAAATGGTCTCGACTGGCCGGCTAAACCAGGCTGAGGTAGGTGATGTGTCTTAAACCCTTGGTGAGTTAGGATTTGTCTACCTAGTATGCAAATACTTGATCCGGCAGCCTGCGCAAAGGAACCACCAGCTGGTCAATGGGCAGAAGGGCGATTCTGGAAGAGCACGAGGACGCACGTAGGATGTCCTGGTCATCCACTGCACTAATGTCCTGATCATCCACTGCACTGAACTTTGTCTCCGGCCGTCTCGATGTTGTCGTGCTGCTGAAACCAGATGGTTTCGAGCGAGAGGGCGAAGTTGAAGAACTGCACAACTCTTCCTCTCTTAAAACAAAGTCATAGCTCAATCCATTCTTGTCATCCACGCATCCCATTTCATCAAACACTAAAGTCATGTGGCGACCGGCCAGCGACGAAGCAGCAGGTGTGGCTACACTTGCAGCCGTTGCGGAAAACATGCACACAGGCGAATCATTCCAATAGGCCTGACATGTATCCGTAGTAGAGTCCGGCAGCCACTGACCGATTGAAAAGTCCATTGCAGGAATGCACGGCTCACTTCTCTGGCATGAGGAAGGGGCTATAAAAGGTGCACTAAATACTACCTGCTCTAAACCTCCCTAGTCAGCATATCGGTGCTGGTGGGGACCCTACTTCATCGCTCAAAAAACAAAAACGAAAATGAGGATTGTTTCTTTCACACATCGCGCAAGGAATGTGCGCTACTTACTGAACAAAGAAAATGCAGAAAGACCCCTGAGGAGAACCGCCCTAATACGAAAGAAACTCGCCAGATACCACGTGAACATTGCTTCCTTGAGCGAGACCCGGCTTGCAGAAGAATGTACGTTCTGTTAAAGGAGCTCCGGATACAATTTCATTTGGCGCGGCCAAGGAAGTTTAGAGTGCATTAAGCCTGGTGTCGGATTTCCAATGAAGACAACACTAATTGGCACATTGGCTGGTCCTCCCAAGAAAGTAGGTGACAGACTCAAGACTTTCTAACCCATGGCACCTCATCGACTATGCCATTGTCAGGAAAAGAGAAAGGCAGAGATATGCGTGAGACCAAGTCCTTGTGCGACGTTGACTGCTGCACAAACCACCGCCTCAGCATAAAAAAAAACTCAACAATCGCATTCAGCCAAAAAGACGCCTACAGGGAACGAATGTTCCTAAACAAATGAACATGAACAAACTGAAATGCACCAGTACCAAACAGTCTCTCGTGGATGTCCTGAACAAACGTCAGAAGTCCACCCCTCTTGACAATCAGAACGTGGAGACAGCTTGAGCGTCATTCAGAGAAATGGTCTACAGCACAGCCTCAGGAAATCCTAGTAACCTCAACGAGAAGGCATCAAGACTGGTTTGATGGAACTTGAACGAGGTTATGTAGATGCTGGATGCTAAACAAAGCCTCCTTCAAACTTACCTCAACAACTTTGAGTCAACCTATAGGAAAGATGCGTACAACAACATACGCAGAACTGTACAACAGAAGCTACGTCAGATGCGAGACACATGGCTGAGCAACAGAGCTTATGAGATCCAGTGCTCCGCAGACCAGCAAGATATGAAGAAGTTCTACAATGCCCTGATAAATGTGTATGGACCCACTTGATCTGGATCAACCCCACTTCTCAGCGCAGACGGGAACACACTAATTAGTGACAAAGAGAAGAATCTTCAACGATGGGCTGAACACTTTGGCAGCGTTTATAATTGCCCTTCATCCATCAATTATGAAGCCATCAGTCGTCTGCACCAGATATCAATCAATGAAGCACTGGATGACCCTCCAATCTTGCTGGAGACACAGAAAGCCATACGTCAGCTCTCCACTGGTAAAGCACCTGGTTCAGACTCAATCCCAGCTAAAGTCTACAAGGAAGAGGGCACAGCCCTGATAGAAAGGATCAACCAACTCTTTTTTTACTGATGTGGGAACAAGAGATGATTCCCCAGGAATTCAAAGACGCCTCTATAATCCACCTGTATTAGCGCAAATGGAAACACCAGGCCTGAGGCAACCAACGGGGTATATCTATCTCTATATATCTATCCGTATGTATATTTTTAAACAAAATTTGAAAAGCCACCAAAATATGTCGTCTAATGACTTAACAAAGACTTTGTCTCATTTTTTTTCAAATTGTTCCACACCTGAGTTAATACTTACTTGTTTATTGGGTAGATAAGGAGTACGTGTAATCATTTGCAAAATGTTCAAGTTTGAAAAAGATAATTTATTCTTGGCATATTAGATGAAAACAAAAGAGATTAAGTGATTCAGCTACTTTTGTTGCAACTAAAATCATATATCGATAAACGTAGATTTAAAAACAAAATACTGAACATGACCAATTTAAAACCCATAAATTATATTTGACTACATATCAGCAGAAAATATGCGTATATGAATTGTACATTGTACATTTTTGGTGACAAAATGCAACTGTACAAAATATCATTGAATGATTCATTTGCCTATCACAAACACAATTTTAAACAGATCAGATAAATGTGAACTTTTTTGTCTATCACAATCACAATTTTAAACAGATCAGATGAATGTGAACTTTAGCGTGTAGTGATGATGATATGACCTCATTTTGTTTTTGGGTATATGAAAAGGACGAGAACACATGTGTTACGTATATTTGATTTAAATCAAATATTTAATTTTGTCAGATTCAAATTTGACATTTTGGGATTAAAATTCGTTAATTGGGAGATATCTCATCTAGAAAATTCGGGTTGACTTATACTCAACTTATAAACATCAGATGTTGACCTCATTTCTGGCTTTGTTTCAAGGTGATAAACAAGCTTTAAAAATGATTGGTTGATTCCAAGGACATGGTTGATTTTTGGCTGATTCTCATGGGGTGAGTACGTGACCTTTTGAACATAGCATTGTTCTGTGAACTTCTAGAATTACATGTGATGTAAAAATCATTATATAGTTGTGTTTTGAGAGAGAATTATTCAGTAGTTAGTCTGGGCTTTGGAATACAAAGATGTGTGTTATGGTTTGAGTTAATATAAATTACCTTGTGCGGTAAATTATTTCAATTCGTTTGGATCAAGAGGAATGTATTGTGTTATTTATCTAGAAAGTATTTGTGCTCACTTGAATTATCATAAAACTAAAACTGACTTCCTCACGTGACATCGTCGTCCATCTTGGATTATATCGTCAAGATTCGAACCGGGAACTATTAGGACATTTTATTATCAGGACTTTTGCAATTCCACTAGTGGATTATATTCTGAATTCTTTTTGGATTTATTTTTGGACTTGATTCTCTAAAACCGTAAGTTTATCTATTTTCTTTTATGAAAATATTTGTACTTAATAAATTGTTTGTTAAATTTTTACAAGCTTGTTATTTTCACTTATTTCTATGTTGCTGCTTATTCGAGCCTAAGCACGTAAAACATGCAGTAGTTGTATATATTCATCTATAATGAAGAGTAATTTCGAAGGTGTTAATGAAATTAATTTTCAAAGTACTAGTTGTTTTCTTAGTTATGTATTTGTTAGGAGAATGGTAATAAGTGAATCAGTCACAGTTATTTAATTATAAGCATATATATGTAATGAAGTACATAACGACATACCGCAAGTCAAAAACTGAGGAGTTGCTGTTGAAATATACACTCTCGCTCGTAATTGTCCCCTTCTGGCCATTAGTAACGTACTTCAGACAAATTAAAGCAAAGATGCTAACCTTAAAATCTGGAAAATGTGAAGGAAAAGTAAAATAATAATATTTATAAAATTCTAATCATGGAAATAATTATACCAAGTATTAATTTGATATTCATTCTCAGGACATTAGCATAGACAAGTATTTCTTGAACGGTGTTGATCTATTCCGATACTGAATCGAAACTAGGCATTCCATTACATTCTAATTAACACTTATCTTTACACTCGAGACCAAGAACCGTTTGGAGTGGCAATGGAAATTTCAGGTTATAAAGACTAATGTAAAAATCCTTTCGAGCCCACAAAGGCACATTAATATTATCAATATTAAAGCTATGGACATTTTTAATGTTACTATTTTAGCAGCAGAGAGGGTGA
The DNA here is from genome assembly GCA_029339505.1 of Unio delphinus. Taxonomy (NCBI): domain Eukaryota; kingdom Metazoa; phylum Mollusca; class Bivalvia; order Unionida; family Unionidae; genus Unio; species Unio delphinus. The sequence goes on along the minus strand of JAQISU010000016.1, from coordinate 3,263,231 downwards.
ACAGACCAACTTTTCCAGGCGTCGATTTAGCAAACTGAGGCTTCCTCGAAAATGCATAATAAGGCGTCGATTTAGCAAACTAAGGCTTCCTCGAAAATGTTTAATATAAGCCTCCATTCAGCAAAACAAAATTTTTAAAAAACGACGCTATTTTTGTTGTCACCATCCCCTTTGCTGCCTGGATTTTTAAACACGATGAGGTGAGAACGTGGACTGCGTCTGATTTGGTCCGAGGCTTCCTCGAGGCTTCCTCGAAAATGCCTAATAACGGGGTAAAAAAAAGACGCCATTGTCGTTGGCATCACCCTCTCTGCTGCTATACGTTAAAAAACTTTTTTACGATGAAAATCATTTACGATGAAAATCATTTATGATTTCACAAACATACTAATTTGCAAAACTACACCTAGCAGATCAATCAAATTATTAGATTGGTCAGTGAATTTGAAATTAATTCTCGTTAAAGAATTATTATGACATCGCATAAAGACTGGATTAGTTGGGTCTTCAATAATTAGAAATCCTGGAGGAGCCGTTGGTGCAAATGAATATAGAATATATCCCTGCTGAGCTTGATTTGATTGCTCAAGATTTATTTGATAGCTTCCTTCGATAACGTCACACACTAAATTTAGTGCAATCACCGAGGATATATCTACATTTTGAGGAGCGATATGTCTACCACCACCATCTGGGTTATTATTATGTTTGAGGATTGTTATTTGTTGTCATGGTATTTTTTTCCATGTGTCACGGATTTTGTTGAAACCTTCATCGATGGCATCATTGAGAGATTTTTTTAATTCGTCTGCGTTATATCCGGAAAACTTGAATGTTGGAATATCTTCAACTTTTATGTTATGCTTCGCTGCGACTTCTGTTCTTGTTTTAGGATGATTGCCACCTAATATCATTTGAATAACTTCCAAATTATATGTTTTCATGTCATCGATGATTTTGTTACACGTTTCTACGATGCTGATAAATTCATCTCGGGTGAGAGTAACTAATTTAAGAGGTGTTAACAACAATGAAAACTCATTATGCATCGCTGTAAAATTTTTTAGTGATTTCATTTTCGTCGGCTCCAAAATAACCTTCTCCATCTTCCTGAATGGTAAAACTAAAGGAGGAAACCTCCGTGTAATAACTCTTTATTGGATTATTGGGTTTTATCCTGTCGGTGATATAATCGCCCTTTACGGGTTCATCTGGTATAACAATTTCTCGTCTAGGTGGTAATTCGGGCCATCCTAACACTGATCTTATAGAACTCTGATAAATATCTACAACATACCCAGGGGAATTAATCTCGATCGCAGATGATAACGTCGGCTCGTGAACCGTTATAGCGATTTTTGATTCTTTTCTAGTGATAGATTTTATTCTTCGTTGTAATTCGTTATTGATTTGTTCGATTTGATATGACCCCGTTGGCAACGAGACAACGTTCCAGTCTGGAGTTCCGTCTTCACGATTTTTCCACGCGAACACCAAGGAATTATTTGGCTGTTGACCACCAAATGCTACCGATCTGATATTGGGCAAGCTATGATACACTCGTAGTTTTGCTAGCGCTATCTCTTTCACGAGAACGGGGATCGGGAAATTCACACTGAATTCAGGACGCGTTGAGGTTATTGATATCATGCTTGTTTTCACCGGTGTTGTATTTTCTATTATTTGTTGAAGCAGTTCTTGTGATGTCATTGTTATTATTATTATTCCGCTCTAATTTCAGCATTGTCGATTTATACAATTGAACCATCGTTGAGAATTCGCTATCTGATATTGTTGTGTCATCGAGTGACGATGATATCAACGAGGACAATTGCGAGTATGCGGTAGATGCAACGTGAAATTTAATAACATAATCGTGTAGTTTACTCTGGCTACACGATGATAGTTTTTTTGTGATCCCAGTTAAAATACCCGCGATTGTAGCCACCGCAGAAATAGCGATTGGAACTACGACCGGAGCATTCATTGTAACCGAAGATAGTATTATTCCATCAGCAGTGATTACTCCCGACACCGAGTACACGGTAACATCAACCGCGGTTATTCTTCGTCGGTATTTTTTTATTTTTATTTGATACTCCTCAGTGAGTGCTTTGAGTTTCATTGAAAATTCTCTGACTTGATCATAGGGATATTGAGATACCAAAGGGATTGTCATTTTATTTTAAAAGCGCTAGCGTTTTCAATTGATTTCAAATTGCTAGCGTTTTCAGTTTAATTGTTTACTTAAATCCACTACGAATTCTACGTATCACGTTACTGAAACCCTGACTAAATTTCTATCTGTGGTCGTTATCGTGAATTGTTCAGATACATCCTTGTCGATGATCGTTGATACCGTATTATTGACTCCAGATGAACTACTATATGATATATTGAATTGAGTCGGTGATACTATTGTTAATCGATAAATACCCTTGACGGAGCGGTTACGTGTAAAATGTTGTTTGTGGGAGTCCACGCAAATGAACCATGTTGAATCGTGTATACGATATTATTGGTTTTCTCATGAGGAATTTTTATTTATTCAACAACGCCTATCATCCTCGCTGCATCATCCTTCATTGCGTTGTTGAATGTTTTTAGATCATCGATGGCTTTTTTAATATCAGGAATGGTTATTTCAATTTTATCAAATGGGGTTCCAATAAATTTATCAATGATGTTTTTACGAAACGTTAAAAAATGTTTCACGTGTTTTTCATATTCGGATTGAAGAGTTGCTAGTTCCAACATAGAATCTTTTATCGAGGCGAGTTTTGGTGTGGTCACTGGTGGATTACCAAAAACAATTCTAGCACGGGTTTATCAATATTGTCCACGATGGATTTTGTAAATCAGTAAATTTATTAAATGTATTTATATGATCGTCATACTTATCATTTAGCGATTTCAATGAATTCAGCGTGATATCGAGAGTTGCTAATTTATCTGTGATCGTTGAAACAAATATACCTGGTTTGAGTTTACCCTGATCGGAAAATTTCGCGATAGTATTCTCTGTTGTGTCTCGTCGTTTAACTAAAATATCATCGAGAGAGACATTACTAGTTTTCAATTTACCCTGACGATCTTGAAATACAACTATTTCACCAGGATCAACACTTGCTAGGTTCAACGTTTCGGCTATTTCATATTCGATTAGTTTTTTAGCACCCACGATTTCAACTCCACCAGTATCCGGTTTCTTCAACGCTGATAAAGGTCGTCCACAAATATCAATCATTGTTATCATAGAAATCTTTTCTCTGTTTAAATCCAACGACCGCTAGTATACTCATTCACTACTACATGGGGTGGTTTTGATTGAGGAATCTTTGATTCCTTTGAAATAGCATCAAGTACGTTTAATACTTCATTGCCACATATGGGTGGGTCAATCATCGTTTGTGTTGGTAACGTAGAATACCAACGGGGTATTTTTAAGTTGTTTATATAACGCATAAATTCTTTCGGCGGCGCTAGTCCATATGAGTCAAAATAAATAATCCCACGTGGATCAATCGCGTATGCAACCCAGTGGGTTCCAGGTCTATCGCTGTTATCTAAATTAATAATACCCGTTTCAACGTCATTAGGTTATGTCGGTAACTGATCTTTCATAAAACACCTCTGAAGTTTTTAATAGCTATTTTTTTAGCGGCATCAATTAAATCAAAATTGGACATGGGAACTATAGGTTCCTCTAAAAATCGAAGATTTTTCACTAGTAAACCGTTCCTGGGATTCTCAGACCCTTTCCGCTGTACCATGAATACGGGGTTCCTGGTAGTCTTAGACCTTTTCCTTTTTTTTATACCCGGATCCACGAGTGGATCTACCGCGAATGGATCCGCCTGTTGCCTTCTTTAGTGCCATTCCTGCCGCGGTATCAACGGCTCCTAACGCTGCCGCTTTAGCTACCACTGGGGCCGCTGCGTCAATCAACCCTGGAATCAACCCTAACAGCGGGAATATACCACCAGTCTTTTCCATATTTTTAATCGCGCTCGCAGAAAGAGTAACCTGGATACCTTTTTTTGCTACAAGTGCGTCATTGAAATGTTTCACTTGACGAGTTGTCAGCGACAGTTTATTTGCCCCGCCATTCATTTGATTAGGTTTCAGCGTTATTGTGGTTCCACATTGCTTAGCTGATGTGGATTGTAATTTTTTTTTAACTGACCAGGTGTCAACGTGACATTGATATTACTGTACGACATTATACAAAAACAGATTGATTCTAAATCGTAAGGGATTCAATGCAAAAATCCTAAAGGATTTTCAGTTACATATTTTCCACTGGTGCATCAATGATTCTCATTCGTCCACCAACACCCTCGAGTATCATTGATTTATCACTGAGAATGACAGCAACCACTCTATAATTAGCAATACCACCAGGACGGGTTACACGAGCTCGGAAGTGTATATCAACGACGGACTGTCTCATCAAGTCAAGATGTTCTAGCGAAAAGTAATAAATCGGATATAGATTTTTAAAATCCAACTGTGATATTTGCAAACCAGTATCAACATTTTGATCACGTCCCATATAAGACAACAACTGATGATACGCTCGTGCAATATGATTGTTTTCATAATTTAGTTGTATATCCTCTGATGGTTCTTGCTGTCCGTTTATTCTCAGTGAAACTTCATTACATCCAATTTGATCAAATATCATATGGGAACGTTCTTGATTATTTAATCGCTCAGTATTCTGTAGCACAACAAATATATGACGTGGAGCTGAAATACCCTGTCGTGCTGCCAAGTGCCATGTAAGTGTACCATCAATGTTAGAATTTATGGTATCTGTGGACGTTGACAACCAACTCAGCAATGATTTTCCTCATTGATCCATAAATGATAGTAACTGCGGTTCTATTGACAACGACGGAGTCAACACTGGCATCCACAGTGATAGTTTTGATAAAACGACTTTACCAGCGGCAACGCCAGCACCGCGCCAGATTGCATCAGCATCAGTACCCTTTCTCACTAACGCTATAGTATGTTTCGCTCCATAGATAACTTTTCAGACGTTTCTACAAAATCCAAATATATGATGTAGTAGAATCGCACATGAAAACCGTCGACGCTGCCCTTGTAACATTGCAACACGTGTAGCAAATCCTAGGTTGTAATTAGGAACATTATTGATGACATCAAAAGTAACAGCTGGTCTTACATATCCTTCTTCTGGGTCGACAACTGCAGTATCTCCTGTTGCTTTTACTCTAGAATATTGGACGTGCTCAGCGTTATCAGTAATATCCTTCGCGAACATCATAGACGGACCGGGTGATCTAGTATAGTCATCAGAATATCTCGCTACCCCGATTATTCCCGTAGCAATATCAACATCGCGTTCAATAGATTCGATTTCTCTTCCATCAATGAGATATCTAGCACTTTCAAATAACGCCATGATGCCATTGTTAACAAAACCAACTCGGATAGTTGGGTCATTTGCATATGGTGTATCATCTGCTTGTAGAAGTTCACCTTCGACTTGAATAAAGGCTTCACAAGGCAAAAAGTATTTACTGGTATCATGAACTTGAAGTTCAATTCGTGCTCTAAGATCAGGTTGCACTGCGTGATAGGCAAAAAATTGATAATCGCGTACCAGTTTGAACATTTTTATTATATATCCGCTGGTCTAAATTGGAGGCGGAAATTATTGTTTATTATCAGCGAAATCCAAGAGATTTCTAATTCGAAGAATTTCCAATCCAAGGGATTTTCATTGCAAGCAATTTTCACCGACGTCTTTGACGTTTGTTTAAGCCACTTCCCGCTATCATATTTGCTGTTACATTATCCTGGGGGTTAGTCATCGATGATGAAATCATCGACTGTAGTTTTTCATCTACTGCGTTATTTATTATTTTACTTACACTTGCAGGCATAACCACAGTAGATGGTAACGGCAATGACGAAGTCATCAATGACGAAGTCACCGCTGGTTTCTTTGAAAATCCTTTGGATTTTCCCCGTCGAACTAACGCTGTTAATTTATCCTTTGCGGCTGAAAACGCCTTCCCGGCAAGATCACCAACAGCGCTAATTCCCTTATCCCTGATAACATCAATGGCTTTCATTGATAGTTGTTTTGCTAGCGGCGCTACTTTTGGAGCCATTCTTGCAAATAATCCTGCAATGGTATCACCGAGACCATCTCCATAGTATGCTCGGTATTCTGGCAATCGTGAGTTTATCACGTAGACTTTAGTTGGTTTATCATGGTTGTAGTGTATGATCATTCTCTATTCAATTGATATTTATCTAATCGTTGGCGACGCAAAATACTTTGGATTTTCAGTCACTATGGTGACCATCAACGTGTTCCACTAACTCCTCAATGAAATCTCGATATGTTGCAATATCCATGATGCCACCCTGAAATAGTTGCCTACAGATATCAGCAGCTTCATTGGTTATTTCTGGTGAGTTATTTCCTGCTCGTTTACCCCCTACAAGTACTTCTAATCGTGCTATATCACCGAGAATATTACCAGGACAGAAACTCAAAGAGTTTCCAACGCTAGAATGAAAATCCATAGGATTTTTCCCAACTAAGCCACTGCCTTTTTTTTAGTTGTACCAGTTGCACCCTTCTCAGAATCAGCCTCTGCCATTATTTGTATTTCACCTGGGATTGGGTCTGCTGTGTATACTGGTGGTGGTTGTGTGACACCCCTTAACGCGGCTAGAAATTGATTATAATCATGACTTATTTCTTTTGTGATTTTAGTTTTCCCGCGTTTTGCTAAAAACACCTTATTTGCCCAAACTTCTAGAGTTTTTACAAAGTCTTTAGACGGGTCGTCTTTTAAATACTTATCTCTTATCGCTTTTATAAAGCTGTCTTTAGTAAATTTAACTAATTCAGAGTCTGTTTTGATTCCTCTGATTTTATTTAACGCATCATCAGTAAATATATTTTCAGGAGAATAGTCAGCACCTTATTGTTCTTGAAATTCTTCGAATTTTCGTTCAGGTGGTGGTGAGGAAATATCAAAATCACCTAATCGTTCAACTTCTTCCTGAAGTTCTCGTTCTTGTTGTTCTTGTTGTCTTGCAGCAGTTATTATAACGACAGGAAGTGATTTTAAAGACTTTTTTGTTTGTTTAGATCTTTTTGCTATTTTTTCTAACACAGGGAGAAAGGATTCTTCTTGTTTTTTCTCTTGTTTAGAAATTGTTGATGTTACACCCTCAGTTGCACTGACAATCGGCTTAAAAAGTTGTTGTGTATCAGCAGAAAAATCAGTCTGAAGGAGTTGTCGTTCTTGTAATTTATTACGTACACTGTCACGGAGTGGTAGTAGTTTATTAATAGCATTCAGTCGCTGTTTTGCATTTCGTGTGGTTAGTGATTGTCCTACCATATTGAAAGAGTATCACTATTGTTGAATTAAAAATCCAAAGGATTTTCACTCAAAGAGTTTCCATCATGGATTTTCATTGTAATTTCAAGTAAAAAAAATTATTATGTTATTTTTACAACCGTGTGCATCACGGAAGTGATTTCAAAAATCTACCTTGAAATTGTTTACGGTTTATGGTATGTCATTTTTAGATTGTTAGTATAGATTTCTCATTGTGTTTTGTTTGACTAAACTCACGTGAATGGGCCATTCATCGTTACCTGTGTACACGGAAATTATACAAGAAGGAGGCTCTCTACGCGTGAGACTAAGCTTGCTCGATTTGAGCCTTTATCTGTTTCGCGTTGGAATTAATAAGTTTCTTTTGTTCATATTCAGCCCCTAATTGTTTTCTAACAGCTTCTACGACCGTACATAATGGTACAAACACACTAACGTCTTCATGATAAACTAAACTCTCACGGATAAAGTTTTGAATGCGCTTGATTAGATAATATTGTTTAGAGAGGACATACTTTCCATTGTTTTGTGCAAATTCCATATCCTCAAAATCGGTCATTATTTGATCGTAATTTAACCGCGATGATAGTTGAATATTTTGATTTATTAATTTGTTAATTTCAGAAATAATACACCTAATATTTTCAGAATTCATATTATATAAAAAAAAAGTATGTGTGTTTAATTCAATTCCATCTTAGAGTTTTCACAAAATGAATTCTGGAGTGCTAACGTGTTGGCCATCTTAGCACTCCAGAAGCTTTATGCGATTATAGGTGATAGGTATACAATGAATGCAAACCCGTTGGAACCCCCTTGGTGTATTTATACATCAAGCGGCGCCCAGGGTTTCCAAATGCAATGAATGACGACGGCACATTCAACCCCAAGGATCTAGTGTATATGGCGGTTGTATACATATAGGACAGCACATTACACATCACCCATTGGCAACGCTTTAAACGTTAGTCGTTTAAAGCGCCCATAGGTTACATATAATCACGAAGCGTATTCCCCTAGGAGTAGAGTTTAACTCGTCAAATAACGGGTTTGACCTACAAGAGGATACGTTTGGCGAAACGACGACACGGACGGCACATAACAATATATTATAGAATGATGATGGTATATAAACAATGCAATGGATGAATACTTAATTAAGGACGGCACATTCAACCCCAAGGATCTAGTGTACATGGCGGTTGAATAATACTTAATTAAGGACGGCACACAACAATAGATTATATGATGGTATATATACAATGCGATGGATGAATACTTAATTAAGGACGGTACAACAATAGATTATAGGATGATGATGGTATATATACAATGCCAATGGATGACGCGGGCTATTCTACATTCAGGTGCAAAAACAAACGCCAAAATCAACCCAGTTTGAATGTCAATAATAACATTCACACCACGTGTGACGGTGTGATTTGAGTTTGCACTTGAACTTCGAGCTAAAGCCTAAACATATATCATATGAGGTAGTATATAAACTGTTAAATACAAGGAAGTGTCAAACAAAGAGTGGTGTGATTTTATTCCTTGTTGTGTATAATTCTAATTATTGACAGCACTGAATTAACAGTTACTACTTAAAAACACTAAAAAAAGAATATGATTGTTTGTAAACACTTCGTGTTCAATTTTGTTTCCTATGAAACGGATAATTGATTATACCCCGTTGATATTTATGACAATTATAACAGCCAATCAAAAACTACCTCCTTGGTTTCACCAAGGGAGACAACAACAGTGTTTCAGCGATAACTCTGTCATTGGTGATTTGTCACACGCCATATACCAGCGAGTTATCTCCGCTAATTCACATAAACAAATCGAATACTATTATTGAAGCGTTTTGAAAAGGCGGTCTTGGTTATATTCTCTGCTACTTTTCGTACCGAGGGGGGACGAATATCGAAATATTCTCCAGCCTTTTTCATAGACGGAAATATTATTTCCTCGTTGTCAGTATTAATTGACATTATCCGTCTAGCATTTTTCGAGTATTTTCCAGTCCCGCCTAGTTTTGTCTTTTCGCGTTGTTAAATAGCTTGAAGGTTGTTCAATTTGTTATTCCTAGGATCGGAATCGATGTGATCAATAACAAAACCATCCTTGATCAATCCGTTAAATACTTCATAGACGAAACGGTGATTAAGATAGTTTTCCCTTCTAGCACCAAACATCAAATATCCTTGATTACTCAGAGTAACAACCGGCTTCTTGAGTCTACAGTGTCTAACAACACCATCACGAGAGGCTTAATAGTTTTTAATAACAGGATGTCGTTGAAATTCTTGGCTCATTTGTAAACAATATACTTTTATTTGTCTAATTCGTTAATTGGTTGAATTATAACATTGGGAAATCTTTCTAAATAGTCTTGGGCAGTTTTTATGATTTGGCCGTTGGCAACGTCGTTGACAGCGTCAGGATTTTTGATTTTTTTCTTGTCATAATAACGCTTCAACTCTCTATAACGCTTACCACCACAACTGATACATAACTGTGATTTGCCTCTAACACCTACCCCACAATGGAGACACGGGAGAGGACATTTCGAACCGTTTCTCACGCTTTGCATATGATACCCACAGAATTCATTTCTGCATGATTTATTACACGGGGTCGTTATTCCAATCATAAGCAATTTGCAATGATTCATTATTATAATATATTTTTCTATTTAAGTACTTGTTTTAATTATAATATGAAGGAGTTCAAGAGATTATCGAAAATTAAGCCCTGGAAAAATGCTAAATTCAATCTCGATAGAGTCTCTAATACACCAAAACGTCTAATCGGTGATAGAACTATACTGAAGGAGTTTAAGAGATTATCGAAAATTAAGCATTGGAAAAATACTAAATTCATTGATTATACCATGAAAGAATTCCAAAGATTATGGAAAATTAGGCCTTGGAAAAATACTAAATTCAATCTCGATAAGGAGTTCAAGAGATTATCAAAAATTAAGCCCTGGAAAAATACTAAATTCAATCTCGATAGAGTCTCTGATACACCAAAACGTCTAATCGGTGATAGAACTATACTGGGTAAATTCAGGGAGTGTTTTAATGAATTCTACCGAGACGGTGCAGCACACTGTTGGTCGACATTTCGAATTATTGATGAAGATGTCAATGCACCCAACATCGATGCTACTAAGAACGATGAAAGAGCAGCTGAGATAATTTCACATCTTGGATGGAAATCCAAGGGTAAATTGCAAAGCAATTCCCAACAGAAGTATTTTTTCAGAATAAAATTCATCATCGAAGTCGAAGGGGAATGGATTATCAGGGATAAATTTGAATCAATCCTTAAGGATAAAAAAACTGTCATTGTGAGTAGAGATTCCAAACCAGGAATTCTAACTGGAATTGACAAACCATACTACGAGAGATCTTATCCTGTAACAGCAGTTGTTTATGGGATATATCCGTTAAAGGATAAAACCGATATTGCAAAACTAGCTCCTTTGAAATATTCTAGTTCACTGAATTGTGTAGCAACCCGGGCAATGGAACACTTCACAAATGCATCCCGAGGAAATAAACTAACTGATCTGCGACGTAGGAAAATAACCGAATGGGAACTGACAGTGAAACAGCACGGTGCAAAGATTTCTGATATAGCTAAATTAGAAACATCATTAAAATTCCAAATATCAGTAACGACAATAACCGGAGAAGTATTATATAAACCGAAATATCAATCGCGAGGAGCTCCAATTGAAATTATTGATCATAACAAACACGCGTGGACGGCTGCAGTAACAATATTTCCACGAGAACAAATCGTGAAATATATCCCTGAGGAGTTCGTCGGGGATGTTTTTTATAATGAGAAATTATTCGATGCTATTCACACGCCGTGTAAGGATGATCCTGTGTCAGTGTGGCTACTTAGCAGTGATGATGAATCAGGATTTGATCAATTTGTAAGACCAAATGGTGAATTATATCGAATTGAAGAGTTGGATAACAGAATGAGAAAAAATCGCTAGTTAAATTACTTTGCAATTTCCATTTTCATCGGAAAATCCAAAAGAGATTTCATCCCATGAAAAACTACTCGCGGATAGCTTCACAATTCCATCAGTGATAGCTCACTTCGCAAGAGAAAAAACTCATGGCGTCCAACACGAAGTGATTTTCTCGGGGACGTTAAATTGAGTTGCGTCGAATTTGGTCATGGAGGACTGTGGAATACAAAATACTCACGTGATGGTATGATTTCAATTGATATATCCACGTGTTATCCTGGAAGTTTTCTCGGGTATGGAGAATGCGCTGAGTACTTTAAACGATTTGGACACCCAACATATGAGATGACTCGTGTTGCGATTAATGGGCCATTACCCGATTTTGATTTAACCGGATTCGCTCGTGTGATATCATTTGAACTCGCTACAGGGTTACATCCGTGTAGTTATCTTTGGATTGGTAGACACCTATCTGAAAAACATTGGATGCCAATTGTGTTATTGCGGTATATGATTGATTGTGTTATGCTGATATCGTTGATTGTTAGTGAAGCTATTATATGCTATCGCGCGCAGAAGGATGTTTGGTTACCACAGCCTAATATAGATCGTATAATTAACGATAACCGATAATATTTTCCAGATTTCAATGAAGAAGAAATCATAAAATTGTCTAGGGTGTTATTTGAAAATAAAAACAAAGAAGCCAAAGATCTTGGACGAAGAATTATTGGTAAATTCACTCAAGGTGGAAGATATGACAATGCAAAATACTCTTCGTGGCTGATCATAGACAACGCAGAATACGATTTTATTGTAGCGGATTTAACGAAACAGGGAAAACTTGTAACCCGTAAGGATGCTTTTCTATCCAATGGTGAGAAATTGGGTACGGTTGTTACCTATTGTGATGGATATAATTCCCAGTACGCACATTTGAGAAGTTATATGCTAGCCTATGCTTCTATTAATCTATTCTCGATGATAAATAGATTTCCTAATACCGCAGTTAGAGTAGCTACTGATTCGATGTATATACACAAAAAATACAAATCAGCTGTAGCGGCATTCACAGATCCCGAGGAAAATTGGGGATGTTGGCGATTTAAAAAGGAAACACTAAATGAGCATTGTGAATCCGCAGACGTTGCCATGGATGATAAATATCTATCATGTAACCCCATTGAAATTCAATCAGAATTTTCTAATGCACCACCCGTATCTGATCCGATATGTAGATACAAGACAGTTTATTTAAACGGCTGTGGTGAGTCAGGAAAGACAACTCGTGCAATTGAATTATTTCGTTGGTCAACCATGATTGTGTTAACACCAACTCACAGACTCGCCAGAGAGATGATACAGCGAGGAGTAAAAGCCTGCACTTATCACAGCTTCTTTCGATGGAAAGGCGATACATGGACTCCTGATCGAATGAGCGATAAATTCATTCCTGAAATCATAATCTGGGATGAAATATGCACGGTATCGTTGAGAGTATTACAGACATTTCTTGAGTGGTTGTTAAACAAAAACACAAAGGTCGTCATGTGCGGTGATTACGGTCAACCACCGCCATTTGTTGGTGGATCTCCTCATGAGTGCCTAAAGGGTTTTGTAGACTATTATGAAGAGATTAATACCGACCATAGATCACTTGATGAACAATTACGGGAGTTCAAAGCGCTAATTAGATTACAACCGGATAAAATCCAATGTGAAATAGCGCGTGAAATAATTTCAGAAACTCCCATGAATGATTTTTGGGAAACGTGGAGACCAAATGATTTGATAATCGCGAGTAGAAAAATAGTCAGAGACACACTTCAGATGAAGTTATTTGAATTGCATAAGTGTAAATTTGCAACACTTCCAATGCCGTTGTGTTATAGACCCTCAGATACACGAAAGCAGAATACTGAAGTTGATATTCCATGAGGATTTCAAAGACAGAATTTAGTATTAAATGATATTGTGCTGATTGATATCAGTGTCATTGAAGATGCATTACGCGCTGATAAATCACCATGGACGTTAGGTTATGCAGCAACAATACACTCTTCACAGGGATTAACTATCACAGATACAATTATTTGGATAATAGACAATCGCATCGAATGGTCGAATTTAGTCTATCTTGCAGTGTCCAGAGTACGGCGAATACATCAACTTTGAAGAGTTGTCCTGACAGAGTCAGAAGATGATAATTACACTACAATCAGCGCTGACAACGTCAAGAATATAATCAGAAAAAAACTCTTTGGTTATAAACAACAGGATAAAAAAAATAAACGAAAATTTGACATTGATGCTGAATTATTAATGACATTGAAACAACAACAGAATAATCACTGCGTGAGTTGCAATTGTATAATGAGTTGGAGTTGGTCGGATAAAGACCCTCGGCAATTTACCGTAGATAGAAAAAATAACAGCATTGGTCATACCAACGACAACGTAATGCTGACATGTCTTGAGTGTAACAGACGCCGGGTGCTAGTTAAGACCACGCGGTGGTAATTGAGTATCCTCGGGTATCACTTGCAGTTGTTGTCGAGTAAATCCTCGCTGAGGCGCTGTCAAATCCAGTCTATAGATTGCTGGTCTAGAAACACCTGCGTTGGAAACACTGGTTTTCTACCCGTAGATCGGGTTATACCGGATATCTTATGCGTAGTGACGCTCCAAATAGGATCGGTAGCTCTTTTTTTACCACCTTCAAGCTCTCCTGGTTCGTATAAATACTTAACAGTGACATTACTACCAAGAATTGGTTCTTTGAAATCTTTTTGTGAAATCCGTTGGATTTCCATTTTTGGTATAGACGCTTTCTTAATCGCGTTGACAGGTTTCATGTTAATTGTTCGAGTAATCTCGTTATTGAGCGCGGTAATCACAGCTGGTAATCTCTTGACCCATTCACGGGATCTTTTATCCTGAATAAATTCCTTCTCATATTGATATCCAAATAACCGTTCAGCAAGAGTCCGATTAAATCGTTCAACAATTGCCTGATCGCGATCTAGCGCAGTATGCCCTCGTCTGATGGTGACATTGTGATGTTTCATTGTAGATGCAACCACACCTTGAAATTCCTTGCCAGGATCAACTTGTAATAGATTTGGCCAGCGTAGTGGGCCTCGTCGATAAATCCTTTCAAATGCAGAAGCTACTTCAGTGGCCGACTTTGTCTTCAGCGGTTCTGCTTGTTTGTATCGACTCGCAACATCAACTAACGTTAACGCGTATTTGTAACTGTTGTCATGTGGTAAATACAATAAATCAGCTTGATGAACTTCATTGGGTCCGGTAACATCAAAATGCGAGTAGTTAATTTGTTTAGGCGCTGGTAGATAAATTTGCCATATAGCCTGTTTAGATAACCAGTTAGCTGCAGTGGGTTTTTTTCACCTTTGATGCGCTAGCGAGTTTATTGATTGCTGCCTTGCCTCTCCAGCATCCTCTCAAAGAATAATAAATAGATTCCATGTTATTAATTACCAGCACCTAACATCAATTTGCCTTTCATAGCTGATTTTACCAACCACGAAGCCAATTTTTCTTTTAAGGATTTATCAGGAATAGCATTTAACGCATGAATTAATTTCACATCCGCAAGATGTCTGTGTTGAAGATTGCTGCTTTTATAAGCAACATCATGAGCATGACACGCCTTATCAATAGAGTTTATTGGATATTCACCGGGTTTGGGTTGGTTTTGGTCATCGAGTCTGATATCGAGTCTTGTTCCCGGTCCACAATAACTATACCCTTGAAGGTGCTTTTCTCCTGAGTATTTTGTCCACGGTGTTCCTGGGAGTTTCACTAACTTGACTGCAATATCACCATCTCGTTTTTTTCAAAGGTTTCTTAGAAACAAATCTAAATTTATTTGTACTACATTGTACACATTTACCAGAAAGCGCTGATCGGTTATTTTTAGTTGTAATCGTCGTCAAGTCATTTGTGCCAGTACGCGTCTTACATTTCACACAATATAGATCCATAACATATATATAACAGCATGAATGTAATTGATTATTCAGCTACGAGACGACGGGAACCTATTAAACACCATTCAATGTTACCAAATTATATTCGCGCGATTAGAATCGGACCATCTGGAAGTGGTAAAACACAACTGCTACTTAATTTGATAACGAGATGGATAAGTTGTATTTAATAGCCCCGAGTTTAGACGATCAGCGATGCTATAAAGTGCTAAAGGATTTTAACGAGAAAGCAAAATCAAAATTCGAAGAATTTCAAATAGATGATGATATTATTGAATTTATTACTGATATCAACGATGCACCAAGCATTACTGATATCGATGGAAGTATTAACAATTTAGTCGTATATGATGATATCATGTTAGATAATCAAAAAAATCCTGCTAGGATATTTTCCAGAGGCAGACATAAAAACACTGATGTGATATATGTCACTCAACGATACACACAAATACCAAAAGTGATCAGAGATAACTGCAATTTATTGTGTGTATTTAATGGAGTTGACACATATACTCTTAGACATATTTGGCAAACTTGGTGCTGCGGTGATATGGATCATAATCGATTTAGAAATTTCTTTAGTCACGCTCAGTCAATACCACACGGATTTGTGACGATAAATTTATCAGCCCCGAGGACACGATATCGTATCGGACTTGATAAGATATTTTGTTAACGTATAGCAGCAGAGAGGGTGATGCCAACGACAATGGCGTCTTTTTTTTACCCTGTTATTAAGCATTTTCAAGGAAGCCTCGGACCAAATCAGACGCAGTCCACGTTCTCACCTCATCGTGTTTAAAAATCCAGGCAGCAAAGGGGATAGTGACAACAAAAATAGCGTCGTTTTTTTTAAATTTTGTTTTGCTGAATGGAGTCTTATATTAAGCATTTTCGAGGAAGCCTTGGTTTGCTAAATCGACGCCTTATTAAGCATTTTCGAGGAAGCCTCAGTTTGCTAAATCGACGCCTGGAAAAGTTGGTCTGTTCACCCTCTCTGCTGCTATTTTTGTATTATTCCATAATTTATTTTTGAAACTATTCCCCTTGATGCGGTATTAATGTATCATGATATAATCGTATAACATCATGGAATAATTTTAAATTACTTTTGACATCATAAAGCCACATCAGTGTTAAACCTACTGACATTTTAACATACAAATCTAATTGCCGCATGGGTGCCATTTGCTTTATAAATTGGGTACACTATATAGTACAATAATTGCCCCAGCGTGCCACACGATACTACTAGCGAACGTTTCCGACATGTATCTTAAATATGCATTACTGATGCCACAGTGTTATCTCCCTTTCACCGAGAAAAATTAATGAGCGAGAAAACTGGCTTTCGACTTTTTTAATGTATGTGTTGTGATATTTGAGGGTTCATTCTATGTTTAATTTTGTTTTGCTTTATATAGTATTAACATTTCCATTATTGCGAATGATATAGTCACGACATGTCACTGCCCTTACCTTTATTGTCAAACGGTAATGTCATATCAAGTATCCAGGTGCATGCTGTACGGTTAAGAAATTGCTTTTATATTTACATGTTGTTGCTATGAGTTTAACGCTATTTTTCAGTAAATGATCGGTTATATATCTGCTGCCAGTATATTTAGTGGAGGATGAACTCTGGTGACTCCTTTGAGAAACCACAAAGTCACGTGAAGTTACTGGCAAGCTTTCTTACATACCCATGTTAGCAAAGACCGAAACGTGTCATTAATCTGTAAGGGCATTGTCAACTTAGTCACTCGTTTTCCATATGTTTAGATGTCTCATTTATACAATATGCTTATCTTTTGTTTTAAAAAATAAAAGTTTTTATGTGATAATTACATCTGAAATTACATGTATAAAAGTTGTACTTACCTACGTATTTCATGATAAAAGATTTAATCTGACATAATAGAATAACTGCTCCGAACTGAAACCGAAAACCGGATGTCAGAAACTGTTAGGATGTTGTTGAAGTCGTATGTGTTACAATCCACCTATGTCTGTCATGCACTCAAACACGTAACCATAATTTTTCCTGTTATAGACTTCTGCATTAGTCATGCGTAACTGATACTACACATTTATAGCCACAATGTATAACAACTTGTTGTTCAAGTACCAAGTACAATGTTGTTTTATTCGGGTACAATGTACAATGGAATATTGTTCCATTCAAATAACGACTCGAACATAACGGAAGACTAGCAGGTCTGATATATACCACCTAGTTTCATCGTGTAATCATTCGCTACACTCAGATTTATACATGCTCAATTCATAGTTCTTCCACTCTACAGTGATTCAAACGTCTGAACAATACTTTGTTTCCTGCAGTGTAAAGTTTAGCTGACCCAAATACACCCAACTGGTGAGCTAGGTTATACATATGGATTTGGTTTCATGTTTAACAGCGCATATAAGAAATGGCTATATAATTCTGAGGTATTTGAAAAAAACATGCTTTGCTCAGAGACACACCACATCGGCCACCCAGATTCGAATCTTTCTTAGAGCAAGTTAACTCGCTAACATCTGAGACAGAGCGGCTTCCATTCCACAATTCAAATAAGATATTTAAGATGGTAATAATGATCGTTGCCCAACATAAGCATTCGTTTTCGAGAATACATTCTAACTTTGTGGTGTTAAGAGATTGTTCTACCAGTGTAGTATTTGTGTCGCATGTTTACCGTATGTTTTATTTAATATAGTCATATCGTACTTTTTGTTCTCTATCACCTGTAACTAAGGACTCGTTTCGTGCATCAATGTTCTTGTTTGTCATGAGTGAGTGAACGAGTGAGTGATCAATTGCTACGCATGATTCCCTTGCTTCACAAGTATTAAAACTGATTTCCCGCCTAACTGAAAAAATGCTTCTGGCATCCTTACTCTAGTGCTTGAGACAGACAACACCTCGAGAAGTACGAGTTGTGAAGATGAAGAGTATTTGTCTTTCACTTGCGTGAAAGACAATGAATTGAATATAATTTGCAAAACTTATACCCTTCTTGTCTGGTATGGAATTATTTGAATTGTTCTGTGATAAAAATATAAATGCTGGTGTTCGGGTTGTGTATTGTGCATTGTATTTGTCTCGGTTATATTTTGTATTGTATCTGTCTTGTATTCTAACTATGCGCTTCGTATTGTTATAGGTTTACGTCTTACCATTTCGTCTCAAAATAAATCTCACAATCGACAAGCGAGTGTTATCATTTCGACGCTAAATAAGTCAGAGCTCACAAATGTGGCCTACCGTGGGACGTGGGATAGAGAGAAGACCAGACCTAGGGCCGCTAGCAAGGGATCCCGAAAAGGAATCCACACTGGAAATTGCAAGCATACTGGAGGACGCCAACGCGCGAATCCATGTGATTCGATGTTCTTTTCTCGAACCGAACTGGCAATTTGTGTACTTTTATGTTCGCAATGTTTCTCGGAGATGAAAACCGAACTCCGATGACATTAGGATGACGTCACGTAACGTAGAGGCAATTATCTTCACAACTGATGGACATTTAACCGTGTTTTGTGTTATTTGTTATTCGTTATGTCAGTGTTATAGTTTCGACAGGAAGGACTCTTGGATTAGAAAATGCTACAAGTTTTATTTTCAATCAATTTGTGTTGACTTATTCTATATATCATGTCGTTTGCAAATAGGTCATGACGTTCCAACCATATAGTTGCGCTTATCGCCAACGTTGCACGAACAGTTCAGTTCAACACATCGTAACAGCACGGTTTGACCCACTCGTTAGATGTGGCGTAGAAATCACTGGCAAATCGAGGTTAAGGTCATTGATATATTGGCTATAACAGACGAAGCCACATTCCTTAGCAAGTGCAAGAACCTGTTACCCAAATATAATTCTATTATTTCAATGGACAGTTCATTAACATTTAAAGAATTTATAGGAATTACCACGAATATGCATCTGTTTACTTTCTGTTTACATTGTTGATAGAGTAGGTCAGTTTGGTGCATTGTGAAATACACAGGTTGGAGGAGCCCCGAGTGGCCGAGTGGTTTAAAGCGCTCTTCGTTACGGATCACTGCCATCTCACCACAGTCTGCGTGGGTTCGAATCTCCGATTCGGCCAATGTGTGTATGTGAGAAAGCTTGCTAGTAGCTTCTCGTGGGTCGCTGGTTCTTTCTGAGTGTTTTCCTAGGTTCTTCCTCCACCATTGATGCTGGCCGCCATATGTAGCCTATCGGTTGCTGAACATGGCTTTAAACACTACTACTATTGCTACTACTAGACAGGTTGGTGTGAATTATACTTAGATTATATGAAAACCACATATAATATGATTTATAGATATCGGAGTCGGGTGTTGTTGACTTGACAAGACAGTTCTCGGGCCTACTTATTTAACATACCACTATGCTTTAAACCCCACTCAGAACATTTTACAGCGCTTCAACGCCCTAGTGAAAGTAGCAGAAAGCTGGGCGAAAGTACAATTTATATTTGTTTTGAGTTATATATGTATACATAATTACCTGTTTATTATATGTATTAGCTCGCGATTAATATTTTTAAGCTGGCCAGACTGTTTCTAGAGAGTTATTTAGAATTGGCAGCATATTTTGAAGACGCATACCTTTATTCTTTTGCGTTAGTAAATAATTCGAATTATTTTCCCGATTCGTGGTCATATGCCCAATAGCCTTCGTGCGATTTGTTTGCAGTGGTTAGATATACGAGACTTTCTTTTAGGACTCTTTTCGTGATGGCTACAAGTATAAAAACATGACAGATCCGGAAATGATGCCAATGGGTATGTGGTGATGCCTGCATGGGCCTCACGCAAGCCCATTGTAACACAAGCCAAATCTGATATACCCTCGTCTACCCATTTGTCACAAGGAACTCCAATTGCAGGAATTGGGAGAGGATCACTCATGATGTTTTTTATACCAAGTATGGGCATCATGCTCAAGGTTCAAGTATGTGCATCAGCACTATTTGGTGGTTCCAAGGGTAATTCGACCGCAGCCAATGCTACCCCACCCCTCTCACGTCCGCCGTAGTACCTAAGATCGCCTTCTTTTCGGGGGACGACCCAAAATAGAAAGGTGTCGTTACATACTACGAATGGAGATTTGAGGTAAAATGTATTGTACCTGAATAATCCCCAACAATCATGATTCAGGCTTTCCAACGGTCTCTGCGCGGCACGGCAAGGCACACCGTTATAACGTTAGGCGAGAAAGCATCCATTAAAGCGTGCTCAGGCACCATTCTCCTGTGGGTGAAACGGGGAGGAGCAAGACTTCTGTTTGTTTGCTAATTTGCATAACTCCTTTATAAATTTACCCCCGAAATTACATCCCTAATCGCTGTGTAGCCTTCCAGGAAACTGTACCATCGAAAGAAGGGTTCAAAAAGGGATTGATGGGTAGTCTGAGCTGTCTGATTTCAACAAGGACCGGCCTAAGCATTCCTGGTGAAATGATCAGTTATCACCAAGATATTCTCCAACCCTCACATAGGTAGCTCAAGGACAACAAGTATAGGCAGACGAGGTCCATTGGGCGAGTGGTGCGAATTGGAGTTAACTTGGCAATTGCCCTAATCTGGGTCCTTCTGCGTATGAACAGTTCGCACGACTCCACCTTGCGGTTCAAGTACTTCTCAAAACCCGGCCAATACAAAGTTTTGCCTAGCTAACCAGTGTCTTTTCCTTCCCTTGATGGCCCATATTGTTGTGGATACTTTTCACGGCTAGGCTCCGGTATGCCTCTCAGATCGAAAATGGTCTGATCGATTGACCATTAACAGAAATGGTTATGTAGAGAAAGCAGTTTTCAAATACAATGCGGTTCCATTCACGACGAATTTTCCGTACAGACAAATTTTCTCTCCGGATATACTCCTCCCAAGACCTAAAACCATCATTCTTGAGGTCAATACTTTTCACTAGTCTTATCAGTCAACTGTTCCCTGTTCCACTTGATGTTATTACAATTTTCTGATCAGAACACCTCATCGGCCGAATGAGGTGCCGAATCATACGAACCCGCTCAGGTAAGGGAACATATACGTTTGCTGCATGGACAACGGCTTCCACCACGTCAGGAAACATTTGTGGCAAACCAGAGAGTGTCGGAGTCAACGTTACTTTTTACAGCTCTATACCTAATGGAACAACTGTAGTTTGCTAGAGCCGCAACCAGTCTATGGCCTATAGCATCATGTTTTGGCTTCGAAAAGACGTATGTTAACGGGTTGCTGTATGTGACTACCTCGAATAAAGAATCTAAGTGATAGCCGTGGAATTTATCCGTTACGGCCCATTTCAACGCCAGATTTTCGAGCCTATGAGCTGGGAATAGCGTCCTTCAATGGGTTTTAGTCCGCGTCGGCAATTATTCTTTTCACACCCTTTTGCTCTTGATATAGGACCTGACCTTAACCAGAACCACAAGCATCCGTATGCACGATAAATAGTTTAGTATAGTCGGCAAATGGTAACATGGGGGATGAGGTCAACGCGTCTACGAGAGTTGAAAAAGACGGTTTCTTAGGCAGTTCCCCATGTCCAAGGAGCTGCTTCTTTCTTTTTAGACTTATTCTTTCTAGACGCCTTAGTCGTTCCATGGCACTCTAATAGAGCGCATAATGATCGTGCTATCAGCGAGAATCTATCGACAAGGCGGCGATAATACCCTGCTATACCTGGCAATATGCTAGGTGAGAGAGTACTGTTTGCATTTATGTTTGGAGTTACATATGTATACACCATTATGTGTCTAATAATAGTTTCCAAAACATGCAACCGTGACGTCTACTTGTTTTGCTAACCTAATTTTCCTATTTCTGCGGGGTTTTCTCATACCTGTCGTCTCAGTTAGTAATCGTGTTCATATGCTAGGAATTACTTTTTAAAATATCCTTGATGTATTTTCTGTGTCTCACGGACTTATTATCAATGCTATCAACAACACAAGATGTATAAGAAAAAGAAATAAACTCATAAAACAATTTAAGATCTCTCCAACTTTGCCCACAGCATATTGAACATTAGTCACAAAAATACACACACATACACACACACAAAGCCGCGTCGACCTGTTGATAATGTTCCAGACACACAGGCAATATACGTTACTTTACGGGCCAAATCAAACCATACTATCTCACGTGATAATGAAAGCCGGCAAAATTCAGTAATGGGCTATGTCAGTCTGGTTGTTTTCTAATTTTGCCGAACACCCACAATACTCCCCAGTTGAATCAAATACAATAATGCGATTGCAAATGAAAACTCTTGCACATACCAACCAGAGTTGTTCATTCATTAGTCCACATGCTGTTCCAAACAAAAACATCCATGTAGTGTATCATTGCACCAGGCCCGCACCTAGGAAATTCTGGGCCCCAGGCAGCTGACAGAGTTCGGGCCCCTTTCGTGTTTCAAATATGTGCGTATATGTGCATATCTAGCTCGGGCCCCTGACAAGTGCCATGGTTGCCACACACACACACACACCCACCCCCCACCCCAGGTGCGGGCCTGATTGCACTACTTATCATATTTCCAGGACAGAAAATACAAATTTTCAAGAACGTCATTAATTTGAAATTTCCTTATGTCACTACACACTTTAGAGAAAAAACGGTAGGGTAAGGTTGGCATATATGCAATACAACATAACTATGACGCATCTTCTGAATTGTCATAAATTATGTATTTATCTAAATATTTATATTTATAATAAATTTATATTTATAATAACGTTTCGGCTCTGTAGTTTGTTTCGTACTTTGCACAGCGTTTGATATTTTTCAGAGAATAACAAACTTGGAAAAAGGCAGACGATAACTTCGTATAATGTTTTATAATACATTTATTGCAGTTTCAGACGTTTGTATTAACTACTATTGCTTAATTAATTTTAACTATTTTAATAACAGCTATTGTTAGGGAACTAAGAAGCAGTTCCAGATCAATGGAGTAGAGATGTCGGTCAGCTGTCTGCTTTACGCAGCGTGCTCATTCCGCAGCACCACATATACAGAAATTTCAGACAGTACATCTAAGTTTTAATATCATTGTCACCATTGTGTATGCTGCAAATGCACATGATTTCGTCTTGTAGCTCTCTCTTCAGAATCATGTAATTGTTATTACTGTCTGATTTAATTTATGGTTGTATATTTGAAATATTTATGTTTGAAGCATATGTCCTTTTGAATAATTATCACGTTAATCCTCAACACAAAAAGCAGTTATAATACAGTTGCAGTAAACAGGGACGTACGGCCATGATAGGAGGCTCTGATTTTATTAGATGTACTGTGAAGGAGAAACTTTTTCATGACGTTCTGAACTAGCGAACTTAAAATCATTTTGGGCGGGGAAAGAGGGTCATAACAAAGTTGTTACTTTTAATAGAGAGTAATGCGAAGTATTTGCAAGAATGTTTTTGCTGTTTCTAAGTGAAGATGAATTGGTATGCTAAATCGTGGAATAAATATTGGTTTCTAATTTTACAAGGTTTGCCATTTGGGCTGAAGGACCAAATTATAATCGGGCTTTGATGGATTAGAGTATGATTTTGGTTGCATATTAAAGGGCTTATTTCGTTCATTATGCAATGCATTGAGGGTTAATTTGAATGGAATGTTCTAAAAATGCACCCAGACAGAGTCTAAGGATCGGATTGTGCATCGGATCAAGCATCTGCAGATCAGTTTTACAATATGATCAGTACAAGTTTGAGTCTTACTAATGAAGCTCCAATCTGTTCTAAAGTCTGTGTTTGCCACGACTCGTCTTTAAACCAGAACTTTTGATATTTTCCAGCGGTATCTAATATGTGGAAAAAGTTCTTGACGGTCAAAAAATTAGACCTTTTGTCTCCCCAACAAAAGAGTCAGTAGTGGATCATCATGAATTTGATATAATTGGCAGAAGCACACACCACAGCTTTAGATTTCAAACCTTTTGAACCCGTTTTCTTCTGCATATTTCTGAAGTCGACGCTGTTTCAGCTTACATGTAGCATAAGTCCAATACCATACAGAGACTTTGATCTACAACAAATCAAAACATTGTACACTTGTAATAAGTCTGTTGCTCAACTAAGGTCTTTCACTATGATGTCAATAATTATGTTAAATATAGTGAAGGACACTGTGCTGCTATGTAGTACACTCATCAATTGTGTTTGAGTCTTAAAAGGGTGCTACTTCCATTAACTCGGAAAGTCATATCTTTAAAGTAAGTTGAAGATAAAGTTACGTAGCTGGCACAATAGCCCAAGTTCAATTCATAATTGATGATATTGTGCTTCCATGGAGTGTCACAAGCTTAAAAGAACGTTGAATAAGACAGCCACTACATGTTTTTCACTTTATCGAAGCTGCTCTAAGAAATAATGATGACTCAGACAATACCATCAAAGTATTTGGTCGCTTGAAGCTAGTAAAACTAAATTCATACAGGATTTACTGTCTTGCCTTTCTGTCGGTTTGAATTTCCATGTGCCATATTTTCATCTTTATTAGGCCTAGCCATATTTGCAAATTCAGAAACAATATTGATGTCTAGCTGAATGGAACTGCACCAATAACGACTACGACGACGATAGTGATAACGACGACGACGATGATGTCTATGATAATAAAACTAGGTACGTATATGACAAAAACAAAATCACATTATCAAGTCATCTAAATTACCTTATTATAGCGAAAAGTAAAAAGGCACAAGGGAGAAAAGGGAAGAGAAACGCGAGAAATAGAATTTATAACAAATATTTACGAATTTTCATTTGATGAAGTTTCATATAGAAATAACTTTGACAAAGATATGTCTTGAGCAAATATAAATATGGAAAAAAAGCAAATCTGAAACCTGATTATATTTGAACAATGTTGGGAATTTTCTAACATTTGTCCATCCGATGTATATTTAGCAATCCCAATCCTGTGTTGAAGGACAAAATGCAGGAATGTAATGGAGTCATGTACATTCTAATCAAAGCTTTCTATATAGAACTGTCAATCTCGACTGATATGAAGTTTTTCGTTCATTTCTCGGCGCTCTTTTATCAGCGCTTTTACGTCGTGCGCTCTTTTGTCGGGGTGCCATTTTAGACATTGTTGCAAGTTGCCTTTCTTGGTGAGGGTGATGATCAGGGATTAGTTCCATCGCAATGGCCATACTCCTTTTTATCGGATCTTGTTGTAGATGTTTGTGAGGGTGCTAATCATTGCTTCTCGCACAGCTTGGACCAGTTCTACTGAAATATTGTCCTCTCCAGCTGACTCTCTTTTTTGTGATCTTAATGCGGATTCGACTTCTTCACGTAGGATAGAGTGGTTGCCATTGTTTGCTGCCGAGTGACATTGAGACCTCTGGATCAATTATGGCTTGGGGGTTGCAACGTTCTACGTAGTACTATATCCATCTTTCCAGAATGTCTTTGTCTTCTGTAAGGTAGTTTCCATCTTTGTCATGTAAAGATGTAATTCTTTATTGTTTTGTATTTGTTAGATCTTGGAACAGTTGGTATGCTTTTTTTTTTGTTCCTTTTAAAGTTTGCCTCAATGTCTTTGGACTTTTTTCTATCTAGTTCTCGTTTGCGTTTTCATTCTTTTCTTGACTTCCCGGTTGTCTGCGTTGTACTGCTCTGCCCCTTCTGTATCCTGTTCAGCTCTCTCATATTGTCACACAGGTTCAGAACCTCAGTTGTTACGCAGGACTATTTGACAGGGCGATGTCTATCAAGGATCTCGCTGGCTGTTTTTGTCGTTGCTGTATTGAAGATGGTGATCAACGTGTCCATATCGGTAGTGTCAGTGTCGAGGTGAGCTGTGCAAATTTCCTATCAATCATTGCCGGGAAGGCTTTTACTACTTTGAGACCCTTCCGATTCACGAGAGCAAACTTTGATATGGTATGGCTTTCTTTCTTGTCCTTATTTGGATGTATCCTGAAGGTCATCATCATCGGATCAAGTTTACTTGCTATGTCCGCTCCGGGAACGCTTTGAGTCTTGACAATGTTTACACTTCACTGTACACGCCTCTTCACCATGATGTAGTCGATAGTCTTCGCTTGGTCTGTGTCATGTCCAATGTATATATAGAGTATGAAATGAGAGACGTCACTGCCACAAAGTTTGTTCAAGAAATAATTATGATTATGTCTTCTTTTGCTTTTTTTCTGTTCTGAATAATGAGTTCAGATTGGTATTTATAAGGAATTCTGTGAATTGGTTTTCCTGTCTTCAAATTTATTAATAATAGTAACAAATTTACCTTTTTGTCTATTTAGAAAATGTATGAAACATGTAAATTTTAATATAAATACCAATATATTTTTTATGAGAATCGTATGAAGAGCAGATGATCTGACAGCTAAAATACATAGATGATCACAATCGCATACATTTTATAATCAATTTGCTTTAATATATATATATATATATATATATATATATATATATATATATATATATATATATATATATATATATATATATATATATATATATATATATTGGTCTCCATGACCCACGTATTTAAGTGAAAACAGCATCCAAATCGCAATAGCATTGCCTTGTCTGTACGTTTTTACCACAAAACCATAATCCTAAAACCATGCCAAACATATAGGAAACCAAACAGGTTGACCAATTTTCATGAACGAAAGCTATATTCCGGTTCCATGACGCACGTGTTGATGTTGCTGTTGTTAAAGGATTTAAGATCATTGTTTCAGCACGAAATAGGACCCACTGAGACAGAAGTGAGATAGCAATTATCCATAATGGTCAGCACTTTAAAACACTCTGCCACCTACACGTATTGCAGTGTGAAAGGCATCTAAATCACTAAGTTTTGTTTGTTACCAAGGACGTGATTTCAAATTGTTGCAGACAAAACATGACTGGCTCGTTAATTTTCATATATAGGCAATTATACAGCCCCCACCCCACCCCACCCCGCAATTAAACAGTAAATTTAATCCTTGGAACTGCTTTTCTACAAATAAATTTCTAAATCGCAGCTGAATATCTGACTTATACATTGTGTTCCAGACTAAACGACCTTCATCATTACTTAAATGTAAATGGGAGGGAAAAAAAGAAACATTCTTTCAACGATGGCCGACGTAGAACAGGAAGACAAATTCTAGCTATCTCCCTTTTACCCTTTACCCCTTTGACATTTAAAAACTGTGGCCGTTAATTTAGATAACCTGGTGCAAAGTCCATATAAAACTCAAACTTTGTGTTACCTATCCCAGAGATACCACCGTATATTGCATTATTCAGTGCCAAATCATTAAGACCACCGGAAAAGCACACAGAAATAGTTAAGTTTATCAACGATCAGAATATTGACGTCTTCTTCCTGACAGAAATATGGCTAAAAACATCAGGTGATGAGCCCAAGTGTGCGGATCTAACGCCCACCGGTTACTCCATCAAGTTTTTCCTCTGCCACTCTCGCGAAGGTAGAAATGCTGCCATCACAACGAATTCTATGGTAAAATGTTTTCAACATACCATAACTTTCAATTTCTGCCACGAATCGTTTGAATTAGTCCAAAAAATACTCACACTGGAACAAAAGTCAGTTCATTTGTTCTGTCTCTACCCCCTCCCCCGCGTAAAAAAAACACAAGCTGACCAAATCTCTCTTTTTGGAGTAGTATCCGAAACTCTTGGAGTATGAAAACCTGAGCATACTGAGACATTTCAATTTTCACTATGACTGTCCTAGAAATGCATACACATCAAAGCTCCTAGATACCATTCATGTTTTCAGCCTATGAATATCCAGCAACATCTACAACTATTAACTGCGTCATGCATTATTAAAAATATAATTAAATGACACATTTAAAGAGTAATTTGTTCCACCCACTAATAATATGAGAATTTACATGCATGTCACAGTTCCAAAGAGATTTCAATATACAGTTCTTAATATTAGATATTCTTGTCACCATTGAGAATACATACTTTCTCATTATTTCATCAAAACTGAATACATTATAATTAACAAACATGTTGGAGGCACTGTTCCACCTTGGAAGACCTAATAGAAAACAAACACAATTATTATAACCAATAACTGGCTTTCTTTTCATGCATTTACTAAAGTTTGTCCACAGAGGAGCGCAATACATGGTGCAACAATAAGATTTGAAGAATCTAATTTTTATATTCAATGAAGAATCCTTGAATTTACGTAGGCCATTCTGATCACAACACAAATACTTTTTATTATTATTATTATTATTATTATTATTATTATTATTATTATTCAAAACCGTCTGAAATAAACAATGCAATAACTTATAATCATACATTTCATTACCCAAAAAATGTCCTATCATTAAAGTCATACCCTCTTTTTAGATTTTAGCCAGAATTGGTTTTCTCTTTTTAAATGAATAGTTGAAGCTGAAAAAGAAACATCAGTGGATGTATATGTACAAATATACTGTGTTATTTCCTTTTGGACACTTGCATAGAATATATTTCATTGCCACCACCACCCATAGATTTGGATATGATTTTTTTAAAAATATATCAAATGGTTTTTGGTTGTTAGGTACTTTGTTTCTTTATTACTTTTTAATACAATTAAATTCACCACTGACACTTTAAAAAATCTTGATACAATAAACTTGATTAAAAGCATGACAGTTAGACTTTGTATTCATACTAAACATCTTGATACAATAAACTTGATTAAAAGCATGACAGTTAGACTTTGTATTCATACTAAACATCTTGATACAATAAACTTGATTAAAAGCATGACAGTTAGACTTTGTATTCATACTAAACATCTTGATCAATAAACTTGATTAAAAGTATGACAGTTAGACTTTGTATTCATACTAAACATCTTGATACAATAAACTTGATTAAAAGAATGACAGTTAGACTTTGTATTCATACTAAACATCTTGATACAATAAACTTGATTAAAAGCATGACAGTTAGACTGTGTATTCATACTAAACATCTTGATACAATAAACTTGATTAAAAGCATGACAGTTAGACTGTGTATTCATACTAAACATCTTGATACAATAAACTTGATTAAAAGCATGACAGTTAGACTTTGTATTCATACTAAACATCTTGATACAATAAACTTGATTAAAAGCATGACAGTTAGACTGTGTATTCATACTAAACATCTTGATACAATAAACTTGATTAAAAGAATGACAGTTAGACTTTGTATTCATACTAAACATCTTGATCAATAAACTTGATTAAAAGTATGACAGTTAGACTTTGTATTCATACTAAACATCTTGATACAATAAACTTGATTAAAAGAATGACAGTTAGACTTTGTATTCATACTAAACATCTTGATACAATAAACTTGATTAAAAGCATGACAGTTAGACTGTGTATTCATACTAAACATCTTGATACAATAAACTTGATTAAAAGCATGACAGTTAGACTGTGTATTCATACTAAACATCTTGATACAATAAACTTGATTAAAAGCATGACAGTTAGACTTTGTATTCATACTAAACATCTTGATACAATAAACTTGATTAAAAGCATGACAGTTAGACTGTGTATTCATACTAAACATCTTGATACAATAAACTTGATTAAAAGAATGACAGTTAGACTTTGTATTCATACTAAACATCTTGATACAATAAACTTGATTAAAAGCATGACAGTTAGACTGTGTATTCATACTAAACATCTTGATACAATAAACTTGATTAAAAGCATGACAGTTAGACTTTGTATTCATACTAAACATCTTGATACAATAAACTTGATTAAAAGCATGACAGTTAGACTGTGTATTCATACTAAACATCTTGATACAATAAACTTGATTAAAAGAATGACAGTTAGACTTTGTATTCATACTAAACATCTTGATACAATAAACTTGATTAAAAGCATGACAGTTAGACCTTGTATTCATACTAAATATTTATTCAAAATTCAGATACATTATAAAGGAATAAACTGAATATTCAATCAACTAGATTCCCGGAAATGTGCCACAATGACGAAGATGCAAGCTTTGGTGTCATTTTGGTGTCCTTCGCACGGTTTACCTTTATCTTATCTTGCAGTCACTTGTATACAGGTGAAAATCATCAACAACTATATGTATATATGTGACTTGACTCCTTCTCAATTTATTATTAGTTACTGGCTGTGAAAGGGGAAGGGATTGGTTACTATTGATAATATTGTCTCTGTTGATATAATACACAATCTTGGGCTGAAAACTACGTTTATCACTTAGGATTTTAGTAAATAGTGTTGACCTGAGTAAACAGGACCGCAGTTGATCAATGGTAACAACTTGTCCATTAACTGTCTCGACAGAAAAGAGTTGTTTCCCATTGTCGGCGTCCACACTGACGTCGACTTTTAAAAAAATTGGATGTGGGGGAGTGGGGCTTATCCTTGCCAGAAAAACGCATGTAAGTTCATCAGATCGACAGTTTCAGTCAAAGAAAGTGTTATATTTGATGATAAAGATATTCATTCATTGTTCACACATACATTTATATTTATACAATTTAATAGGTGTGATGTGAGGAGATAATTATTTTCATCCAATAATCACACACTTATACTTCTAAAAGCGTAGTATGTGAAGAGAAAACAAGCTCATTCAATGACAACGCACAATTATTATTAGCAAAAGTGTGGTATGTGATGGGGAATTGGACTCTTTCAATAACCACACACGATTAATTAGAACGGGACGATATGTGGTGAGGAAACATCACCTGTGATCACCCAAACAATGTTTACTAACTGCATTGGATCCTGACGTCAAGGCGAAATATTTTACATTTACAAACCTGATCAAAGAACAGGAACTATCACATAAATAATTAAAACTTATGAAAATGGACCCTAGATGAAATATTACAAGTGAAGAAATTGATATTTTAGAATAATAAGCGATTTTGTTCTACTTTAGATACTGAAATTACATCATTAGCTATGTCTCAAAATTCTTTAACTAAGGAAAATGTTAATTCATTAAATTTAATTGCAAAATATTAAATAAATTATATACGTAACTAAAATTAAAGTAGACACCCATGTCTTGCTATTTAGACTCTTAAACCTGAATGTTACACACAGCTGTTCATACCCGATGAATTAGAACTCGTGACCCAAAATGTATATGGTCTTAAATACCGTATAGTTTGAAAATTGATGGAAAACCGTTCATAGTTGGAATCCTGTCGGAAAAAAACGGTGCATGTTAGAGACGTTGGAACATTGTTGGAAAATCCCAGTTAATCTTGGGAGTAAAACTTTTGGCAAAAATGATGAGTATTTCCAACCTAAAACATATATATGTTAAAATTATCGTTAAAAAAATACTTTATTGAAACTTTATCCAAAATATATCGCTGAACCGTTTTTTGGTAACTCTTATCGCTCTCAGTACGGATTTACAATACTGGACGTACCTTGGGATGCTCACTAAATTACAAAAATTATAAAAGCAATGGTAGCGACTTACGAAAGTCAAATTTGATGAAGCAAATAAAACCAAGAATTTTAGATAAGGATCGGTGTCATCTATTAATAATATCACTTTATTAGCAAATGCATCCAATGACATTGTCAGTAGGTCAGATGCTGTTGTTGTTGTAGAGATTAACGCCAATTTTCGGCACATGATAGGCTATACATGGCGTCCAGTATTAATGGTGGAGGAGGAACATGGGACCCCTCCCCCCCCCTCGTCCCGAAAGAACCACCGACCCACGAGAAGCTTCTGGCAAGCTTTCTCACAGTAGGTCAGACGTATATGTACACATGATCAGCTGATAGTTCCAGCCACCATTATATCTTTTATTGGTAATTAGTATTCTTTCTATTTGAAATATGCTTTTGCTGAATAACAAAAATCAATTGTGTAATTGTCACGTTTTAAGTAATGAACAATTGCCAGATTGCAACATGTATATGCTAGACCCTGAGGCTAAGAATTTCGCGTCATAAATGTTACCAATGTCAGCCTTCCGAACAAGGAGGTGTCACATCCAGTTTGTGTAACTCCTGACTAGTTCCTTTGTTTGGCAGCGCGCGGTTCACGTGTAAGTGTTGAAATGCCTGTATAGGCTTCAAAGAATCACATTTGGTGGGGGTCGTACATCCACCCTTAACAAACGGCCGGGGAGGGTGCAACGTCTGCTAATTATGTATACCATGGGTGAATCGAAATTCACTCGGAAATGAGCAATGCATGACCAACATTCGAATCGCAAGCTTAAGTCTAGAATCTTGAAAACTAAACGTCGCTAGTCGCTATAACATTGCGGAAAGCTATCAGCTACTCCGACGTCATTAGAAATTGGCGGGAACCTTTGTTATTCTGGGAATTACAAAGGAGTTTTGGACAGATCAGTGACTTAAAGTACACAAATTGTTTTTATTCCAGAGTAATTGGAAAGGTTGTTGCAATGCAAATTCATTCAAAATATGACTCTAAATTTCAATTTTAGGGAGACAAAAAAGTCCTTTTCTTTCAAAAGTGATGTATCGCGCACGACAAAGTTCAAATCTGTCTGGGTGGACTTATGTATACATTAAATAATGTTGTTGTGTAGCGCTGAATCCTTAGGTAGGGCTGGATACAATCGGAAATTTCATTCCAATTTTTCAATAAGTGCTGAACCCCTGAAAAATTTATTGAGCAAGAAAAACATGTTTATTTGGACTAAACAAATATCAGGAGGCTTTTGATAAGTTGAAAGCCATACTTAATAGCGCGCCAGTTGATACCGCTCCAATTTCAGCCAATCATTTCAACTAGAGAATAACCGATTAGCATTTTTCTACCGATTTCCGATTCCGGATTTTGAGCATGAAATTTTTCCGATTCCGGATACGATTCGATTAATCGGAAATGCTAAATCCGTATTTTTTTTTCTAAAAAATTTCATCTTCCGTTTCCGGGTTTCTGGTATCTGGTTTTGCCGTGTCTAGCATGTTACTTAGTACTTTACCATATCCGGCTTCATTTCCGGTTTTCACCCGTCGGTTCAAATGATTGTCTCACAGCGTGGTTGTGTTGACCATATTGGACTTTTCTGACTTCTTATTTATCTTTATTAACGCACTATCGAATGACACACAGTGTTAGACACGGTGCTATAGAAATTCAACTTTATTATTTTTATTATCCGAATCGGTCGTTCCTGCCTTGTCCGACTCCGATTAATCGGAAGTTCATACTATCCGGTGGAATCCGATTTCCGGATCAAAGGTCGGTTATGCCCTAATTTCAACTGTATGTTGATGCAAGTGATTTTGGTGTTTGAACAATATTGATTCAAGAAGACGAAAATTGTGCTGATCATCCAGTGTGATATTTTTCTAAGAAATTAAATAAGCACCAAAGAAATTAATCAACAATCGAGAAGGAATGTTTAACTTTGATATTGGCATTACAACACTTTGAAAGGTTACATTAGTTCAGATCCTTCTTATGTTATTGTGCTTAGTGATCACAAGTCGATTACTTTTATCGGGAAGATGAAAAAAAAAATGAAAGACAACCGAAGTGGAGTTTGTTGTTGCAGTAATATAATATTGACATCAGACACATCAAAGTAAAAGATAATTTAATGGAAGGTGCACTTTTCTGCATATAGAAATGTATCATTTTATGTATAATTTGTATAATTAATAAGAGTTCTTCTTATATTTTTCAAAAGCCCGTGTATAATTAATCTATGGTAAAAAGAAGGTTTTATGAAGTAAATCTTTCTTTTCCTTTATGGAGGGAAGTGTTATATATATTTGATTTAATTTATATTTGATTTAATTTAATTGATTATTTGTTTGGTTTTAACAAATTGAATTACTCCATTACATGATATTATAATGTAATTTATTTACTGAATTTTCCAGAAATTCATTTGCAAGAAATTCAGTTTGACAAGACTGTCTTTTTTTGTATACACCTAATATTTGAAACTTTGTATCTAATGCTGCCTAGTTCTTGGCCTTACTTTTTATATTCTTTCACAGAGTAAAAATCATTGGTTTTAGTCAGGGCCATACTGGGAGTACGTGGCGTTAGACCTGTAAAAGGATTTTACTTTGTTCTAGAAACACGATCATGTGACTCCCATGCCGTAATCTGTTTTTCACCGTAGCCAGATTTAATATTGATGTTTTAAGAAAGAATACTTATTCTTGCCTGAAGTCAATGTGTTTATGTTGTGACCAGTTTTAGTTGAACTTTTAATTCTTTTTTAAATTATTTGGATTCAAAGAGATTATTGTCACCTGAAAATACATGTGCTCTACATTAATTCTTGGACAAGAACAGTTATCGAAATTTACACAGAATTCAAACACTGGTACATTATTTTCTGTGATTCAGGACGACGCTGAGCATAGCATAGTCATCGCCTTTCATTTTTGATTTCAACGGGATTCGAACTCAGTTTCATTAGGACATTTTATTACTAGGACTTCTTTTTTAATTCTTGGATTATTCTTGGATTAATTTTGGATGTGATTCGTAAAACCGTAAGTTCATTTACTCATTTTGCCTTGTTTTTCATGGTATATAACTTATTTGTTAAATTTTACAAAGATTGTTGTCTTCATTCTTTTCTTGTTGCGCTTTGTAAGAGCCTAAACATAACACATTTAAGTTATCTTCAAGTTAATTTCGAGTTACAAATATCTTAAAAATCTTGCTGATCTATAATTTGTTACTAGGTTCTGGTTTTCTAGAACTTGCTTGCTTCGCTCACATTTGTGTTTAAAATGAATGTGCTTCGAAGTTTTTAAAATAAGTCTTGATGCCAAATTAGTAATCCGAAACTAAGTGCTTTAAAAAATAAAGTATATAATTTCATTAGTGATCGACTAGCCTTTTCCAAACTTTCTTGAATTAAAATAATTTATGAATGAAATAATTAGTTCTTAAAGATTTAACCTCACAATGACTTTGAAATTTGAGTTGTAACGGCATTTACAATCATTTCATATTCTAGTTTCATATTTGTTCAATCCTCTGAATCGAACCTCTTATCGGTTTTGTGCTCACCTCCTTTTTCCTTGTATGTTTCATTTACTAATAGTTTTCAATACTTCGTTGTATGTTCGATTTGATCATATTCATATGAAAAGAAGTCAAAAGGTCCAGTTATATTGTTACACGCACAGGGGTATCACTTGACCGAGCGGTGTCAAACCCTGGCGCGAATCCCGCTGGAAGTCATATGTTTTCCCCAAATTTCCAAGGACTTTTATACAATCTGAGTTGTATATTGGGAAGTAAGAGGTGTCTGCTTTTATATACTAAATTTTACTCTAATCAGTTCAAAACCACAGATAAAAGAACTTGCCAAAAGTCCATCAACCGCACATTTGCATGTTTTTTCTTCATCATCATCTGATTTCCGTACCGCCAGCCGGTTATGCCATCAAACAATACACTACTATACCCTTTCTTACTGGGAACTATTTAACTCCGCCACCTTAGGCCAGTCAAAGTACACTTTTACCGGCACATTACACCAATATAACTGCACCTATTTTCCACTATGGACACATAAACGGTATCCCTACTTATTGATTCCATTGTGTAATTTACCGGTTTCCTACCGTAAATACTTCCAGCTCAGCCACACCACTAATGTACACCGCTAGATTTTAATATGGACTATCTTACTCAGGGACAGTCATTCGGTTTGGACCTGAATTCACTACTAGCGAACCATGGTATCGTTCAAACTTACCGACACTCGACTCCGTGACATTTGCTCTTAGTATTTAGCTAATTATTTCGGGCTAGGAATATTTCCATGGCGCCGATTCCCAATAATCACACAAATCTAACAATTGCTTAAAACTGGGCGCTATTAAGTGCGCATACTCCAAATTTATTACCATATCTTAGACATGAGATTACCGTCTTAAATTCTTACCTAAAGCTATTGTTTCAACTTGAATTTGATTTATTTAAATAGTGTGAAATGGCGATATGCTGTTTTCGTTTCACCGTTAAAGAGTGTCTTAAACAGCATCCTACAAAATGAATTATTCCGGATGATGATCTTGTCCCTGGTCCTAGTTACTGATACCATTATCCGAGATCTTCCTCATGAATATTCAAAAGGTCATACTACAGCATATCGCTGTTATTGATCACCTGTACAAATAATATACAAAATTTTAACTTATATAAAGAAGAGACAAGTGCATAAACCTCACTTACAATTATGCATATAACAATGTATTACAAGAAAACTTGGTAAACATAAAGTTCAACTGCTTAAGATTCAAAATATATTCGCATTGAACTATAAAGCTAGTAATGGCGGATTAGACTCTATGGAATAATAGGTTTGTAAAAGAATATATAAGTACATATGAAGAAACAATCCACCATTAGACATTAAAACAATTAAATATATTGCGATCAGACAGCAATTAATACATAATGCTGCTCAAGATAGATGTCATAGTAAATAGTATTGCGAATTTTACAACTGGAAATATTGATGCAACGAATTGAATCCAAAAGCATAAAAGACCTTGAAAAATCTAACGAAAGAAGGAAATGTTCGTGGGTTACATACAGATCAATGAGAAAACGAGTTAACAAGGATATGGTTGCTGTTGATATTGTATATTTAAAAATATGATCAATGAGAACAGATATTGACCTGTTGGACCACAATATGAGGAAAATGGTTAGAATTAAAGAACTAGATCCAGCAAGTAAACCTGTATGCAATGATTCAGTAAGAATATTAAAGTTATAAAAGTCAAACAACATAAATTATTAGAAATTCAACAGAAATATAACATACCTTAGAGATAACGCTAATAACATTGATCCAAAATGTAAGGAATTACCATTGGGTTAAAGGTTGAAATGATGTTCAATTGGGGGAAATCACGTTGGAGATTTGTGTTTTAGGTGATGGTGGAGGTGGGAGAAGTAGAAACAGATGATTAGTTGATGAATTGATACGTTTAAAAACTATTGCTGATTATTTGGTCATCTTGGTTAGATTGATGGCAGCATCATCGTTTAGTATTATTGAAAATGTATTAACAAGGCATTTAACATCAACCGGAAATATCATGTATTCAATGTCTTCCAATTGCATTTTCATCCTTTTGGAATAAGTTTGCTTCTCTGCATGGCAACTGTACTTAAAAGTTTATTTGTGTCAACAAATTATGATCTAATCAATGAAATGGCTAATTAATATGTTAATCTATCTCGAAAGTAAATTCCACCATATTGAGCAAGCACGGACATAATATTATATCCTTATTTATTATCTTCATTTCCAGCAATATTAGTCGTGGTGTGTCTACATCCGACAATCCAACTACAGCCTAGCGAGACATTTGTGAACCCGCACTCATACAAAAATATTAAGCTTTACAAATACAATTGCCCGACTACCGGTACAAACTCAGATTCGGTTCAGACAAGCTCTTATATACAAGTTACTTGCCCAAGGGTTAGTCTAAATATTGAGAGTGAGATATAAGGTACAAAACATTAATTAAAGTCCTCTGCGCGCGCTAGTTTACCGACAAGGGCTCGTGTTATGTTCCTAATGACTTCTGTTCTGCACGTTTTATATCATGTGGTCTCGTCACAAAAATATATCGACACTTTTGTTTAGTTCTATACGTAGTGCATCCATCATGTGTATACCCGGTTTCAGTTTCTTTTCACCTATTGTACGTCTCATTTCCGTCGTGTAATTATCGTCCAGGCCACTCTCAATATTTCATGCGCAGACGTGACAACGGGAATATTTCCTATTTAATGCAAGTTTTGACGAATAAGGAATAGATATGTATGCCTTAACTCATTAGTTACATTGTAATCATACTATTTGTTCGCTTCAGTGGTTCGCCGACTTTCAGATCCTATGTTAGCCTTGGAGAGTTTGTCAGATTGGTAACTCTAAACAAAGGCCTCTCATCGAATATTGTATGTCTGTCGCCAATCTTATAGCGAGTAGGTGTCGAATGTTAAAAACACAACTCGTAGATCTTTGATAGGTGTGTGTTTGGGGGGAAAAAAAGGCCTTGTTTTTAACGAATAACTAGCAAGGATGATTTCGTTCAAAACGTGATTGATTGTAGACACCTATAAGTGTCGATTACGATATCCTAATTGCCTGACAATTACAAGTGATTCAATGCATACTGCTAGGCAGGCAATTAAGTGAACTAATATAAGCGTTCTCCAATCATTCTATGTAATCGGATTCTTAAAAACGTTTAATGCAGATCGCCAAGTTCAATGTGACTAGAAGATGATCGTTATCTAAATGGATACAAGGAGTTTTCACAAATCCTTGACCTTTGTGCATAATTAAATCATTACAAACAATCTTGTTTTGGTCTCTCTCTCTCTCTCTCTCTCATATATATATATATATATATATATATATATATATATATATATATATATATATATAGGTAGATAGATAGATATAACAATGTTTTAAAATTATATAAATGTCAGCTAATATTTGAAGCAAGCTGATTGGAAAATTGATCTTGCCCTTGACTTAATCTTAGCGAATATGTGTATATGTGCCCTAATCGATTATAGATTAGTGAAAGCTTGTTGACAGGAATTTACATTTGATAAACATGTGCTGAAATGGAATTTAACAGAAGGCCTGAAGTGTCAGTTTCATCATGATGTCACTGTTTAGAAACTGAGATTTTTTCATCTTCAGACTTTCAGATTTGCCATCGATCCTCTGGAATTTGAACACACGCATGACATCGCCTCTTGATAATACACTGTTAAGTCTGCTTATGCTGTTTCGGGTGGCCAAACCATTGCTATGCTTAAAATTGACCAAATGTACCTAAAAACTTAAAGAGCCCTTGCAT
Source organism: Unio delphinus (assembly GCA_029339505.1). Taxonomy (NCBI): domain Eukaryota; kingdom Metazoa; phylum Mollusca; class Bivalvia; order Unionida; family Unionidae; genus Unio; species Unio delphinus. The sequence continues at coordinate 3,223,877 of JAQISU010000016.1, read as the reverse complement.
TTGAAGTGTATTCTCGAAAACTTTAATTTTGAAAACGTTGCTTACACATTTGAAACGTCAGTACCTTTGTTGAAACATTGAACTTATCTGTGGAATTACAGAACGTTAAAACAATAAACTAAATCATTTTTAATATCAGACTTTCTGTTATTGACCTTTTCGTCAAAAAATATTGAGTACATATATAAAATGGGACAAATTTGGGTGGATTACATGAAACGAATAATTATCAGATGAAGCAGTGCCTCTTTGTTGTGATGGCACGCTAATCATTCCTTCCTTCCTTCTTCTTCTTCTTCTTCTTCTTCTTATTATTATTATTATTATTATTATTATTATTATTATTATTATTATTTCTTTTTCTTCTCCCTCGTCTTTTTCTTTATATTATTATTATTGTATTCTTCTGTGCCCATGTATGCAATGATAAACAACAAAACATGGAGCAAGTTCCTTGAAGAATCATTCAAAAGAAACACTTTTAAGGGGGTTGTTTTACCATGTTATTTGATAAATTTTAACCAAAATTCTAATATGGCAAATCATAAAATAGAACATAGTGTTTAACGAGATAGTTTGTTTACATTATGGAACAGTTTCTCTCTAACACAGATCATTTAGGAGCGCAGTTTCACAGATATTAACATTAGATTCATGAAACATACAAAGAGCTTGCATCTGAATGAACCAACATGATAAAATGAGAAGGATAGAGAAGGATAGTGTGACCTATATATTAGGCTTCACAGAATGGTTCTTTTAGATATTTGTGGTGGTTTAGAAAACCCGCTGATTATATGCATATATAAGATTACTGCAACATTGTATTTGATGAAAGTGAGCCTGCTCTACATTTAGGCATATGTTCAATGGATTGGCTCACAGTTACATTTTAGTCGATGGATGGGTAATGAAATATATTGCGGAAATGTATTTTATCGGGCAATTTTTTTTCCCGTTAGCTGAATTTTAAACTGTAAATGTCGTCAATGACGTTTAACTGGGATCTTATTCCTAGTAGGTTTACGAAAGTGTATTTAAGGATTTGTGTATTTATGTAAGCTTTGTTTTTGTATGAAAATTGCAAATATGAAATACATTTTACGCCTCATTGTTACTTGCATTATTTCGCTAGGAATATGTTCTAGTAAAAAGAAGAAAACCGACTGAATGCAATAAATTGTATTATGCGGCATATTGCGTTATATGTTTACAGTGCAAAACTTACGTAGCAACAATTTCTATGAAGCAGTGCATTGATAACCTCTTATGTTGACACAACTATTACAGCTCTTAGTCACTATTTCTTCCTACAGAAACATCCGTAGGGAGGAGGTAGTCATTTGCAAGAATCAGAACTGGTCATACATACATACATTCCCCACTCCTACATACTAAAAGGTGAAGATCCACCAGAGTCCGTTTCTTGCAATGAACCATTCACTTGTAAGCACTTTATGACCGAGTGTTCCAACCTGCAACCTACGCGTGATAAGTACTATAATGTACATGACATGAAGGAACTTTTTGATACTATACATATCACTTGTATTTTAGATTTCCTGAATGAAGTAAATCTTTATTTTAAACTATAACTTGTATGTCATCATCTAGAACATTTTCTTCTAACGCAAATACGGACTCTTATTTTCAATATCTTTTCATCAACATACGCCATTCACATCTCCCGTTGATTGGGAAGCTTCATATTTTACCTTTTCCAATATCTTACCAATTTTACTTTGATCTATTTGGTTTTCTATATCGCTGGTCGATAATAAACCTTTAGTATTTTTAAACATGTATAAATACAACCTATTGTATGGCGCTAAATAGCCTAAATGTGCTGGTGCATCGTTAAAAGTAAATCAATCAATCAATCAGTCTTTACTATTTAAATACATGTAGTCTGATCAAGCGTTTTGCACGATATACGACATATTTTAGGGGCCAACAATTTAATGTTCTGGGAAGAAGATTTACACTTTTTATTTGCTTTTTTCCTTCTTCAAAGTTCCGTCTATCAAGAGCTGAAAAATATTATCGTACTCTGATCTATAGAAATATAGCACCTTGTTATATCGACTATAGTTTTGACATTAATAACGATAAAAACAATCTCAGCTCGAAAGAAACCCGCAGCCCCTCCCCTTGAAAATGACATACCATCTATTCTTTGTTAATATCAGTAGTTGTATAAATCGTAATCAAAAGTGAAAGACGTTTTGGTGACACTAGAGAGTTTGTTGATTAAAATAGGTCACGTTAGTTTACAATTCACTAACTACCCTATTGATATAATAGGCAGACAAACAATGGAATGCCAAATTCCAGATACGATATTTATTATACCGGGCCAGTAAACATAACAACACATACATCAACCAAGAAAATGTTTAGTGGACGCGAGAAAGTAAGAGCAATTCAAACAGAAACCAACTGTTGTACTAAAAATATTTAGATGATTTTCAGTCTTACAAAGAATACATGATAATAATAATGAGGACTCTGTATAGCGCCTAATCTTTAGAAGCTCTAAGCGGTCTACAACATACACAATGATATGACTACAAAAAGTAAAAAAAAAAAACAAACACCATGAAATTAGAAAATATTAAAAAATGCTGAAAATATCTAAGAGCAGCAGAGAGGGTGAACCTCACAACTTTCCGGCAAAAAAAATCGATTAAAACCCTCAAAACGAAGAATAGAGCCTTCCTTCGAAATCTCATTTAACCAAAATTGATTGAAAAATCTCATATTTTAACTAAAAAAAAATATCTCCATTTGCCATATGGAGATTTTACGATTTTTCAATCAATTTTTTTGTCGCAACTTGTTGTCATTCACCCTCTCTGCTGCTATGGGTTAACAAAAATAATAAATGATTTTAACCGAATATTTGATCGAGTCCGATACGATATCGTGTCCGAGGATCATGTAAATTTATTGTTACAAATCCATGCGGGTTTGATTGAGCTACGCTAAAGAAGTTTTTAAATTGATTGAAGTCCATATCACCGCAGCACCAAGTTTGCCAAATATTTCTAAGAGTATGAGTATCAACTCCGTTAAATACACACAATAAACTGCAGTTGTCTCTGATCACTTTTGGAATCTGTGTGTAGCGTTGAGTGACATATATCACGTCGGTGTTTTTGTGCCTGCCTCGGGAAAATATTCTAGCTGGGTTTTTTTGATTGTCTAACATCACATCGTCGTATACGACTGAATTATTAATACTTCCATCGAGGTCTTCTACTGATGGCGCCTCGTCAATATCGGTTTTAAAATCAACGACGTTCTCACCTTTAATTTCTGATGCGTTTTCATTAAAATCTTTTAGCACTTCATAGCATCGTTGATCATCTACGCTAGGGGCAACTAAATACAACTTATCCCATTTCATTCATCTCATTATTAAATTGAGCAGCAATTGAGTCTTGCCGGATCCAGATGGCCCGATTATAATCATCCGGATAGAGTTTGGTAGCGCTGCATGATGCTTAACCGGTTCTCTTGCTTTAGTCGCTGAAAAATCAATTATATCCATATTTCTATACATAAATTATGGATCTATATTGTATGAAGTGTAAAATGCGTACTGGCACAGATGACTTGACGACGATTACAACTAAAAATAACCGATCAGCGCTTTCTGGTAAATGCGTACAATGTAGTACAAAGAAATTTAGATTTGTGTCTATGAAATCCGGAGATGATTTTAAAAAAAATGAGGAGGTGATATCGCAGCCAAATTGGCAAAGCTCCCTGGAACCCCGTGGGCAAAGTATCCCGAAAAAAAGCACCTTCCAGGATATAGCTACTGTGGCCCAGGAACACGATTAGATATCAGACTCGATGATCAAAATCAACCCAAACCCGGTGAAGAACCGATAAACGCTATTGATAAGGCTTGTCATGCTCATGATGTCGCATATAAGAGCAGTGATTTGCAACACAGGCATCTAGCAGATGTGAAATTAATTCACGCGTTAAATGCTATTCCTGATAAATCTTTCAAAGAAAAATTAGCTTCGTGGTTAATAAAACCGGTTATGAAAAGCAAATTGATGTTAGGTGCCGGTAATTAATAACAGTATGGAATCTATTTATTATTCTCCGAGGGGATACTGGCGGGGTAACGCTGCAATCAATAAACTCGCTAGCGCCGCAAAAGTGAAAAAAAACCACTGCGGTTAATTGGTTATCCAAACAGGCTATATGGCAAATTTATCTACCAGCGCCTACATAAATTAATTACTCGCATTTTGATGTGACTGTCCCTAATGAAGTTCATCAGGCTGATTTATTGTTTTTACCACATGATCGTGGTTACAAATACGCGTTAACCGTAGTTGATGTTGCGAGTCGATACAAAGAAGCAGAGCCGCTGAAAACAAAATCATCAACTGAAGTCGCTTCTGCATTTGAAAGGATTTATCGAAAGGGTCTTCTGAGTTGTACAAATCTGTTACAAGTTGATCCTGGTAAGGAATTTCAGGGTGTGGTTGCATCTACAATGAAACATCATAATGTCACCATACGACGAGGACATACTGCGCTACATCGTGATCAGGCAATTGTAGAACGATTTAATCGGACTCTTGCTGAGCGGTTATTTGGATATCAATACGCGAAGGAGTTTATTCAGGATAAAAGATCCCGTGAATGGGTTAAGAGATTACCAGCTGTGATTACCGCGCTCAATAACGAGATTACTCGAACAATTCACATGAAACCTATCAACGCGATTAAGAAAGCGTCTATACCTAAAATGGAAATAGAAGGAATTTCACAAAATGATTCTAGCGTTTCCCAACCAATTCTTGGTAGTAATGTCACTGTCAGGTATTTATACGAACCAGGAGAGTTGGAAGGTGGCACAAAAAGGGCTACTGATCCTATTTGGAGTGTTACTGCACACAAGATATCTACTATAACACGATCAACTGGTAGACCTCCAATCTATAAACTGGATTCAACTGCCCCTCAACGGGGTTTTACACGCGAACAATTACAAGTGATTCCTGACGATACACAATTACCACCGCATGGTCTTAACTAGCGCCGTTGCGTCTATTACACTCAAGACAAGTCAACATCACATTGTTTCTGACATGACCGAGACTGTTATTTTTTCTGTCTACGGTAAATTGGCGAGGATCTTTATCTGAATACTGCCAACGCATTATACAATTGCAACTTGCGCAGTGATTATTCTGTTGTTGTTTCAGCGTAATTATTAATTCAGCGTCAATATCAAATTCTCGTTGTTTGTTTTTTTGTCTTGTTGTTTGTAACCGGAGAGTTTTTTATCAATAATTTTAACATCAATATCATCCATTATTGTGTCATTATCATCGAAAACAATTCTTCGAAGTTGATTTATTCGCCGTACTCTGGATACTGCGAGATAGACTAAATTCGACCATTCGATGCGATTATCTACCATTCAAACAATTGTATCCGATATAGTCAATCCCTGTGAAGAATGTATCGTCGCTGCGTATCCTAGCGTCCACGGGGATTTATCAGCGCGCAATGCATCTTCAACGACGCTGATATCAACCAGCACAATATCATTTAATACGAGAATTTGTTTTTCACTCTGTCCTGGAATATCAACTTCGATATTCTGTTTTCGTGTATCCGATGGCCTATAACATAACGGTACTGGAAGTGTTGCAAATTTTTCTTTATGCAATTCAAATAACTTCATCTGAAGTGTGTCTCTGACAATTTTTCTATTCGCAATTATCAAATCGTTTGGTCTCCACGTTTCCCAAAAATCATTCATGGGAGTTTCTGAAATTATTTCACGCGCTATTTCGCATTGGATTCTATCCGGTTGTAATCTAATTAACGCTTTGAATTCTCGTAATCGTTCATCAAGTGATCTATAATCAGTGTTAATTTCTTCGTAATAGTTTACAAAACCCTTTAGCCACTCATGTGGAGATCCGCCAACAAATGGTGGAGGTTGGCCGTGATCACCGCACATAACGACTTTTGTGTTTTAGTTTAACAACCACTCAAGAAATGTTTGTAATACATCTAATGATACTGTGCATATTTCATCCCAGATTATGATTTCAGGAATGAATTTATCACCCATACGCTCAGGAGTCCATTTGTCACCCTTCCATCGAAAGAAACTGTGATAAGTACAGACATTTACCCCTCGTTGTTTCATCTCTCTGGCGAGTCTGTGAGTCAGTGTTAGCACAATCATGTTTGACTTGGAAACGCAAGCGTTTCTACGAAATAATTCGATTGCACGAGTTGTCTTTCCTGATCCACCACAACCGTTTAAATAAACTGTCTTGTATCTACAGATTGGATCAGATACCGGTGGTGCATTAGAAAATTCTGATTGAATTTCAGTACGGTTACAACAAAGATATTTATTATCCATGGTAACGTCTGCGGATTCACAATACTCATGTAGTGTTTCCTTTTTAAATCGCCAACGTCCCCAATTTTCCTCGGGATCTGTGAATGCCGCTACATCCGATTTGTATTTATTATGTATATACATCGAATCAGTGGCTACTCTAACCGCGGTATTAGGAAATCTATTTATCATCGAAAATAGATTAATAGAAGCATAGGCTAGCATAGAACTTCTTAAGTGTGTGTACTGGGAATTATATCCATCACAGTAGGTAACAACCGTACCTAATTTCTCACCTTTGGATAGAAAAGCATCCTTACGGGATACAAGTTTTCCCTGTTTCGTTAAATCCGCTACAATAAAATCGTATTCAGCGACGTCTATGATCAACCGCGAAGAATATTTTGCATTGTCGTATCTTCCACCCTGGGTAAATTTACCGATTATTCTTCGTCCAAAATCTTTTGTTTCTTCTTTCTTAATTTCAAATACCTTCTTAGACAAATTCATGATTTCTTCCTCGCTGAGATCAGGAAATTGTTTTCGTATTTCATTAATTACTTGATCTAGATTGGGTTGTGGTAGCCAAACTTCTTTCTGAGCTCGATAGGATATAATCGCTTCACCGACAATCAACGATATTAGCATACCACAATCGATCATATATCGTAGTAACACTATTGGCATCCAGTGTTTTTCAGACATGTGTCTACCAAGCCAAAAATAACTACACGAATGTAACCCTGTAGCTAATTGGAATGATATCACACGAGCGAATCCAGTTAAATCAAAATCAGGCAATGGCCCATTAATCGCAACACGAGTCATTTCATGCGTGGGGTGTCCAAATCGTTTAAAATAGTTACTACATTCCCCATACCCGAGAAAACTTCCAGGATAACACGCGGATATATCAATTGAAATCATACCATCACGTGAGTATTTTGTATTCCACAGTCCTCCATGACCAAATTCGACGCAACTCAATTTAACGTCCTCGAGAAAATCACTTCGTGTTGGACGCCAGGAGTTTTTTTCTCTTGCAAAGTGAGCTACCACTGATGGAATAGTAAAACTATCCGTCAATAGTTTTTCATGGAAACTCTCCGGTGAAAAATCATTAGCGATTTTTCTCATTCTAGTATCTAACTCTTCAACGCGATATAATTCACCATTTGGTCTTACAAATTGATCAAATCCTGATTCGGAACCAGCACAACTAAGTAGCCAGACTGACACAGGATCATCTTTACACAACGCGTTAATAGCATCGAATAATTTCTCTTCATAGAAAACACCCCCGACGAATTCTGGGGGGATATATCTCACGGTTCGTTCTCGTGGAAATATTGTTACTGCAGGTGTCCACGCGTGTTCGTTATGATCAATAATTTGTATTGGCGCTCCTTGTAATTTATATTTCGGTTCGTGTAATACTTCTCCGGTTATCGTCATAACGGTTATTGGGAATCTTAATAATGTTTCTAATTTAGCTATATCAGAAATCTTTGCACCGTGCTGTTTCACTGTCAGTTCCCATTCGGTTATTTTCCTACGTCGCAGATCAGTTAGTTTATTTCCTCGGGGTGAATTTGTGAAGTGTTCCATTACCCGTGTTGCTACACAATTCAACGTCGAAGATAGTTTCATAGGAGCTAGTTTTGCAATATTGGGTTTATCATTTAGCGGGTATATTCCATAAACGACTGCTGTTACATGATAAGATCTCTCGTAGTATGGTTTGTCGATTCCAGTTAGAATTCCTGGTTTGGAATCTCTACTCATAATGACAGCTTTTTTTATTCCTAAGGATTGGTTCAAATTTATCCTTGATAATCCATTTGCCTTCGACTTCGATAATGAATTTTATTCTGAAAAAATACTTCTGTTGAGAATTGCTTGGCCTACTAAGGTGTGAAATTATCTCGGCTGCTCTTTCATCATTCATAGTAGCATCGATGATTGGTACATTGACATCTTCATCAATAATTCGAAATGTCGACCAACAGTGTGCTGCACCGTCTCGGTAGAATTCATTAAAACACTCTCCGATTTTATCCAGTATAGTTCTATCACCGATTAGACGTTCTGATGTATCAGAGACTCTATCGAGATTAAAATTAGTATTTTTCCAGGGCTTAAATTTCAATAATCTCTTAAACTCCTTCATGTTGCCGTCCACTAGACGTTTTTTTGGTTTACCGTTTACAAGACGTTTTTTTGGTTTATCGAGATTAAATCTAGGACTAATTTTTAATAATCTCTTAAACTCCTTCATGTTGCCGTCCACTAGACGTTTTTTTTGGTTTATCGAGATTAAATCTAGGACTAATTTTTAATCTCTTAAACTCCTTCGTGTTATCGTCCACTAGACGTTTTTTTGGTTTATCGAGATTAAATCTAGGACTAATTTTTAATAATCTCTTAAACTCCTTATCAGGATTGAATTGAGCATTTTTCCAAGGCGTAATTTTCGATAATCTCTCGAACTTCTTCATATTATTATTAAAACAAGCATTTAAATGAAAGAGTATGTGTATAATGAATCACTGCAAATGGCTTATGATTGGATCGACGACACCGTGTAACAAATCATGCAGAAATGAATTCTGTGGGTATCATATGCAAAGCTTTCGTCGTGGAAGCCTTGGTCCGTTACCCTGCATACGATGTGGGGTTGGGGTCAGGGGGAAATCGCAGTTGTGTTTGAGTTGTGGTGGTAAACGATACAGGGAATTGAAGCGTTATTATGACAAGAGAATCAAAAATGGAAAATCATATGAATTTTCAATCAAAAATTCTGACCTCGACTCTGTCAGCGACAAAGTCATAAGAACTCCCGAAGACTACATCGAAAGATTCTCCAAAGATGTTATTATTAGACCAAACACTGAATTAGACAAACAATAGTATAGTATATAAATGAGCCAAGAATTCAGACCACACCCTGTGATTACAAACTATGAAGCATCCAGTGATGGTATTGTAAGAAACCGTAGACTGAAGAATCCAGTTGGTGTTGTGACTAATCAAGGGTATTTGAGGTTTACTGTATGGTGGAGGAAAGAAAAGAAAACTTATCTCAATCATCGTTTCGTATTTGAATGCTTTTATGGATTGATCGAGGATGATTTTGTTATCGATCATAAAGATTCCAATCCAAAGAATAATTCCTTATCAAATCTGCAAGCTATCACACAAAGTGAGAATACCAAACGAGGTTGGACTGGGAAATACTCGAAAAAAGCGAGACTCGTAAAATCTTTTAATACGGCAACTAACGAGGAAAAAGTATTTTCATCAATAACTAGCGCCGGTAGGCACTTCGATATTTGTTCACCTTCTGTTCAAAGAGTTGCAGAGGGAATAACCAATACGGCGATTTCAAAAAAGACCAGACAGAAAATTAAATTTAGTTATGTCTGATGCGTCATATTTTTCATTTAGAAGTATGTAATCATCATAGAATATGAATTCTGAAAAAATGAATAGCGTTATTGATGAAATCTTAAAATTGAAAAGTCAGGATATCAAACTATCAGATGGTTTAAATCCTGATCAAATCATGTCAGATTTTCAGGGTATAGAATACGGAGTTAACACTAACAAGTATATGCTGCCCAAGAAATACGCGCTAATCAAGAGAATTCAGAATTCTATTCGAGACTCTCTTTCATTTTCCAGTGACATAAGTGTGTTTGTTCCGTTGTATACTATCGTTGAACGAATACGAAAAGAATAAGGTTACGAATACGAATTGAAAAAGGATGTCAATTCTAAAGTTAGAAACATAAGAGCGTTAATTCAAGAAAATGAACGACTTTGTCCGTGACCGACCCTCAAAGAGATTTTGTCCACGACCGACTTCAGAGAGATTTTCATTTTTTTTTAGCATTTTTTGATTGAAAACAACAAAATCAGTGAATAAAAAATATTCCACACACACTGAATAAAAAGTCGATAGACCGTTAATGGTTGATTTAGTCGATATCATATGTCAGATTGATCAAAAATAGAATGAAGGAAGTCACAGTATTATTATTTTTATATACAATTATGTGACTTCCTTCATCACTGATAGAGCCATTAAAACAACAAAATAACGTTTCCTGATCGTGTTAAAAATCATCCGACATGTCAGATTGATCAAAAATAGAATGAAGGAAGTCACAGTATTATTATTTTTATATACAATTATGTGACTTCCTTCATCACTGATAGAGCCATTAAAACGCTTCCATGATCGTGTTAAAAAATCATCCGACGTGTCGAATTAACTGAAAAGTGTTTTCGTCTGTTAGGTCAGGTTCGAAAAATTGTTTTGCAATTGAAAAATTGTTTGCGATTTCAAATAATGGTCAATGAAGCATTAACGACCCGATTGGCTCGTGAACGACTAGATGCAATCAAGAAATTTATACCAATTCGCGACTCTGTAAGAAATAAACTGCAACAACGACAGAGTTTGCAAACGGATTTTACTGTGGGATACGAAGAATTGTTTAAACCAGTAACCACAGCAACGAAAGGGGTAGAGCGTGCTATATTAGGAGATGTTCCCGAGACGGGGAAATTTGTTATCGGTGAACTTGAAAAAATAGCAGCGAAAACTGAACAAACAAAACAGGCTATACAAAAAATGGAATCAAAAAGAACAGTAAACGATTTACGCATGAGGTTTAACGAGGCGGGGTTAGCAGAAATCGATAAGACTGATCCAACAGGAATTCCTGCGCTTGTTGTTACGACTTATGAAAACAGGAAAAAAATGTTGAAACCAGAACATCATAAGTTTGTTAAGAATTTCACTCATTGGGCTGATATATTCTACAAAATCAAAACTGAAAAAACAGGTAGAATTAAGAAGGATAGTGCATCATATATTGAATATACCAATGCGGTGGATAAAGTGTATAATCAATACGAAGAGTTTAAACAACAACAAAAACCGCGAAAATTGCGAGGAAAGCGACAGCAACCTGCAAAGAAAGTATTCTACTCGCCTAAAAAACAACAACAACTACCACCTGATGATGATATTATTCTTGATGATGATGATATTATTCTTGATGATGATGTTCTTGATTATTTACAAGAAGCCGATTTAGAAGAACTGGATGAAGCAACTGGTTATAGCGGAAGTGGATTGCAAAACGCTAGCGTTGGAAACTCTTCGGGTTTTTGTCCTGGTAGTGTTCTCAGTGATATATCACGATTAGAAGTTCTTGTATGAGGTTTCCGAGCTGGAAATAACTCACCGGAAATAATTAATGAAGCAGCTGATATCTGTAGACGATTATTTCAAGGTGGTATCATGGATATCAGCACATACCGAGATTTCATTGGCGAGTTAGTGGAGGATTATCACAGTGACTGAATTCACAATTGACAAATTGTTTTACAATTGAAAAATTGTTTCTGATTTCAAAAAATGATCATACACTACAACCATGATAAACCAACCCCCGTCTATGTAGTTAATTCACGGTTTCCAGTTTATAGAGCGTACTATGGTGATGGTTTAGGTAATACCATTGCTGGGTTATTTGCAAGAATGGCTCCAAAAGTGATGCCGTTAGCTAAACAATTATCAATGAAAGCAATTGATGTTATTCGTGATAAGGGTATTAGTACTGTTGGAGATTTTGCCGGGAAAGCGTTTTCAGCCGCTAAGAATAAAATAACATCGCTAGTGAAATCACGGGGGAAACCCAAAGGATTTTCAAAGAAACCGTTACCGTCTACAGCGGAAATGCCTGCGAGTGTTAGCAAAATTATAAATAACGCAGTAGATGAAAAACTAGCATCGTTGATAACTCCCGACGCAAATATGATAGCAGGAAGCGGCTTTATAAAACCACGACGATGAAAATCATTTACGATTTCATAATTTAGACTCTGATAAATAGAATAAAATGTTCAAAAAGTCACATGATCCAGCGTTTGATATATACGCCCCAGTTGGCAAGGATGATTCTGTACGCGATTATCAATATTACGCCTATCATGCAATAGACGCAAATAGTCGATCGCGAATTGAAGTAAATACTTTTTGCCTTGTGAAGCGTTTATCGAAGTAGAAGGAGAACTTGTAACAGCTGCTGAAGCACCGTATCCTGCTGGTACTCAAGTCGGTTTTGTCAATAATGGTATTATGCGTTATTTGAGAGTGCAAGATATCTCATTGATGGAAAAGAAATCGAGTCGATAGATCGCGATGTTGATGTGGCTACAACAATAATCGGGTTAGCGAGATATTCTGATGATTATACAAGATCGGCGGGACCTTCTATGATGTTTGCAAAAGATGTTAAAAATACCGCTGGAGGAATTCAATTTGTTGTAAGACGACCAAAGAATAATGCTGGCACTGCTAATATTGATGCCGAGGATATGATTATAAGCAACGATCCTAACTTCAATCTAGGAGCCGCAACACGTATTTCAATGTTGCAAGGGGCTCGTAAATCATTTTCATGCGCTATTCCACTGCATCACATATTTGGATTCTGTAGAAACGTCCGAAAAGTTATCTACGGGGCGAAGCATACAGTAGCGCTTGTACGAAAGGGTGATGATAATGACGCAATTTGGAGGATTCCAGCAAACCCAGCTGCAGATCATGTAAATGATGATGCCGGTAAAGTCAAATTAACAAAAATATCATTGTGGATGCCAATGTTGACTCCATCAATCACCGCTAAAGGACGATTACTATCATTTATGGACCAAGGAGGAAAATCATTACTAAGTTGGTTAAGCGTGAGTACAGATGTTAAACAATCAAGTCTCAACGGGTTATTCACGTGGAATCTAGCATCGAAACAGGGTGTTTCAGCTCCACGTCATATATTTGTAGCGCTACAGGATAACACACGAGTTGGCGATCAATGTTTCAGTCATATGATATTTTATCCATTAGGTGTTAAAGACGTCTCACTGAGAATAAACGGCCAGCAGGAACCATCCGAAGATGTGCAACTCGATTACAGAGAAAATCATATTGCACGCGTGTATCATAGATTGCTGTCGTTTATGGCACGCGATCAAAATGTTGATACTGGTCTACAAATATCACAATTGGATTTTAAGAATCTATATCCGATCTATTACTTTTCGCTGGAACATAATGATTTAACAAGACAATCCGTCGTTAATATACACTTTAGAGCTAATGTAACCCCTGGTGCTATTGTTAATTATAGAGCGGTTGCTGTCATTCTCAGCGACAAATCAATGCTACTCGAAGGTGTTGGAGGAAAAATGAGAGTGGTTGATGCGCCTGTAGAAAATCTATGATTGAAAATCCTTCGTATTTTTCCAAAAACATGCAATTGAAATCCTCGATTTAGAATTAATCTATTATGTTGTATAATGTCGTATAGTCATATCAATGTGTCTTTGACACCTGGTCAATTAAAAAAATTGCAATCCAAATCAGCTAAGCAATGTGGAACCACAATTACGCTGAAACCCAATCAAATGACTGGCGGGGCGAATAAATTATCGCTGACAACTCGTCAAGTAAAACATTTCAATGATGCACTTGTAGCAAAAAAGGGTGTCCAGATTACTATTTCTGCGGCTGCTATCAAAAACATGGATAAAACAGGCGGTATATTCCCGTTATTAGCTGCGATTCCAGCATTGATTGCGGCAGCAGCCCCAGCGGTGGCTAAAGCGGCAGCGTTAGGGGCTGTTGGTACCGCGGCAGGAATGGCATTAAAGAAAGCAACGGGGAAGGGGTATAAAAAAAAGGGAAAGGGTCTAAGACTACCAGGAACCCCGTATTCGTGGTACAGCGGAAAGGGTCTAAGACTACCAGGAACCCCGTATTCGTGGTACAGCGGAAAGGGTCTAAGACTAGGAACAGTTTACTAGTGCCTATGTCCAATTTTGATTTACTCGATGCTGCTAAAAACTCGCCATAAAAAACTTCAGAGGTGTCTTTATGAAAGATCAATTACCAGCACAACCCAATAGTGTTGAAACAGGCATCATTAATCTCAATAACAGCACCGGACCTGGAACTCACTGGGTTACATACGCTATTGATCCACGTGGGATTGTCTATTTTGATTCATATGGATTAGCACTGCCAAAAGAGTTTATGCGTTATATAAAAACTTTTCCAATGAAGACTTGGTATTCTACGCTACCAACACAAACGATGATTGATCCACCAATATGCGGCAGCGAAGTATTAAATGTTCTTGATGCTATTTCTAACTCCTTGGGTAACCCAAGGGGGAAACCACCGCATGTTGTCGTGAATGAATACACCAGCAATCGCTTTTTAGAGAGAGAAAGAGTTTTACAATAATATGATTGATATTTGGGGAAGACCTCTGAAACCTAAACCGGATGGCGTTGCAACCGGTGATATAAAAAAACTAATCGAAGATGAAATAGCTGAGACGTTAAATTTAACAAGTGTTGAACCGAACGAAGTAGTTGTATTTCAAGACAGTCAGGGTAAATTGAAAACTAGTGATGTGTCGTTGAATGATATTTTGGTTAAACAACAAAACGCAATCGAAAATACTATCGCGTTATTTTCCGATCAGGGTAAATTGAAAACTAGTGATGTGTCGTTGAATGATATTTTGGTTAAACAACGAAACGCAATCGAAAATACTATCGCGTTATTTTCCGATCAGGGTAAATTGAAAACTAGTGATGTATCGTTGAATGATATTTTGGTCCAACAACGAAACGCAATCGAGGATACTATCGCGTTATTTTCCGATCAGGGTAAACTCAAACCGGGTGTACTCTTCTCGACTATTACAGATAGATTCACTAAATACGATATGGAATTTGACGATCATTTGAAAAATTATAATACTTTTCGTAGAAATGTCGTTCATAAGTTCTTTGGGTCTCCAATGGTAGTTACACCATCTATCGCTGAAATTAAAACGTTTATTGATGAGACGAAAAACTTCATCGAAGACATCAAAACTGATTTTCCGAGGATGATAACAATCATTGAAAAAACAAAAATTCCTCATGAGAAAACCAATAACGTAGTATACACGATCCAACACGGATCATTATCGTGGACATCTACAAACAACAAATTAGATATCACTGCAACCGTCAAGGGTATTTATCGATTAATACTGGTAACACCGATTCAATTTAATATTTTATCGTCAAGTTCATTCGGGTTCAACAATACGATTTCAACGATCATCGACAAGGATACAATTGAAAAGTTCACGATAATATCTACTGATAAAAATTTGGTTAGGGTTTCAATAACGTGGTATGTAGAATTCGTAGCGGATTTAAGTAAATAATAAAACCACTAGTGGTTTCAATTGAAAGAAAAATCCTTCGAACTTCACAATTGAAAACGCTAGCGGTTTTAAAATAAAAATGATTTCATCAACGCAATGTCGCTATGATCAGGTCAGAGAATTTCAAACTAGACTCAAAACCCTCGCCGAGGAGTATCAAATAAAAATAAAAAATACCGACGAAGAATCACCGCGATTGATATTACTGTGTACTCGGTGTCAAGCGTTCTCACTGGCGCCGGAATAATACTTGCATCGGTTACAATGATTGCCCCGGTCGTAGTTCCAATTTGCATTTCTGCGGTGGCTACAATCGCGGGTATATCAACCGGGATCACAAAAAAAATATCATCATGCAGCCAGAGTAAACTGCAAGATTACTTAATTCAATTTCATATTGTATCAACCGCGTACTCGCAATTATCCTCGATGATATCATCGTCACTCGATAATACAATTATATCAGATAGTGAGTTCTCAGCGATGCTCAGTATTTTTGATTCCGCGATATCAAAATTAGAGCGACAACAACAGTATAATAATAATGACAACACCGATGGAATTAGAAAACACAAACCCAAAAACCAGAATGATCTCAATAACATCAACGATATCGGATACTGAGTTCTCAGTGATGGTCAGTATTTTTGATTCCGCGATGTCAAAATTAGAGCGACAGCATGAGTATAGCAACGATGACAACACCGCAGGAATTACTTCAACGAATAGTGGAGAACACGAACCCAGTACAAACAAGCATGATATCAATAACATCTACGAAACCCGAGTTTAGTGTGAATTTCCCTAGCCCAGTCCCCGTGAAGGAGATAGCGCTAGCAAAACTACGAGTGTATCACAGTTGGCCTAATATCAGATCAAAATCATTTGGTGGTCAACAACCGAATAATTCACTGGTATTTGCAAATAAGAATAAACCAGACGGGACTCCAGACTGGAACGTCGTTTCAATACCAACAGGGTCATATCAAATTGAACAAATCAATGATGAATTCGCGCGTAGAATAAAATCGATTACTGGAAAAGAATCGAAAATCGCTATAACGGTTCATGAACCGACGTTATCATCTGCCATTGAAATAAGCACAGAAGGATACGTCGTAGATATCTATAACAGCTCAATCAGAACCGTACTAGGATGGCCTGAATTACAACCCCGGGGGGAAACCGTTGTTGTACCCGAACCTAAAAAATCTGATTATATCACCGACGTGATAAAACCCGATAATCCGATAAAAAGCTATGCCGATCACAGTATACCTATAGAACGTTTTATTGGATTATCAGATTTTATTCAACATGATTTAATCGAAAAAAAATTCAGTGCAATGAATAATGATTTTTCATTATTGTTAATATCCCTTAAATCAGGCTCTCTCACCCGAGATGAATTTATCAGCGTCATACAAACAGGTAACAAAATCATCAACGATATGGAAACATTTTTTGCGCAAATTATTCAAAAAGGCGGTTTAATACTATTGCCAATATGGGGAAAACCCGGAGGCAGCGTAGAAGATATCCCAAAAATTAAAATTCCTGGGTATAACCCCGACGAATTAAAAAAAACTTCTCAGGGAAGCCATCGATGTTGGTTTTAAAATAATTCATGATGAATGGAAGAAAACAGCACCATCGGAAATAAAAACCCTCAAACATAATAATGACCCAGACGGTGGCGGCAGACATATCGCTCCGTTCAACGTGAATATTTCATCGGTGATTGCGTTAAATTTAGTGTGTGACGTTATCGAAGGAAGCTATCAAATTAATCTCGAACGATCAAATCAAGCTCAGCAAGGATATATTCTTTATTCATTTGCACCAACAGTTCCTCCAGGATGGTTAATTATTGAGAATCCAGTTAATCCAGTCTATATGCGATGCCATAATGATTCGCTAACCAGAATTAATTTCAAACTCACTGACCAGTCCAATAATCTGATTGATCTACAAGAGGAGGTTTTACAAATTAGTCTGTTTGTGAGGTCCTAAGGACTCGATCAAATATTCGGTTAAAATCATTTATTATTTTTGTTAACCCATAGCAGCAGAGAGGGTGAATGACAACAAGTTGCGACAAAAAAATTGATTGAAAAATCGTAAAATCTCCATATGGCAAATGGAGATATTTTTTTTTAGTTAAAATATGAGATTTTTCAATCAATTTTGGTTAAATGAGATTTCGAAGGAAGGCTCTATTCTTCGTTTTGAGGGTTTTAATCGATTTTTTTTGCCGGAAAGTTGTGAGGTTCACCCTCTCTGCTGCTCTAAGGTAGTAAACATGATTAGGTCTTTAAAGTTTGTTCTTGAATTCGAGAAAGGTGAGTTTTAAGAGCATTCTTGAAAGTGATCATTGTGTCTTTGTGTCTAGTTTAAATGGGCAATTCGTCCCTCGTCGCTGGCAACGTTCCCTCTACGCGAATGGTAGATGTGCGCGCAGTGCTCTCTGCATCCCTGCCTGAGCAGCGTGCGCGCGCGCACGCACAGCTTAGAGGGAACGTTGCAAAAGAACGTTGGTATGCAAAAGAACTTTGTCCGTCCATACGACTTCTTTTTCATAGTGGGAATAGTGAGTATACAATTGTCAGAAGAGGAGCATACGTATCTTGCTGGTGTGTACAATGTGTGAGCTAAGCCAGATAGTAAACACAGAGTCCGTCAGTAAAACGTAGCACAGAGAACAAATTTTGTGTTTGATTCTGGATTAAATGAATAGCCAGTGTAGTATACAGAGCAGCAGAGGTGTGCTCTGATCGTGGTACTCTAAGGATGATCCGAGCAGCTGTGTTTTGAACTTGACCCATTTATACATGTGCTAGCTTATCTCATTAAATTTACACAGCGCTTGCGCAACCTGTATCATGTTGACTCATAGTGCATATTCTACTAAGGTTACTTATAAAATAATCGATATATAGACGGCTACGTGTCACTGTTTTCTTCAATCGCATATGACACCGGGAGAGTTGTGTAAATTATATAGAACTTTTCACAAGACATTTCATACGACTAACATTCTATAATGTTTCCCAGTGGCAGAAGATTTCGCTAGCTGGTACATGTGAGTTTAAGATTTTTAAAATTACATAAAATTATTTGAGGTTAAAATATGTAACTTTGATATAAAATTGTATCGAAATATGAATACAAAACTTTTTTGAATGCATGGGTTCGTTCACTTAAGGGGAAAAAAACTGCTTTAAGCCATTAAATGCCATTAATAAGCCATTAATAAGCCATTAAATAAATGCCATTAATAAGCCATTAAATAAATGCCATTAATAAGCCATTAATCGATAGTGTTCACTTTATTACATCAGTAAAAGTTTATAACAATTGGTCAACCAATATAGGAGAAATACATCAGTTTGAATTAACCAAGCACAAACAATCACGAATTTGAACACTCCTTTCAGAGCATTCTTATCTGATGGTCCACGTAAACCCCCAGTACTATGATGAGACGAAACAATTAGTCTAGGCCAGTCAGAGAAATAGGAGTATCCTTACTGGTACCAGCCAGTGCCGAATTAAGGCCTTCCAGGGCTCTAAACGCTGAAAATAGTATGACCCCCCCCTCCCCGACAGAATGTAAATCTAAAAATAAACACAAAATACAAAAACAAAACAATATTAAAAGCTAAAAGGTGGGGAAATACCAGTGTGGCCATCATTTCAAATCAAACTACTTACTTGTACATGCAGGTCGAAATGGTCATATATAATTAATTCAATTTTATCATCAACAATGAATGTGAATTATTATCTTTTGCCTTTTTCGGGCTGATGCCCTAAGCACGTACTTAGTATGCTTAATGGGTAATCTCGCATCGGTACCAGCTTCAGTAATTTAGATATTTTCACATACACATATACAAAAGGTGGAGAATCAATGCAAATCAATTCTCATCTTATCCAAGTTCCATTTAGTCTTTAATGGCCATGAGTAAATACTAATTCATGGATTCATTATTTTTCATGTTGTATCATTATGTTTTTCCTGTTTTACAGTCACAATAAACTACCATAATTTACCTGCATTTAGAATATTTTGTGGTACATTAAAAGCTAAAATGCAAATTGTTCTTCAGTATATGTGCCTCTTCTCCCAATTTCAGATGCATTGAAAAATGCTCTGTATTATAATCATAAAACAAATTGACGGATAACTAATTCTGTCATGAATCTGTGTTGGTTCTCCAACTTTGACCTCTCTAATGATTACCTTTAGACCGTAATACTTGATCAAATCATACTTAGGTCTTCAGTCACATGCTTATTTTGTGGGAAAAAAAAAACGTTTTCAAACATGGTTCATTCACATTGGATAGGGACATTGAGTGTAAGTAAAGACAATTAAAAAATTGAAAAGAGTTTATTGTGACTGTTAAACAGGAATTGAATCTTAAAATATGCATAAATGCAATTATAAATTGGATGATATGTGATATGTTGCGGACATGTTCTGGAAAAATCGGTTCGTTTCTTTGGATGATGTACAACATCCCCTTCTGGCAACTCCTTAGTCTGGAGAGGGATGGGCTCCGCAAGACGATGTTTGCCCAAGACACACTGATAATGCTGGATAAATCTAAAGTTACCATACCGGATTGGTCGTCGCCTGGGGTCAACAAGGACCGCGCCAGACGTTGATCACCAGGACAGAGGTGACAAGTGTGCTACTGGTACTTTGCATAGCAGAGCGAGAGACAGCATCGCCATCGCCACCTGGAACTTTAGAACTCTGGCGCAAATCGGAAGACTCCAAAAGTTGACACATGAGATGAAACACTAAACATGGCACATTCTGGGACTCTGTGAAGACAGATGAAAGCCCTAGAAGAAAACCAAACTAAAGATAGGCATATATTCAACTATAGTGGAGAATTGGACAAGTCTATAAATGGAGCAGGTTTCCTTGTAAACAAAGCCATCAAGGGATATGTGCTTGAATGTTGCCGCATATCTAGCAGAATCATCTTAATTCGTCTGAAAGCATCTCCCGTTAACATCACAATTATCCACTTAAATTCTCCAACTACTGATGATGATGATGATGCAGAAATAGAGGAGTTTTATAACAAACTCCAGTGTATTATGAACATGGTGAGTAAAAAAGTCATCCCCATCATCCAAGGAGACTGGAATGCCAAAGTTGGAAAAGATGCTCTAAAAGAATGGGATGATCGATGTGGACCTTCTTGCAATGAACCTACCAATGAAAGAGAGAGACGGGCCAGACGGCTGCTTGAGTTCGCCAGCTACAACACCTACTAGCCAACACCCTGGGCCAACATAAAGCTTCACGATGCTGGACATGGCAAGCACCAGATGGAACCCATCATAACCAGATCGACTAAATACTGGTCCGAAACCATTACCGATCTGGCATCAATAGAGTAAGAACAAGAACGTTCCCAGGTGCTAATGTAGGGAGTGATCATGACCTAGTGATTATGAACTTCTGAGTGAGGCTGAAGAAAATTAACAAGCCAAAGAAAATCAGGCTTAAATTCAACCTTGAACTACTGAAGGACCCTAACATCTGCAAGTCATTCCAAGCCACAATTAGAGGAAAATTTGCTCCACTCCTTCTGATGGATGTTGATGTTAAAGTGATGACAGGCACTTTCAACACAGTCATGACAACAGCTGCCAAGGACATCATTGGCCTCCATGGCCCAAAGAAAAAACCCTGGGTTACAGAAGAGATTCTGAATCTGTGTGATGCCCAAAGAGACCTCAAAAACACCAGGGGCAATGGAGTTCCGAGAAATAAACAAGAATATCAGAAACATTTGAAGAAAGCAAAACAAGATTGGATAGGACAAACGTGCAGAGAAATAGAGAGCAGTATGATAAAGAATAACAGCAAAAAGGCATTCCAAATTGTGGAAGACCTCACCAGACAGAAGTAACCAGGAGGCAGTACCATTCAAGACGAAAATGGAATATGCCTCACAAAAGCAAGTGATATTGATGAAAGATGGACTGAGTATTGTAAAGAACTCTACAACCATTCATCCACATGAGACCCAGAGGTGCTTGAAATTCCAAACTCCACAAATGATGATGATTTCCCCATTCTCAAAGAAGAGGTGGTGTCAGCAATAAGAGCATTGAAGAATGGGAAGGCAGCTGGAGTAGACAATATCCCAGCTGAACGTATCAAGAATAGGGGAGGGGGATCAGTGATAGAGCTACTAACAAAAATCTGCAACAAGATCTGGCAGACAGGTGAATGGCCAGTACAGTAGACCCAGTCACTGATTATAACACTCCCCAATAAAGACAATCCCCAGCTGTGCCAAAATTACAGAACTATCAGTTTGATCCGCCATGCATGTAAGTGATGCTGAAGGTCATCTGGAACAGACTGAAACCACAAGCAGAAGAAAAAATCGCTGAAGAACAAGCAGGGTTCCGGAGTGGAAGAAGCACAACAGAACAATTATTCAATCTCAGGGTTATGTGTGAAAAGTACTCACAACATCAACAAGACATATATAATGTGTTCACAGATTTCAAAATGGGGTTTGACAGAATGTGGCATGAGACATTGTGAGCCACAATGAAGAAGTACAACATGGGTCAAACATTGACCAATACCATCAAGCAGCTGTACACCAAGGCTATCAGTGCAGTTGTTGCTCAAGGTCCTGTGGGAGACTGGTCCCAGAATACAGTCAGAGTAAGTTATGGCTGTATCCTGTCACTCACGCTTTTCAACATCTACATTTCAGCGCATCATGAGCGACGCCTTGGAAAACCATTGTGGGACAGTGAGGGTTGGAGGACTTAACATCACCATCCTCCGCTTTGCAGATGACATTGATGGGCTGGCAGGCAGTGAAGACGAGCTTGTGTCGCCTTAGTGAAGAACCTGGATGAAGCATCTTCCAGATTTAACATGGAGATAAGCACCGAAAAGACAAAGCTGATGACAAATAGTGGCAAACAAGAGACTGATGATGATGATGATGATGATGATGATGATGATGATGATGATGATGACAATATTTGTTCAGATTGATATTCATACGAAACTACATGAATTGGTTTTAATTTCTTTAAATTTAGCAAAAGCAGTTAAAGTTTTATACTTTTTTGCCTATATGAAACATTTATAATACATATATTTTAATTTAAGGACATGTGCCAATGTCTTCAAGATAAGAATTGTATAAAGACTAGATGATCTGACAGCTAAAATGTCTAGATTATCACAATCACATACATATAATAACTATCACTAGAATCAGTATCACCCAGCATTTGTCTGACCTTGAAAATAGATTTTACACCAAAAGTTGTATAACAATTTTTTAATATATTTAGTTTAATGCGTAATGAGTCTATTGTGTTAAAATAAGTAACAGAAGAGGGTGAAAAGCCTCAAGCTTTGTAAAATTCAACATGTAATTTATTTCCCCAGAACACAATGAAAAAACGTTTTAGAAAATTATGGTATTGCGAGTTAATTCTCAAACTAATCTTAGAATTACAGACACATGTCCTAATAATTTTAAGTTCTAAAAATCTTTAGTAGAAATCCAAATGCAGTCGAAAGCTAAAGATGTTGATGTGCCTGTGGTGGCAAGTATTATTGTTGTACCATTATTGAATAATTACAGGTTTTAATTCACAATAAACTTTTTTTTTTTTTTTTTTTTAAATGATCACTATATTTCCAGAGAAAACAATCACTGAATTAAATAATGTGAATAAACACATTCCAGCCCAAATTAACTTTTGGACACAACAGTAATACAAATTGATTCTGCTAGATCATAAACCTTTCATCACTATGGTCCGGTTTGCCTGGTGTTACCTTGAATTTAATATTGAATACAACTTGAAATCTCTAGGCAAGAAGGCAACTTTTGATCGTGTTTTCCAAATTCTGAATTTCTATTCAAAATTGCGGAGTTCGAAGCAAGATGAGAATGATGCATCAAATTATGAATTATCAAAATATTTCGCTGATGTGACCTAATACAGTTGATTGAAAATGGGGGAAAACATCTGGAGAGGCATTTAAATGTGCTTTTTGGTTACACTGAAGATAAAGAGGTCTTTGAAGGCTTTTTATTTCAGGGAGAGTTGGACACACTGGAGTGCGAAAAAGGCTCCAGAAAAGGTCGAGAATACTTTCAAATATTTTGATGTTGATGAAGTTTTTGAAAATATTGTTCATGTAGTAAGGTAAATTAAAAATTTTCTTGTGCATCTTACCTGTTGTGTTAGTTACCTGTTTGCATCTGTATTGTAAGAATTTAAATAGATGTGCATTTCATTACCTAATGAAAATAAACCGTCTATAAAGTTCTTAATGTTTACAAAATAAAATGTTAGTTACTATTAGAAAGTCTGTTACTAAAATTATAAAAATATAACCTGGACAGTGTCAGGTAAATTGCATGAGAATTCCAATTAGCTAGTCCCTGACCAAATGAACATATTTACTTAAATTAACAATAATCCTGATAATTAACCTATACGCATGAAGACTATTTTACCTATGTATTATTTGCAGAATAATTTATAATTATTTTTTATAACCCAATAATTCAGGTTAAGTCCAACCACAGGAGTCTGACGTTTTATTAATAAAGTACGGCAAAATCTCTGACAACACGAATTACCCTTATCGGTAATGTAATACTTTATTGATAAAACGTCAGACTCTTGTGGTCCAACATACATTGTTGCATCACAATAGCATATAATAAAACACAAATAAATTTAAAGGCATACAACCAAAGATTTTTTACTTTTTCTGTTCTTGCAATTGCATAATATTATGAAAAGTGTAGTACAAAGAATGAGTAATTACACGTCATTCAGCTTCATAAAATGTACAACTGTCAGTTTAATCAATGAAAATGTAATGATTTTCTAGTCACGTAAATTACTTTTTAATTATGCGGAAACGGAAATTACCGATATGTCCCGAAGTGGTTGTGTCACGTGACGCGCGTATTCGCGTTAGTGTACCGGAACAATCTTCGTCAAAACGGGAGTTGATTCCCTTGGTAACCGCTGACTTTACTAATTTGTCTGTTACACAAAATATCGCTAAATATTCGTAGTTTTTGTTTTGTTTGCTTGTTGTTTTTTTGTGCTGTTGTTGAAATTTAAAGTGGGTTATATGTAAATTTGAATGTGTTCTTGGGGTGTTTAGCGAGACCCCATCAATAAATTCAAATATGGAAGTCGAGGTAAACACTAGTTTCTCTTTTGATGTAATTATTCCCTTATTCTCACAGGCACTTGATTCTGAGTAAATTCATGTATACACTCACCATATAACATGGTGAGTGTATACATGAATTTACTCAGAATCAAGTGCCTGTGGGGCGATAGTTAGGTACCTTGTGTTATATGGTGAGTGTTGTATACATGAATTTACTCAGAATCAAGCGCCTGTACTTATTCTTCATATTTCTTCGTCCGTCAGCCTCCTTAATCTTTATAGTCACGCGCAATATATGTATTGCCTATACATTTCTCGTTATATGTAATAAGTTATAAGAAGTAGGAAAAAAGTCAAGATGATGGAGAACAAATTGTCCACATTTTGTATTATTTTGACTTGCGGTAATATTTATTATACATCAGAGTGCTTCTTTTCATTTCATGTACTGTATACAAAGCTGAAGGTATTAGAACAACACCTTTAATTTTATTAAATGAAAATTATTCTTATACATTTAAAAATGTTTTATAGCTTTAATAGATTATGCATTTAATAATCACACACAAATATGACTAATCAATTAAGATGAAGAAAAAAACTATATAATTATAATTAACATATCTTTGAAATAAATGAAAGGAAATTACTGGGGAGAAAATGTAGTTTCCATTTATACTCATTTCAATACCAGAAATATTTACAACAGAAAATATATCAACCACAGCACAGAAGGTAGTGAACTACATAAACAAAGCATCTGTGTTTGGAAATTCTTTGAAAAGATCCTTCATTTTATCAACATAAGTAGGTTTGCATCTAAATGCAGCTACACACATTTGCTGTGGACCAGTTTTTCTGCTTATCACTTCTGCATCATATTTGGGCTTGATCAGGATTTTAGTAGTATGGCTGTTTTCCTGCAGTATTTTACAAATAAATCTAGTGGAGTCACGCTTTAAGTTTCCAACTTTTTTGTGGCTATCAAAGACTGCTACTGCATCTGGATTAGAGCTGTACCGATGTCACTTTTTGCCGATTATGCCGATACCACGTATAGCCGATTATCAAAATTGCCGATACCGATTATGAGACCGATTATTTGATTATCATATTATATACTCAGGTATAAGCTGACAAATTTAGAAAACAATAAAGGCCTGGAATGTGTGTGGGGAGGAGGGGGGCTTATCCGTGGGCCAATGTCAAAACTTTACAGGTTTTAGGTGTTTTTGTTGTCTATTGTAACGGCAGTACATCTTGGGACAAAAATATCCGTGTTCTAAGACATAGGCATGTTAAAAAAGTAAATTTCGGTGACCCGAAAATTATTAAACTTTTATAAAGTACTATTTATTATTGATTTTGTTATTATTTTGCATGTGCATATTTTCTGATTTCCACAACACGAAATTACATAAAGGTAAAATACAGCCTTTATAATTCGCGGGTCGGTCGAGTTTACCAGGGAGACCATATACTATAATGTACAGTACTTACGCAGTGCAAAATGTGCATAACATCACTTAAATCCTTTTTTATTCCCAAATATATTAGTTGCAGATTTTGCTTTATTCGTTGTTTCGACCAAAGTGTATTCTTTCAGATAAAATTTCAGCTAATCTGTAATAGCTGTTTCATTTACTATGAATCACCTCTCACGAGTTACTCATTTTCAATAATATAAGTGATCCTACAAAATGAGGTAATATTTTGAGTGTACAAGGGACACAACCGGTATAATTTACATCTTCACGCAGCGTGATAATAATAAAGGCTAAATTTCTCATATCCATTCTGGCTCTTGAAACAATGTGTCCAAATAAATTACTACTCTGTTGTCCACAGACCGTGGGGGTGGGCGATGTTTTTTTTTTGCAAACAGGAAAGTTTCTTTTTTCTTTTTTTTTTTTTTTTTGGGAGAGATCTCTTTCCTCTGATCTTCACAGACCATTTAAAGGAAAGGCTCTCCCCTTCATTTTCTTTTTGTTGTGTGCTATATTATTTATTTCTTTATTAATCATTTTTTTGTAATATATATATTTTTTTTCTTCAAATTTATAACAGGCATTCATCGAAATACAATTCTTTCTGTCTTTCAATTTTGTCTTTTCTTTCTCTTCTTCTTTTTTTGCTTCTCCTTTGCTTCCTCCCTTTTACAAAGATTTCTTCTGCTGACTTATCCATTATCGTTTCATCATTATAAAGATTTTCACTTTCTCTTGTTTGTTGTTCCTCCGCTGTCACTTCATCATTATAGAAAAAATCCCATTTTTCTTGTTCTTCTCTTTTTCTTTCACTTGAAAATATTTCCATTTTTCCACTATTTCATCTTCTGTGATTATTACTGGTTGTCCTTTTGCTGCTATTTTCTGTTTCTCTTTTTCTTGTGGTTTAATAGGGTTTTCTGTGCTGTTTCTTTTCCTATCCATTTTCCGTCTCTTTTTCAGTTGTTTTGTTGTTAGTGGTTGTTGTTGTTCTTGTTTTGTTGTTTGTTGCTTTAGTTGTTCATCCGTTCGTATTATTTCTTGTTGTTATTGTAGACCTTGTTGTTCTTTCTCGTCTTTATGAGCTGTGGTTTGCCTTAGTTGTGATTTTCGGGGCCTTGGTTGTGATTTGTTAGGCATTTGTTTTTCCTTGTATTCCTGATCTTGTTTTTCTTTTTCATTTCTTGTCTGGTTGGTTGTTACTTGAGGATTTGTATTATCAGGAAAGTTTCGCGGCACAATAAATATGTTCTAATCACTATGTAAATTGAGGCAATGCTTTTGAGTTTATTGTCGACTTTCTATGAGCAAAGGTCGTCGGCTTGCTTTGACGACAACAATTACTCGTTATTGCTGCGGCAACATCAGATAATTGTAAAACATTGATATAGAATTGTTTTATTTGTTTAGTATATGTCGGTGCTTCAAAGGAACAGTAAAACCTAATATGACTTATGAGAGACCGCCCCTTCTGCCAGATGGTGGCTTGGTGAAACACTAACAAAAGAAATAAAAAATTATTTAAAAAAATTCAGAAATGATTCTTACCTACTAGTATTAAAGACAATGAGTTCGTTCGCCCTCCAGGCATTACGGATTAACTGAAAGACAGACGACGTACTCAAACCTACACTGAAGCCCTTTCAAACAATTTCTCACTGGGACATAAGGACTATCGGTGTTTTGTGAGTTTTCATAAAGATAAAGAAAAAACACAAACCTCAAAATTGACTGTGTATATATCCATCATTACTCCCTTTGATGTTAATCTTACTGGCTATTCACATGACTGGCACTACAATGGCGGTTAGCAACATGTACTTTAGTCTGGTTTACTGCAGTTTACAAATGTTACCGGACGCTGGAGTTGAAAATTTCGCACAACTGGCAGCAAGATAAATTCTTTTCAAATACTTTATTAGAGCAATCTCTTTGTTACAAAAGATTAATTGATGGTTCGATGTGTTTATCTCGATATATGGTTATTCGACTATACAGTAGTGTTAGTTAATGAGCAGCTTGTTTGCATACTGCATTTATCCCGAGCTCTAGTGTTACAATGGATTAAGTTACTGTCAGTCAAAACGCGACTGTATATACAACTTTTATCAGGAAAAATTGGTTATTTAAAAAAATTATTTGCATCGGCACCGATTATTTTTGCCGATACCCGATTATACCGATTGTGCTAATAATCGGCCCGATTACGCGTACGGGCGATTAATCGGTACAGCTCTAATCTGGATCATATGGATTTAAAGGCTCCAACTCCAGTCTGTATGCAGCACCAACTGCCAGCTGTTTATTACCATAGTGGTGCATTCCTACAACTATCAAGTTTCTTATCACCACTCTAGGAGATGATTTGTTACTCATCTGAAATCAATATGTACAAATTCATACTATTGTAAAATATTGAAAACATCCAACCAGTTATGAAGATTATCCCACAATTTAATTTAATATTATGTTCAATTTGTTTTAATTGCAAACTAAGTAAATTTTTGGCTTAAATTGTCATAAACTTGCTTAGTTGAACTTAATGTAAAAAAAAAATGTTTACTCAGTTTGTTTTCCATAGTTACATATATACAAACTGAGAACACAACTTATATATTCCAATGCGTTTATGACAATTGCATCGGATAAATACATACAGAGAACATTACTTCTACGGTCAAATGCATGTAGGACAGTTGAAAGGCTTGTCCAATTCAACTGAGAACCCAACTGGAAGACATTCCTCATGCATCCATTTCTGGCAAACATCACAGCAGACCCAAATTTGCTCTATCTCTTCAACAACCTCCTGACTGAATACTCCCAAGCAGTGAGGGCATTCAACGTCTTTTTCAGCATTTTCTTGCAATGTCACCTCATCTCGTCGTTTGGGAACAGTCTTATTTTTAAATGGTCCTTTTCTTTTTTCTGAGATTTTTTCATCAGTTCTTTTTCCTTTCGTCGCATAAGTCTTTCTTTTTTTCTCCTTTCCTTTTCTTCATTTGCTTCATTCTTTTTCTTTTCTTCTGCTTCTGCATGGTGAAGCCACTCGTCCTCTGTGAGTGCTCTGGCATGAACAATTGTTTTTCTTTTCTTTGCATTAGTTACTGCAAACCCAGAGTTATCAAACATGTTAGATATGGACTTGTTCAAAATGTCATCAACAGCAGATGTTAGAGATATTCCTGGGTCCTCATCTATTGGGGAAGGGAATGTTATTTTGTTCAAAACTGGTGTTGTAGATGCAGTTTCTGGTGCCTTATCAAATTGCTCAAATGCTGTACTTAAGGCTAGTATTGCAATTGGTGGGTCTAGTTTTGGAGCTTCATCTGCTGGAGTGGGGTCTGCGCCTATGATATCTTCATCTGTTGATGGTTGTGTTACTGGAGTCTCAGCTGAAGTTGTTATTGTGGCTTCCACTGCTGTTCCAGGTAGCTCATTTTGACAGGGCTGAATTGCCACATTGGATACTTGAAGTGTGTCTCCCAGTTGTGGACTCTCATGCAACATTAGTTGGACAGGAGGGGAATGCCTTGTACATGTGTCAAATATTCCCATATGCTCCAATGCCTTTGATACATCAGAGATACAAGATATTTTCACTTCTGTATTTCCAACAAGTGATGGGGCCAAATCATTTGACTGTAAGATGACTTCTGGCTGGAGAGGGTAGATACCACATTTAGCAAATGAGTTTATGATGGTTGATGGGCAAAGGCTTTTGGCATAAACTTTACCAAAAATCTTTCCAAATACAAACCTACTCACTACTCGGCCAGGATTTTCTTCCATAAATATCTTGCATTCTCTTTTGTAATTTTCTTTTAAAGGCTTGAAACACCCCCTATCAAGTGGCTGCAGTTTGTGTGTTGTGTGTGGAGGAAGTGCAAAGAGAATTATGCCTAGCTCCTTACATTTTCTTACAACATTTAACTTAACATGAGTACTATGACCATCAATTAACAGTAATACTGGTCTTGCTGGTGGAATGTGTCTTACAAAGTGCTCAGTTACCCATGTTTCAAAGAGCTCTGTATCAATCCAGCCATTAGGACTGATGCATACTCTAGTACATGGAGGCATACCATGAAACATATCATGATCCATACCCCGTTTACCAGTGAATATCACTTGGGGTGGAATGAGTAGGCCAGAGGCTGATGCACATGCTACAATGGTGATGTTTGTTTTATTGCCACTTGTCTGTGAGTAAGCATCTTGTCCAGATAGCTTTACAATTTTAGGTGGCTTATGATCTAATGGCATGCCTGTTTCATCAGCATTAAAAATACGCTCTGGAGAATGTGTTAACTCATATTTAGTGAGTACATGTGACAAAAGACTGAAATAGTTTTTTACTACTGTTGGATTCAGACAGACTGCCCTATCCCTGGGTAATGACTGGGGGCTGCACAACCGCACCTGTGGCCATCTTTTAATGAACCCCAACCACCAGTCATCACCAGGTCTGCCATTTTTAAACTTATTGGGAATGTTTCCTGTCATTACTATATCACTAACTAAACTCAATATCTGTTGCTTGCTTCTGCCAAACCCTATTTGGGCTGTAACCTTAATAAATTCTATAATCTTCTTTTCTTCCTCCAAAGGCAGTGTTGTTTTGGGACCTGGCTTTATAGATGGTAAGAAGGAAACACGGCCAGTTATCCTATCACCCAGTGTGGATTTGGGGACACCAAACTGTTCTGCCACTTTCCTAACAGATATGTGATTGCCTTTTGCACTTTCTCTGTTGTAAAATTTGATGGCCTCTTGCATAGATACACCATCCCATCTTCTTCTCACTTTTTCTTGTCTTGTTTTACCCATTTTTTGCTGAAACTTTTATTCAAGGTTACCAGATAAGAAACTGAAGAGTATAACTTATAAATTTATTTGAAGTCAAAATATTATGATCAAGCCTGCTTTAGTTATGTTGCTAGTTGGAATAATCACGAACGTTGCTGTCTATATAAAAACTGAATCAAAGTGTTTCAAAAATGTTTAAATAATAATAATAATAATAATAATAAGGACTTTGTATAGAGCCTAATCTTTAGAACCTCTAAGCGCTTTACAGCATCTATAATGATATGACTACAGCAAGAAAAAACACACCATGAAATTTGAAACAAATTTATTTAAAAAAGAAGGTCTTTAATAAAAGCATTCACACATTTATTGCTGATGTCAACACTGCCAGAAAGGTGATTACTGTGTTGCTGTACATTAACACAAGCAAAATGCAATAAATTGCAACATTTAAGTTTCAAGACATGCCAATTTTTGTTTTTAAAATTACTATTCCACGATTATCTATTTGGCGAATGTTAAAACTGAGCAACTGTGAATATATTGGGTTTTATACTTTTAGTTATAAATCATTGATGACAAAATTGACATGTACTGATGAGACAACTGAAACTTATAAAAATATAATATTTAGATAATAATAACAATAATAATATAAATGACTAACAAGGTCAAGTTGTTGAGATTTTTTTAAGTATTTAAAGAGATGATGGTTAAAGTAGACTAATTTGCCATATTTAATTCTTAATTAATACAACTTATATCTAATATTATAAAATTATCAATGTAATTTTACTTGAAATACTAAGCAAATTATCTGCAATATTAGTTGAAGTGGTTTATATCTTCATTACAACATTAATTAATTTGAAACATTTGCCAATCTATTGTACTAAATAACCTAACACATTTATTTCAGCAGTCCGATAATACCCCTTGGATATACCCCTATATATTTATCAACCAATCAAACGAAGGTCAATCTAAGCGCCATATTAAACCTTCAGTCAATACAGAAAAAGAATTGGGCTATGACATTTTCGATTCATAAACAGTGTCAAACTTACTTTATTTATCAGGGAATGCAATAATACGGTTTGGGAATTAACTATTTGCGTACCGGAAGTGATGCAAAATCACCCCTTTAAGTAAACTCATAAATTTATCACCTTTCCTTTGATCGGATGATCGTCGTATTTCAAAATAATGAGCGGGAAGAGGTTGGATGTTACGTATGATCATCTATTTATATGTTACTACTTTGCGGCAAATAGATTCTACATTTTTTATTAGTTTGTCCGATAATACCCGTTGACCGATACTACCCCGAGTGACGTTAAGTCAAAATTAAAACAAAAAGGTGAAGAACAATGTGCTGGTCTTTTGAAGTAGCATGACAATAAGGGATTCCGTTATGAAATTCGTGAAATTCACATTCCGT
The DNA here is from genome assembly GCA_029339505.1 of Unio delphinus. Taxonomy (NCBI): domain Eukaryota; kingdom Metazoa; phylum Mollusca; class Bivalvia; order Unionida; family Unionidae; genus Unio; species Unio delphinus. The sequence continues at coordinate 3,191,218 of JAQISU010000016.1, read as the reverse complement.
ATTACGTGTGGTGTTTGTGAGACGTTGTACGTTGCAAGATTAACTAAAAAATATGATTATTGTATCATTGCAATCAGAATCGCTATTAAAAGATCATGCTAAAGTCGCCTCTTTGGGTCAGAATAAATAACAATGGAAATTGAATTAATGACAATATCATATGTATAATCTGATTCCTTGATAAATATCCACTTTTTCAGAAAGTTATTGGGTGCTTTTTAACTTGATTGATGTCAGTGTTCACATTTTTATGTATGTACATGGCAGGAAGAGTTAGTAGTTCTTGCTGGTAAGGATGACTTTTATAAAAGAAGTAATACGGAGATTTTATGCAAATATTCACACACATTATACCTGTAATTTTGTAATATAATCATCAAAGTATTTAAAAAGTAGTTGTAGGTCACCATTTATATTTGTGTAGTTGTATTACATCATGTTTATTTCCATTGAATATGTTGTACAAAAGGCCCAATATCATATACACTATAGATACTCAACCATGAATACATTTGGATCTAATAATGTCAGCTTTTCACATATGAAAGCAGTGAAAATACCTGCAGGAGAAATGAGGTTGCCATTGAAGATAATCACAAACCAACTTTCCACATACAATAATTGAAATATTTAGAAAAACAAAATAACAAGACATTGGTCCCATCCCAAGTCATAATTACAATATTGAAACAACTAACCCACAATCATATTCCAGAGTTTCACGTCTGTATCTATGATGGTGTAGGCAGAGGCGTAGATATAATATTTTGCGCCCAGGGATGAACTATAAAATTGGCGCCCCAGCCCCCTCCTCGTTTAATCAAATGCCTTGTTTACTTATTATAATGTAACGTTGTAAGCCTCATTTTGGTGCCTCTGTACCTTGGTGCCCGGGGACATATGTACCCCCCTGCGCCCCCCCCCCCCCCCCTTGCTACGCCTCTGGGTGTAGGAGATGAACTACATTGCTAATGGTGGGACAGACAAGCAGGATGAGATAATCCCCACACCCATTATTATATCAGCAAAACGTTTTTTTGAGTTTTCAATACTAAGAATACATTTTCAACAACCATAAACAACAGAAACACTCGCTAAAACATTATTTTCCATCTTCCTTATTGATATTATGTTCCAACTGCCTTCTGGTTGTTCATAAAGTGTGCATTTTCCATTCAGTTGTGACTACTATAGAAAATGGTTGTGGGGTTCATACAAGTAGTGATTGGGAAAAGGTAAACCACAAATAACAAGTTATGTACATTGTAGTCGATTATAATTATTTCCTCCAGTTTTATAATGGAAAAAAAAAGCTCTTACAGTGTTAGTCTCTGTGTTTAACTGTAGGTGATATGGAATTTGTGGAAGCCGAGTTGCTCAGATTACTAGGTTTTCAGAGTCTACTAAGATAGGAAAAGAAAATTGGTAGTTTTCAGATACTAATCATAATTATACAGTATGGTTCTGATCAGCAGTTTTAGAATAAAATTCATATATTCAGGCAAAACATCACTTTTATTTTCAAAGAACATAAAGTAAAAAGTGGTTTTTAAACAATAACTGACTTCTTTCAAAGCAGTATATTATGTAAAATCAGGGTAAAATTGTACTTTATGTGATATGAAACCAAAAACAATGACAATGACGAAACAAATTCATCAAGTATTCTGCAGTCCATACATTGTGTAGCAATTGTCAAGTAAAGCAGCTGAATTGTTTGGGTTAGCAGTAACAGTTCTCAGAATTAAGAAATGTTAAGTACCTTAAGAAATGTTTCTGGTTATCTAGATAGCATGCAATGCAGTCATGCACTCAACTGAGTCAAAAGGATGCCTTCACGCTTCATGTTAATTTCTAGTAATGATAACTTTATCCATTATATCGAATGCATATCCATTCCTACATTATTAATGTGAAATATCATTATCATTTAAATTTGCTGCAGGCATCGACTTAAAAATAATAGTACAAACTAAACAATTAATAATTCAGTGTTTGTGTAATGGTTATGATATGCCCCTCATTCTTTCATATCAACATATATATTCCATATACATTACAAGCATTCAGCTACACTGTATCTTCTTCTGTTTCTTGAATCTCCATCTTACTGATCAAAGAAATTCTGTATATTTTTTACAAAACACATTTCTTCTTCAAGGGTGTGCATCTTCTGGTAATTTCAGTGTTTACATGGAATTAAAAAAGCTTCTATGGTAACCGTTTATTAATTTAAATTTCAAGTTTGAGCCACAGTTTGATTATGTGTAAATTATTCCTGTGCAGCATTTGAACTCAAAAACACTTTGCCACTTTTCAAATCTGGAAGTCTTGACTTTTGCAAGTCCACATTTCTGACATATACTTTATGAGGCAGAGATTCTTTATGGGGCAGAATGTTATTTTTACAAGGACAACACTTCTTTTTTTGTTCCTGGAAATTGTTTCTTTCTATTATGCAGTATTGCTCCATTGAGAATTATTCCAGTTCCTTAATAACTCATTCATCATCAAAGATTCCGTTAACAATTTCGATCACGATTTTCTTCAACACATAAAGATCAATTTTGCGGTATTTTATGGTTTAACAAAATTGGATTAACGCCTATTCCCACATTACAAGCATCTTGTCAAGTTATCAGCGCAAGTTGTCAAGGGAGTGGTATATGTAAGGTGAACTCACTTCAGTTGATCAATTGAACACTGTTATAAATATTATGAGTATGTAACATACGTGGCACATGGAGAAAACTTGTGAGGTGCAGGTAAAAGTTGGCATAACATGGAAATAAAACAGGCTGGTGCAACACCATCCTAAAATGGTCCATGAGAAACACTAGCCCAGGCAAAAAAAGAGAACAGGTGTTATATTAAAAAACATTTTTGGGAAGTAATGGCAGGCATCATTAGTTATAAAACAAATTACACTAATAGTGAAATTTTCATGTGAATGTGCTGGGTGAATATGACATAGGATGTTCTTGTTCAAGTGCCAGATGAATGTCAGGAAACGTGTTGTTTTGCTGTTGAAATCCTGTTTTATAAATTGTTAACTATCCTCTGAACCAGAAGAGAATGTACCAGTGTTTGGACAACTGTTGTAAAATTGTTTTCTCAAGGTTTTATCTTTTAAGTTTCAAAAATGTGTTTTTTAATTTGATTGTTTTATTTCCAGGTTTAGTTGTTTTGTTTTAATCATTCAATGGTACAAAGTTATATAATTTGTGAGGGTTTTCTGTCCCGATTGCATAAACACCTTACCCAGAAGACTTTCTACCAACATAAACAGTTACACAGGTAAAATTAATGTTTCTGCTCCAAATGATACTTTAGTCTGTTCACATCAGCTCTTGCATGTCATTCAAGTCACAGTCACTTGCTTTCTAGTCTTTTATTAATGTCTTCCACTGATCATGAGTGTTTGTAATAGCTGTATTATTATTATTATTATTATTATTATTATTATTATTATTGCAGCTATAGTGAAGATCCTCATAGCAAAGGAAAATGAAATTGAATGGGCCACTCATTAAGGTCGAAGGAGTTCCCCATAATGCTACTAAGAGAGACTTGTATATTCTATTCTCCTCAGGTTAGTAAAGATAATAATGTTACTTTGAGTTTGCAGAAATACCAAATATACATTGTAATAATTCTGAACTCTAAAGAACAGTTTTGGATCAAAGGTTTTTGTTACTTCTCATTAATTGAATATGTGAAAGACCTACTCAGCACTGTCGATAGCATACAATCTCAGCAGTTTGATGTTTTTTGATTCAATATTATTGATTTTGTTCATGTCATCAAAAATTCCTATAAGTCCAATTGCATAGAGTTCCAAATGAATTCCTGTGGTAATCCAAACAAATTCCAATGTGTTCATGTTCCTGTTGTCTTAAATGTGCCAATTGCCTGTAATGTGGCAATGTTTTAACAGTCTTCTGATGTTACTATCACAATAATATAATGCAAAAGGTTCTTGACTGAATTCACATAAATTACAAAATGATTTAGTCCAGTAAGTATTAATGAATATTTTGTAATTCCAGTGATTAATTTAAATAAATAAATCCACCCAAATTAAAAGCTGAACACAACAGATAAGACTGATTCCATTTCAAATGCTAAGGTGGAGTGAGTAATTTTTCAAGTAAACATCATTGATATAAAACTTAAGGCACAATATTAGAGCCAGGATGTAGGTCATCTCCAATCTAAAGTATTCAAAGTTTTCAACCAAGTTTAGGAATGTTCAAATGAAAACTGAATGTCCTACACTCAGATACAAGTAAACATGTATACCTCTGGTAATAATGATCTGAATATTTAATCAATCAAAGAGAAATGTTAGCCATGTATTATGTTGTGTACAAAATAAACTTCACCAGTCAGGTAGACTTTAACTTTATTTCTGAGAGAGGTCAGTTACAAATACAGATATACATAACATAGTCCTGGAGAAAAGCCAAAAAACAAGAAAAATTAAATAGACTTAACAATAGGACTTGATTGAGGTGGTAGAAGGCCCAAAAGCAATTTCAAAAAGGTCATGAATGCTGTGGAGCAACAAAGGTATGAAAAGCTAAAAGTTCATAGTGCTAAAATATATTTATGGCTACTTTTGAGATTAAGCATAAAATGATGAAAACCATGGAATATATCCGTAAGTATTCTTTAGCTTTTAACATACAACTTCTGAGTAATACTATGTAGCAAATATTTGAATTTAAAATTTGTTCTCATATCATAGAAATTTATGAAAATCATTGATTAATTTTAAAGTCATGGTGTCTTTAAAACTATTAGGATTGATGTATTTTTGTGATACATTTACATCTTATTAGCACCAATGGAAGATGCCCAGCATATAAGATTCTAAAATATTAATGACATCTTTCTGTTTATTTTTCAGTCGCACAAATAAATTGGATAAGTCTAAACAGACATAAGGTAATTGTTCCCTGAATAAATTGTAAAATGGAGAAGAATGTCTCCCATTCCTTTTATTTACCTGTATCCATTTTAGATACATTATGATTTAATGATATCTCAGCACCACATTGGACGGATAATGCTGGTTAAAATTTCAAATTTAAAAAGGAATGAACATTTCAATATAAGGAAAAATATTGCAAAAAGAAACTTTGTTTAGGAAAGGGATCAATATTTTGTTGACCAGATCACTTAATCTGAACATTTTGCTTAATAATTGTTATTTACAATTACTTTTACAACTGCTGAAGACAAATGCTAGATAAGGATGAGCTATGTGATCATTTAATACATTCTGGTCATTATTAAGTTGGTTATAAATACTTAAGAAATTAGTCTCAAAATTTAAATCCATTATATCATGATCTTTTGTGTTATACATTATATATGCATTGTATTTCAAAAATTTGAACATCAGGCTATGCCTTACTAAAGATATATGAGCAAATTTCATTCAATCCAGTTTTAAGTATATCTTCCTCATTATTACTTATTTATGAGCGTACTAGTTTGAAAATACAAATAAGTTCTCATTTTGCATAATCTCTATAATTGATATGTTGTCCTGCTCATTGAACTTTATTCCTAAACAGTCCTTATGCTAAATGTAGTTTGTATTTCTTTAAATACAATCATCACTGCTCTTAGTCAAGTTCCTGTTAAACTATCTATCTACAATCTTGATACATTATACATTGAAATTCTTTTCTTCTTTTAAAAGTTAAACCTACAGTTAATAAAGCAGTGTTTTGTTTTATTTTCACAATCCCAGAAGTCTGCAATCCTGTCTCTCTATGACAAGTCATCAACAGATTTTGTGTTACAAAAGGTAAGTTTGTTCCTTGTATGCATATGAATAAAATGAAGCCTCAGAGCTGGACATGGTTCTCATGACAATATTTGAGCTCTGAAAACTTGATTTCATTCAATGAACAAATATCCAGGAAAAGTCATACTTTGTAATGTGTGACCATTTAGAATGCAGTGCAAATTTTTCAGTCTTGTTTTAAATGTTCTAAAAAATTGACAAATTAACACGTATATAAAAAATATATTTTCAGAGCTACATTTATTATACATGATAATCTTGCTGTCTATGAATAGTCCTGCCAAATCAAGACACTATTTATTCTTAAAACTGGAGATCACTTAAGCTATAAAACATATGTCAACTTTATAATATAATGCATCATATGTTAATTGATAATTATAGTGCAATCACCTTTTGACTACATTTGGAGTTATTCTGCTACTATAGCTTTAATTTACTAAAGTTTGCATTAATACATAGCAGATGCATAGGCTTTATTTAGTGATTCAGCTTTACGTGTCTCTCGAACTTTGTGTTCAAATAGAGATGTAATTTTACCATGCACATTAAGTAGTCACATGGCCAGTACCAACCAAAGGTTTCCTCAGACTGGCATGATCAGTATTCCTTTGTTGCATGTGGTAATTTTGTCAGGTTGTTATATTTTTAATTTATTTCTCATATTGATAAGTATATTTATTTTTTTATTGTGTGTTGGATTTTGTTCATGATTATATGCTATATATAATTAATTTGTATTGTGTAATTAACCTTTATCCATAACTGAGAGAATGAGTTGTGCCTACATCTCTAATGTCACATAAGATAAATATATTGGCAAGTGTGAATTTTGGATACAACCTTGATTCTGACGTTAGAATTTTACACAAACAAGTTTTGTTTACAGTCTAATGAAATTTCCATTAAGAAGACAAAGTAGTGGGGATGTATTTAAAGTTCTTTGTAACTTAGAATTTTCTGGGAATGAACATTTGACCTTCAGCCTGGTTCTGAGATTGTGTCAGCTTTTTATATTAAGGTAGATTATATTGGAACTACTCATTCCTACTTTAATATTTGAAGTTGACTTAGACATCTTTTTCAGTTTTAATTTGAGAGGATTTATTTATTTAAATTTATCCACTGGAATGGTTTTATTGTTACTGCTACTGAATGGAAAATCATATCAGCATGGGGATTTCAACAGAAGACTTCTTTTGATGTCTATCTGGTCTGAATAACAATATTCAGTACGGCCAGCACCAGTTGTCACCTTGAAAATCTTGTCACTGTTCTTTAATGGAAAAAAAAATCGTATCAACATTGGGTTTTAATTTGATGTATTTGTACTAAATGAAATTTATCCTGATCTGACATACTGTATGACCAACATAGCAACCATCTTGAATATTATTGTTATCTTCAAAATGGGAAGTGAAAATGACATTTAGTTTCACCAGAAGAATAATTATGATAGTTAGTTGGTTCTAAATGAAATTGGTGTTTATCTGACCTCAACTATAGCTGCAACAATGGACATGAAAGAAATCTTGTCACTGATTCTCCTGAATGGATGATCATTTCAACATGTTATTTTTATACCAAAAGCTTTCTTATTGTGTCTGGTTTGTTTTAAATGAAATGGTATGGATCTTATATCCAGTAAAGCTGTCATGGTATCTGGTTTGAAAATTGTATCAGGATTATCAGAGATGGTTTCATTATTAATTTATTTATATAAAAGAAATGGTTTCATCCTGAATTCCTGGAAATTATTTTTTCTTTGAATGACCCCAGCTATTTCAGACACTTGCTTATTGTGCTGGTTTTTTATTTCCTTTTATTTAACCTTTATATCTATTAATATTTCCTTTCAAGATTGAGAATATATGAAGGATAGATTGTTGCTGATAATTTGCTATTTCACTGAACAAACATACATGCACACATTAGAACTTCCGAGACTCACAAATCATATAACTTCTGATCTATATAATTAGTACCAGTAATATTCAAGTAACAGTTAACAATGAGATGCTAATAATTTGGTTTCAGTTGCGTATACAGTGCAATGATTTTTCTAGAATGGGGGCATATATACAATTTACATGTACAGGAATGTATCGTTTTTTAAAGGGTGGGGTCATTTTATAGTTTTACAGTACAAGTGCCTTAATTTACATGTACAAGAATGTATCGTTTTTTTAAGAAGGGGGCATTTTATACAGTTTTACAGTACAAGTGACTTTGTTAAAAAAGGGGGATTTGTATAATTTACTTTGACAGTATAGACTTTTCTAAGAATTTTTGGCATTTTCTACAATTTACTGTTACAGCATAAGTGTGTTTTTAAGAATGGTGGGCATTTGTACAATTCACTTTTACAGTGCAAGTGTCTTTTTTTTAAGAATGGTGGGCATTTGTACAATTTTCTTTAGCATTGCAATTATTTTCAAAATTGGGAGTATTTGTACAATTTACTTATACATATTCTTTTTTTAAAATTGGGGACAATTTGTACAGTTTATTTTTTCAGTGCATGCGTCTTTTTTTAAAATTGGGAACGTTTGTACACTTTACATTTACAGTGCAAGTGTCCTTTTTTAAAATTGGGTACATTTGTACACTTTACTTTTCCTGTGCATGTGACTTTTTTTCAAAATGGGAACATTTGTACACTTTACTTTTACAGTGCAAGTGTCCTTTTTTAAAATTGGGAGCATTTGTACAATTTACTTTTACAGTGCATGTCTTTTTTTTAATTGGGGACATTTGTACACTTTACTTTTACAGTGCAAGTGTCCTTTTCTAAAATTGGAGATATTTGTACACTTTACTTTTCCAGTGCATGTGTCTTTTTTTAAATTGGGGACATTTGTTCACTTTACTTTTACAGTGCAAGTGGCATTTTTAAAATTGGAGATATTTTTACACTTTTGCAGTGCAATTGTCTTTTTAAGAATTGGTTACATTTGTACAGTTTACTTTTACAAATTTCATTTAGGAATGGATATATTATAAGAGTACTTTGAGACTCAGCAAGGTTGGAAAAGAAAGAATAGAGAGAACACATAAAGAAGCAGGATGCCAAAAGTCAGACAAACCACCATTTTTCTCCAATAGTTTCATCCAAGAACCAAAATTGTCGCCATTTGAAGAATATCGTCAAGGCAAGTCAAAATTCTGGGAGGATGTTCCTCATGAAAAGGCAGTTCCAGTCAAAACAGCCTTCAGGTACAAAAAATGCAAGTCAGCATGCAAAGGTACCAAAATTGTGGCAGTAAAACACAAGAAAGAACAACCGCAGAGGAGAAAGAAAAAATTGGTATGTGTGCTTTCTTATAGATAGTTTTTTTTTTTAATCGGGGGAGGGAATTTTTAGAAAGGACTTTTTTGTGTGCAATATTGTGACTTCTAACAATTTCATTTGTTAAGATCAAGATTTTTATCTTTGACCGCTCCAGTGGCCAAGTGGTTAGAGTGGCTGCCTCGATAAATGAGGTTGTGGGTTCAATTCCTTCACTATTCGTACCAAAGACTTACAAAAATGGTACTAACAGCTGCCTCGCTTGGCACTCATGATTAAGAGGTTAGTGTTAGGACTGGTTGCTCTGGTATTAGGATAATGGACCCCTCATCCAAGTATTTATGAAGGACGAGATGCATTATTGGAGTAAAGCTCAGTCTCAGCCTGGGATGCTACAATTTTTTTTGTAGATTATACAAAGCATCAGTTTCCATGCTCAAGATCAGTTTCTGACAGGTTATTTATGTCTATGAAAGTATACATATTTGACTCTCCGACATTATTTGCTTGTATTTATTGTCACCATAACAGGCTTTGCGAATTGCCACTATCTGAAAACTAGTCACAGCAGACTTTAATTTCTACTCTCTATTTTTCTGTTTCTGTGTCTTCATATGTCCTTTCTCATCAACTTAAAAAAAAGTTGCAATATCCTCAGGCCCAAAACCCGAAATTTCTGAGTTGACTTCAAGGTCGGTAATTGAGAGGACTTCGTTCTCTTCAGTAGCCATTGCAACTAAACAAAAAGAAACTATAACAGAGAACACGTATTGCTTGGACTTCATCCTAAGCTAGCTATGATGTCACCTAGACACACGCCTATTACTTTTTATTTCATACTTATCGCTCCGCTACAATGCCAGAATAACTATGATATCTTGTTTGGGTGGCTTGTTTATATAGGATACTTCTGGTGACACATCACGTGACTGATTAAAAAGTTTTCTTTTCTTTGAAGAGCGCCTGTTTCTGCCAATGATAGAGTAACATGCTGTGCATACACGTGAAGCTGAAGGCTTTACAAAACATAATGTGCCTGGGTCATACATCATGCTTCATGTCTGTGGCAGGATGCCCCAGTGCTAGACATGACTATAAACTGTCACACTGCAGACATCATAGCGATATGATTGAAAAATTGTTAAAGCTACATATACAGTCCTACCCGTTTATATCAACATCGCTTATCTTGACAAGCCGCCTATGTCGACAAAAAAGCAATGTCCCGGTTCCATGGTCTACTATTACTATCAAATTGTCATGCCTATGTGGACGTCGAGATAAAAGAAAAACGTATATGTCGACAGAAGCCCTTGGTCCCAGCTTGAACAAATCCTTTGTTTTCAAAACGTTTATGTCGACAAGCTGCCAATTAAGACCAATACTTTGTTCAACAATTAGTTGATCCTGCTGCCAGCCTTTAATGTCGCGGTCGGATAAAAAAACAAACCGTAGCAGCACATTTTCTCACCACTCTGCAGCTAGTTAAGTCTTTGATCTTGCCGCCTAGCTTGTGGGTCATGTTCTTCAAATGGACTCTTACAATGACAGCATGTACATCTGTGGGTCTTTCAGCCACTGAATTTTCTGATTGTAAATATCAGCACAGCGAAAAGGATCAATTGATGAACACAATTTCCCAATCAACAGGTGGTCGAAGCAGGACTAGCAAGCCCTTAAATTTGCCGTCCAGGAAATTGATGTGTACAGAGGACTCCTGTATACGTGATTTTCTGAATCCTATATGTAAAAATTGCGTGAAAATACGGATTATGCATTTCCGAGACCTTTGAAAGTGATTGGTGATTTTCGCTGTGAAAGTTTCGTTTTTAACTTTATTTACATTTACAATGGCTACCGACAGCAGGGTAAAATGCAAATTAAATTTACAGTCTTTGGAAACTAAATATCTGGCTGTTAAGGAAGTTAATAGATGAACATCTTGCAAAAAGGTCTGTGAAATTTTTTAATTTAAAAATAACACGTCCAGGAAGGATGAAAGTTGCTGAGTCTATAAAGAAAGACTAAGTTGAAGGTAACTGTGCTCCCCAAAGGAAGAAGCAAGACTGCTACAATTGAAGACGTGGAGGAAGCATCAAAATGGTTCAATGAAGCATTATCGAAAAAACTTAGTGTGGAGAACTTCACTGCAACAAGTGGTTGGTGCAGTCACTTAATGTTCGTCATAACAACGGATACAAAAGTATTTGTGGAGAATACATGTACTGTTGACAGTTTTTCATTTCCCTGTGAATAGCCCCATCCCCTTGGTAGTCTCAATAAGATGAGAACAGACTGACCAAAATCGAGGCCAATTTAAGTACATGTATATGAAGCATATAACTGACAACTTCTCAACCATGTGCTAATGCCGACGTTGAATATCGTAATGTTGTTCGTATCAGGATGTGATCAATGCAATATTTTTATTTGGATTTTATTACACAAAGGTAACCAAAATGTCATCTGTCAATATACAAGTGTATTTCACACTGATTCTTTCTTCATGTACTCAAAATTTCCAATTTTGTTTTTCTCAAAGTGTAAATGCAATTCATTGACGACGGGTCACCCTTTGCTGACGAATTTTACATATTATCTTTTTTCAGCCCCCCCCCCCCTTATTTCGACATTCACCTATTTCGAAAATATTTCCTCGGGCCCGAGGATGTCGAGATAAATGGGTAGGACTGTGTATATATATATATATATATATATATATACTAGCAAGTACCCGGCATGCGTTGCAATGCCACTCAAAGAAAGAAAGTGTTTGTGTTTTAATAGACTATTTGACTGGTTTCTGGAATGCATCTCAGATTATTTAGTGGTATTTATCGAGCCCACAATAAGTGGTTACCTTACCGAAGGCGTTTTAGGTATCGCTACCGATTATGAATTTCATGCTGCTGTTGATTTACGTCATCATAGTTTCAGCCAATCCAGACCGTGTTCGATCACGTGATGTATCTATGGCGCCTACAGTTCACACCGAACACACGCAATTTTAGGTATCGCTACCGATTATGAATTTCATACAGCTGTTGATACTCACCAAAGTTTTATCGCAATTGGATGAACGGTATAGGAACGCATACGACACAAACGAAGAAACAAACAAACATACATTTTTTTCATACTGTCAAATAGCCTATTCTGTTTATTGAAGTGCTTTTGGATACACAATACTTTTTGTTTTTCTGTCTGGTGCGTATATGAATAAATCAGAATGTTTTCCAACGCGTGAGCATGCCACATACAGCTGTCCATGTGAGAAGCATGGATTTTCCAAATTTAGTCCACACACTTGTAGCGATTGTCCCTGTGCTTTGTTTATGGTAATTGCAAATGCGAGTCGCACAGGAAACTGCAAACGTTTGAATTTGAATGGCATACCTGTCAGAATCATAGGGATGCGTGGCAAGAGTACATCTTCTCCTTTAAATTTTCCATTTAAAATAATAGCTTCGATGATATTGTTCATTAACTTTTCCACTGAAAGCCTGGTACCATTGCAAAGTCGTGGTGGATTTATGTTTCGGAGAAGAATGATAGGTACGCCAATTTTCTATGTTAAAACGTGCGGCGGCATGCCTGGCAAATCAACTGAATTTAAGAATTCAGTTGGATAATTGACAACTTCGTCTTGATTCATTACAGTATCTATGGACTTATACGTTGTCGTTTCGCCTGGTATTTGTTTTTGAATGCTGAAGTTGATGGCATTAACATCGTTGTTTTTGGCTGCTAATATAGCATGTTCACTGAGCCACTGATGATTTTTGTAATTCTGTGCGATATTTGGGAAAACTTTGTGAATCAATTCGTCTGTGGTTCCTGTAATTTTACAGAAGCTTGTTGGCAACGTGATACATTGTGTAGATTCATCGATTTCCATTTTCCCATTCCCAATATCCAACAATTGTTTTGCGAAATGTTCAGCGGATGCATTGTATTGTAGTTCTACACGCATATTGGTCTTCAAAGTCAATTTCTGCACGTGTCGCCATAAAACTGATGATTTGAGACATGCATTTAATTCATCAGCAGCTGTTGAATGTGGTATAACTGGTAGAATTTGTCGAAAATCACCAGACAATAAAATAAGTGCGTCACCGAAGAGCTGTTCATTTCCTCTCAAATCTTTTAGTGTACAGTGAAGCGCTTCCAAAGCCTTTTTGTGTGCCATAGTACATTTGTCCCATATAATGAGTTGACATGATTGGAGTACTTTACCCATTCCAGAATTTTTGTTGATATTGCATGTTGGTGTGTCGGTGATTTGCATATTCAACGGCAATTTCAGTGCTGAATGCGCTGTTCGACCACCATCCAAAAGAGTTGCTGCAATTCCAGATGATGCGATTGCCAGTGCAATATTGTGTCGTGATCGTATAGTTGCCAAAATAAGTGAAATGAGAAAAGTTTTTCCTGTGCCTCCGGGCGCATCTAGGAAATACAATCCACCGCTTTGGCTTGTAATTGCATGCATAATTCTATCATACGCTATGCGCTGTTCTGGAACCAATTTCGGAAGATTTGTTTGAACAAATGTACCCAATTCGTCGACATCAAAGTGTGTTTCTCGTTGCAAATCACGATCGAAAAGGTCGTTTGCAGATCGTTTCGGAGAAGCCATTCCCAATTGTACCAATGCTTTGTTAGCAATTGCCATACATATGTCCTCAATCGAAACCAATGCCTCATTATACACGTTTGGTGTTAATTGAAGGTCCGGATTTTGATTTGTTGCACGCAAACGATGTAAGATGTCTTCACTCATGTAGTCTTTGTATTTTTCCCAAAGATCTTTTGGATTGGATGGGAAACACGTTGTCAATATAATTGCAAATAACGTGCGTATTTGCTGTGGTTGAGCAGTATTCGATGCATCAGTGAGTGAAGTGTCCCAATGTGCATCGTTTTCCAAAAGATTTAATTCTTGGCAAGCTTCACGATAAGTGGCACATACTTGACCGTTTACTGTTCTCAGTTCTTTTTAAGGATGTCGGTCCACGTATGTTAATTAACAGTAATCGCAAGTAAAAGCATTCTGCATTGTTTGGGTGAACAGTGTATAGACGGCCTAATGTGTCGATCAAATATACATTGGGATGTACTTCAACTGCTTGACCTTGTTTGCTATGTTGAAACTTTTTCACTGATGCATTCCATGTGTAGCATGTTGGCACTTCAGAGTAAAGTAGAGTCTTTGCAAACATATCATTCCCGCTCAATGAGAAAAATGCAGTTAACATTGTTGGCGGTGGTGACAATGCTCTTGTATGTGCATTTTCTGCTGTGAAGTATATGCGCTGTCCATTTTCAAGGTGCACTGCCAAATGAACAACTGTTGGATGTCGTACATGGATTGGAAATGAGAAAATGCGCCATACTGCTTCATTGCTACTAATGTAGCATCCCATTTGATATTGGTTGATTTCATCAATGGATGCATTTGCATTTCCCACTCCAAAAACTGCCATATCGCTTCCTTTGTTAACATATTTGCAAATGTACTTGATAGATTTCACCGAATTGCAATACTCGACATTGATGTGTGCTTTGTACGTTTTTGAAAGTAACGGTGAATACGGCACAACCCAACGATTATCGACTTCAACATCATTGTTTCGTACTTTTAAAGTTATGGATTTTCCACCATCTTCAGTTGATCGCCGACGATAGAGTGGATATCCGTCATTACCAGTGATAGTCTCGGCAAGTATGTGTCTTGGGTATCGTTTCGTGCATTTCCCATCAGACATGCATGGTGAATTGTTGTTGAGTATGCCGCATGGACCATGAATCATGTTTTTGGTGACGACTTCAAATAAGTCTTTATCAATATTGACATCTGGTATTTCTGCTGAGATGACTTGATCAATTTGATCTGGTGTGACTTTTTGGATGAACCATATCAAAATGTGTGCATGTGGCAAACCTCTTTTTTGCCATTCAATGGAATACATCCAACAGCATGTCTGTCCAAAAACATGATGCTTGACAATGAAATCTATTAATGATTTCAATTTTTGTTTGAACACACGCGCGGAAATATCATGATGATCCGATGATGATTGTCCAGGTAACAAAAGTTCTTGTATTTCATCCCACGTTGGATTGCATGTGAAGGTAATAAAGAAATCTGGATGGCCATATGCGTGAACATATGTCATTGCATCTTGTGCGTATTCATGCATGTGCCGTGGACTCCCTGTAAATGTGCCCGGTTGTCAAGTGCCAAATTTTTCGTCAGTGACATCCAGTAATTAATTCATAGGCTAGCCGACAATCAACTGTCTTGCAGTAGAGTGGGAACGAAAAGAATGTTTTCTTATTTCGGTCAGACTTGGTACAATAATTAAAGTGAAAACGGACTGAGTGTTTGACACGTAAAATTATGGGATTACTCACGTAGAGCTTTCAAAAATGATTGAGACAAATGATAAGGCGACATTTCGATCCTAAGTGGCATTTTTGGCATCTTGTCAGACGGTTTTCAAAAGGTCTGCAAAAATAGCGTTTATGCCGATTGGTCAAATGTACCGGACAGAGGGTTGGGTCGAAACCCAGAATTGGGAAATATATTCTCTGAGCTAATAAGTTTAAATCAGTCTTCTGGAAGGCGCTTTGCAAGAAAGCAGTGTTGAACTACTATCATTAATTCCGGAATAAAGGCTCCGGGGGTAATTTTACAGCAGTGCCTTCGTAATAATAAGCTCAGGAAAGTCCGCCGGGAAAAATCAAACGGTAGAAGCACGTCAGAAACACAAGGAAAAATAGTTTGTTTGAAGAAAGAGCAAGGGAGTCGAAATTCAGAGACGGAAAAGAAGGTGGAAGACAGAGTTGTGTAATCTAGCTTACAACAAAAGGCAAGCAAGTCAAGACGAACACAGAAGAGAAGAAAAAAGAACCAGTCGTCGAACAAGGTCATTTTGAATCACCCAACAGTCCAATGTTAAATGAACATTCGATTCCTTGATGAAAGTTACTCTCAGTATTAACGGCTAACTTCATTTATTTTCATTAGTGTTTGGATTCTTATGAATGTATCCATTATTTTAAAGCTTCAGTCTATGTATTTCTGAACTCAGTGTATTCAGAAAGAGAGAAATTGTAATTCACAGTGTCATTCTTTTCTTAATTGTATTTTTAATTAAATTCATATTTTATCTTTACGGGGGCTCGTGGATTGTCTTGTTCAAAGTACCATCTCAGATTACTATATTCACTGACCGGGCAGATTATACCGTAGCGATCATCTTCTAGATAACGCCAATTAGTGGGAGGCGGTCTTCAAATGTTGTTTTCCAAGTTGCGCAATACCTCTGACCAGGCCTTGTGCAATATTGTCCTAATAACACTTTGATAACCCGCCAGCACCACGTTACACCGGTAGTATGACCATTTTTCCGAATTCATTGAGATTCACATTGCCATCATTAACAACTGCATCACATAAATGAATGTACTCTTTGGAACGCAACATGGCTTGATTTAATCGAATGTAGAGGAGTCATTCGGTTTCGATTTTCGCATACATATCAACAATGTATTGATGGAACAATTGTCGACATTTCAAGATATGATTTTCAGCGTTTTCACGAATCATCAATCAATATGAATAGTATTTCATGGCACTGACTTTCTTATTCGTTTCCTCATTTGTTTGTGGATTTCTCATTAAGATGTTGAAATGATATCCATCTTCTCCTTGCCAAAATAAAATCGGATATTGCAATCCGTCGTATGAGCGATGAGTTTCTGAGACTCGCTGAACATCACCATTTGTGCGATGAAGAATTATATCACGCGAGTTAAATTCTTCGCCAACTATAATGATCGCCACTTCATCAATTGTTGGTGCATTGTACTGTCTTTCGTGTTGGTCGACAGGTGTTTTGTCTGCTCTAACTACAACTTTGTAGTCATCAGTTGGCATTTGTTCAAGGGCAGTTCTGAAAAATCGAATTAATTCGTTGTGTTGATCGAATAAAGTTTGTAATGCAGCGACTATTTCTCGTCTAGTGCCAGTATTGAATTGACAACGTTGATCGATTTGTTCATGAGTGTTTCCCATGAAATAAATTTGAAGAAATTTGTGATCTGCGTTCGGTAGTGGTAGTAGTGATCCTGCACGATGGTAAATTTGCCCTTGCACTTTAAATGTTGGCATGTAATTCTCGCGCACGATATTTGTTGCACCGAACGATGTCATTTGGAAACATGAATTGTACTTCCGTATGTTTGCCAAGAAATGTTTCGATTGGCTTGTGTCACCTGATACCAACGTTGATAATGGTTTGGCTGGTGAATGTAATTCTGGCAATTTCACTTTTCCACCCGCGCAGCACATTCCTGGTGTTTCATTCTTAAATTTGAGGGCATTGCAATACACGCATGATTTATCCATTTTTCCAATAAGCACACATGGATGAAGACTAGAGCTGTACCGATTAATCGCCCATACGCGTAATCGGGCCGATTATTAGCACAATCGGTATAATCGGGTATCGGCAAAAATAATCGGTGCCGATGCAAATGATTTTTTTAAATAACCAATTTTTCCTGATAAAAGTTGTATATACAGTCGCGTTTTGACTGACCGTAACTTAATCCTTTGTAACACTAGAGCTCGGGATATATGCAGTATGCAAACAAGCTGCTCATTAACTAAAACTACTGTATAGTCGAATAACCATATATCGAGATAAACACATCGAACCATCAATTAATCTTTTGTAACAAAGAGATTGCTCTATTAAAGTATTTAAAAAGAATTTATCTTGCTGCCAGTTGTGCGAAATTTTCAACTCCAGCGTCCGGTAACATTTGTAAACTGCAGTAAACCAGACTAAAGTACATGTCGCTAACCGCCATTGTAGTGCCAAAGTCATGTGAATAGCCAGTAAGATTAACATCAAAGGGAGTAATGATGGATATATACACAGTCAATTTTGAGGTTTGTGTTTTTTCTTTATCTTTATGAAAACTCGCAAAACACAGATAGTCCTTATGTCCCAGTGAGAAATTGTTTGAAAGGGCTTCAGTGTAGGTTTGAGTACGTCGTCTGTCTTTCAGTTAATCCGTAATGCCTGGAGGGTGAACGAACTCATTGTCTTTAATACTAGAAAGTGAGAATCATTTCCGGATTTTTTAAAATTATTTTTTATTTCTTTTCTTAGTGTTTCATCAAGCCACCATCTGGCAGAAGGGGCTGTTGTCTCTCATAAGTCATATTAGGTTTTACTGTACCTTTGAAGCACCGACATATGCTAAACAAATAAAACAATTCTATATCAATGTTTTACAATTATCTGATGTTGCCGCATCAATAACGAGTATTTGTTGTTGTCAAAGCAAGCCGATGACCTTTGCTCATAGAAAGTCGGCAATAAACTCAAAAGCATTGCCTCAATTTACATAGTGATTAGAACATATTTATTGTGCCGTGAAACTTTCCTGTTTGTGAATATCACATATATTGAAAATGCGTAACTCATGAGAGGTGATTCGTAGTAATGAAACAACTATTACAGTTTTGCTGAAATTTTATCTGAAAGAATACACTTTGGTCGAAACAACGAATAAAGCAAAATCTGCAACTAATATATTTGGGAATAAAAAAGGATTTAAGTGACGCTATGCACACTTTGCACTGCGTAAGTACTGCACATTATAGTATATGGTCTCCCTGGTAAACTCGACCGACCCGCGAATTATGAAGGCTGTGTTTTACCTTTATGCAATTTCGTGTTGTGGAAATCAGAAAATATGCACATGCAAAATAATCGGTCTCGTAATCGGTATCGGCAATTTTGATAATCGGCTATACGCGGTATCGGCATAATTGGCAAAAAGTGACATCGGTACAGCTCTAATGAAGACTGTAATCAATATTTGCATTATAATGGATTGCACTAAGATTTAAATCAGCTTGCATTGTTCGTCTGGATGGAGCAGTGCGAACTCGAACAGTTTGCAACCTTGCTTCCCGTTGCTCGTCTGTTTCAGATGATCGGGTTTGAGCAGTGCGAACTCGAACTGTTTCTAATCTTGCTTTCCGTTGCTCGTCTGTTTCAGATGATCGGGCTTGAGCAGTGCAAACTCGAACGGTTTCCAATCTTGCTTTCCGTTGCTCGTCTGTTTCTGAAGCTCGTGATGCCTTTATCTTTCATGCTTGAGGTGTAGATCGACCAATAGCTTTTCGTTTAGGTTGCATAATTGATTAGACAGTGAAAGTAATGCTTTGTAACGACTATTACAAAATCACACCGTGATTGTTTGACGTAACCAAGGCGCAAACCAAACATAACTTAGTAAACATGACGTACACCGATTATGAATTTCATACAGCTGTTGATTTATGTCATAATAGTTTCAGCCAATCCAGACCGTGTTCGATCACGTGACGTATTTAAGGCGCCTACTGTTCGATCACGTGACGTACAAATTCACACTACGATTGTTTGACGTAACCAAGGCGCTTAACAAACGTAACTAAGTAAACATGACGTATCTAAGGCGCCTACAGTTCACACCGAAGACACGCGAAATTAGGTATCACTACAGACCGTGTTCGATCACGTGACGTAGCTAAGGCGCCTACTGTTCGATCACGTGACGTATCTAAGGTGCCTACTGTTCGATCACGTGATGTATCTAAAGGCGCCTACTGTTCGATCACGTGACGTATCTAAAGGCTCCTACAGTTCACAGCGAACACACAATAAATGTTGCAAAAACACATTTGTTAATTGTTACAATTTTAATGGTTGTACTAATTCAGAAACCTTCGCGGGCGTGAGCAGAACAACTCACCAAAGTTTAATCGCAATCGGATGAACGGTATAGGAACGCATACGACATAAAAAAAGAAACATTCATTTTTATATATATAGATATATGTATGACAGCATTTTATTTCAAAATATTGTTATCTTTGAAGAATACCAGAGATACATTTAACTTCAGAAGAAATTGTCTTGTCTTGAATTCCAAATAATTATTTTCAGCAATAAAGTGTCAGTCCTTTTAAGGGACTCTTTATTAATACAGTGAAGAACATTCTCACAAGAATATGCTTTGTCATGCAATAGAACCATGTAAAGAAGTTGTTTAAAATAAAAGAAAACAATATATATATATATATATATATATATATATATATATATATATATATATATATATATATATATATGTGTGTGTGTGTGTAAACACACATATTTACAACATACATAAATAAGAACTTGAAGAGATAGCATGATGCATCCACTTGGGACTTTTTTTCATTTTTACTTGACAGAAAATTCCAAAATTGAACTTAGAGATGTCTTATGAACAATTTCTAGAGGAGATCAAGTATTTCTCACAAGTCCAGCTTGATGAAAGGCACAGCAATGAACAACAAATAGAACAAAACCAAGATCCGTCCGAGTTAGAAGTAAGTAGTAAATGTACAATGAATTTATTGTTGACCAGATTTAGATGATGATACAACAGAGGAATACTGGATTTTTCCATGTCAAATAAAAAAATCAGTTTCCTTTTAATTATTTAGTTATGTACAAATAATATGGATTATTATTGCCAATATGTTCTTGTGCATTTTAAAAAAAAAAATAAGTTCTTTATAACCTACTGAGCTGTAATAATTTTGTTGGTAGAGTCAAACTCAAAATTCATAGGGCAAGGTTTGATACTTAACCAGGTTGGCTACCTCACTGTGTCTTCAGAAAAGGCGTTTAGCTGTTGTTTCCTCAACATGAAATAGCCTGTATTGTGCTATTAGTGCCATTAAATTTAAAAGCAACAAACAAACAATCATCCATTCTTCATTCATGGCCTGCATGTGAGAAAGGAAAGGCGCATGCTTATTTTAGTGCAAAAGGTCAAATTTGAAGATCACAGGAACTGGGAGAAGGAAAACTATTGCCATCAAATGTTTTGAAGTACTGTGACACAAATCTTAACTAAACCTTGCAGATGGATTGCTTTTGAGGTAAGAAGATAATTTTTAATCTTTGGTTAAAAGGATAATTACTTATTTTTGTAAGATGAACCTGTTGCTGTTGAAGTAACCAGGAGAATGCCAGATTCAAGTTG